>JAPQRN010000005.1:1051432-1084331 GCA_037367275.1 Coranthus polyacanthus
CACACACACACACACACACACACACACACACACACACACACACACACACACACACACACACACACACACACAGTTACACATGCACACATCATTTCTACACTATTTCCAAACAATTACTAGTATAACATTGATTAGATCTTCTTTCTCACCCTCTCTTCCTTTTTAGCTGTCCAGTCGTCTTCCACAGCTCCAGCTCCTTCTGTCTTGTCTTTGGTTCTATTCTCTGACATTCCCAGAAATACATAATCCTCCTCTTTACACAAACCTCTCATTGACTAGAACCAGAAAAACAGCCATCCATCAAAAAGTGACTCTTCCAACATCTTCAAAGATTCAAATTACAATGAGCCCTCGTCTCTACTATACATGTAGCAACACTTTTCACACACATCACTGCAATCTCAGAGGTAATGCCTGAAAGCTCTGAATACCTTTAAAGAGACTGCATATACTTGGATAGACCGACCGTTATAAAAGTGGTCTGTTTTAGAAAGATGATGTGATAGTTTGATAACAGCAGTTTGACAAGAATGAAAATGATGGGGGTAATGTGCTGCATCCTTTTCACTCACCAGGTCTCAACCTGAAGTGCAAATGAAAGCTGTTTATGATATGTGAGGAGGATATATTTCTGCAGTGTTGATGTGAGACTGATAAGGGGGGAATTGCAAAATTGCTACAGCTGTGACCTTTAGGGTTTTACTATCTGCAGCCTGCAGCTTTATCCCTGTGTATAATCTTCTCAGCACTTACATTTTTTCATGAGGTTTTTAACCTACCTTTGACATGGGAATTCCATAAAACTGCTCCACGTGAGTCATTTTAATTCAGGGTGTGTGTGCTGTTCATAACAGACAGATATTAACAGATAAATTCGTGCTCACTGATATTGAAACATCAAAATAACCTTGATAAGATTAAGTTAAGACAAGTAAGTCTTAATTGACATGTGTGTGTGTGAAAAAAATCTTTGCTTAGTTTATAAAAAATAGTCAAATTCTGAAACTCACCTGTACGTCAGCGTGTCCTCACGAGTCTTTCACACGCTCCTCAGTGTCCAGCGTTTGCAGATCAATACCTGTTGCTTCAGTAATCCTTGCTCACTATTTTATTTCTCAGAGAAAATATATAAACATGCTGCCGTCTTCTCTCTGAGATTCCAAACACAGGGTCTGATCAGAGTTATATATCTCACACAGTGACGACACACAGCCTACATGCTAGTTATTTCCACAGGACAGTGACAGAAGTGCCACTGTCCCACTAATAAAGAGTCAAGTGGCCAAAACAGCATAATGGATAGTTCTGCATCTTTTTTTTTTGTAATTGGACAAGATCAAACTCATGATATCGTAAGGTTTGTTGTGCGTACCTGCCCGTGGAGCTGTTTTAATGATTCATAATTATTTAATTAGGGTTCTGTGCAAGTGCAAAGCTTTACTCATGTCAGCACTGCTTCCTGTTTAGAGTACATTAACCATCATTGGCATTGTAAACACACAGCTTCGATTTTATTTACAGCCCACTTTCTGCTGCTGGATTTCTCCTCTTGGATCAATAAAGTTCATCACGTCCTCTTATCTTAATTAACAGCACTTTCAATGGATGCTAATAATGAGCCTGACATATCGTGTGATGGATATGCAGTAGATGTTCAGTGTTTCCAGTGAACTCATTTGTTACAGGGTTGTTAGATTTATGAAAAACAGGTCTGGGATTTGAGTTCTGCTTCATCCGATCAACATCAGCAGACATAACCGAGACAAGTCAAAACAGAATGAAGTCCTGGTGGTGATGGCAATTTAGATTTATGATGACAGGCTCAGTTGTCGCAGGTGACTCTAACGTTAAAGAATATGCACATAAAGTGTCATAATTACATACATATTAAATACACAAAATGCAAAATGTAAAAATGCCATGATTCACAATATAAATGTTGTACATTAAAATCAAGTATATGACTTTATCCATAACATGGTTTCGTCCATTTAACTAACTTTAAAGACAAAAATTCTCTGTGCTTAAATTCTCCACTCTCACAAAACACATTGTTTATTTCATTTTTGGGATGAGAAATGTAGACATGTTTTCAATAAAATGAAATAGAAAAATGTTAAGTACCCTTCGCACCCTACTGAGAAAAACTGTGAAAATGAATGCGTTTAAGTGCCAGGTCGTTGCAGAAGAATCAGTTCCAGACCTGAAGCCAGATTTCAAGGGGGCAATAAATGCCACTGACAAAACACATTTGTTTGTGTGTAAAGCATCAAAGGAAATTGTATTTTAATGGGCAGTATTTGCTTTCTATGAGGTGTAAGATGCTTATGTTTCCACTGTAGAATAGTGTAATCTGACAGCTTTAAATTAGCTTTTATTGGTCGTTAACCCTACGACAAACTCATATTGAGGAAGTCTGTCTGGAAACAATACAAATAATGTGTGTTATGTATGTTTGCTGTTGCAGTCTGCACTCTGAGCTCAACGTGTTCTGAAACGTGTTCTGTATGGTAGTAGACACACAGGTTCAAATATGTGTGTGTGTGTGTGTGTGTGTGTGTGTACAAAAGTCAAGCTGTGTACATCAACAAGGTGTGACCTTTGAACTTTGGTCCCTACGCATCCACAAAGCTCTGACATCTCTCATCACCAGGCCTCTAACAGGAAACAGCCCTGAATGCTCATCACAGTAAAATACACAAAATAACCCCAGTGTAAACATTTAGAATATGAAAAACACAAAGGTGTTGTATATGTGTGTGGTAGTGTATTAGTAATGATTACTGAGCATCTCTTAGGATTTAACATAAATGTGTTCTCAATCAAAAGAAGATAAAACGCTCTTAACAGAATCTTTACATGTTGCCACTCTGCTTTAAAATGCACAGAGTATGGTGTTACGCTGCACATATGACCATTGTATAGATAATTACTGTCATTAAAACCATTCAGCACATTCAATTCATTTAATCCAGCTCTTGAGAAGCGAGAGGCGGTCTGCTTTGGCTGCATCTAAACGTAGACTCACATTGTTCCTGCTGCAGAGTGAGAGATTTTTTTTATTTTTTTTATTGGAGCTACAATGTGAAAGCCTATCAGTGCCTCCACAGTAACAAACAGTTCCTCTGTAAAGTCCCCACTCAGCTGCAGGCACACTTCCACAGCTGTGTTACTGATCCAACACAGAGCTGCAAAGCTCTGCTAAGCGCACAGTTTGACTGACATGACCCAAGCAACATCACAGCTGTGGCACGATGCCTGCGTGACATTGCATCTTTTTTTATTCAAAAGATCTAATCGGTGGGTGAAATCAGATGTGAGTGGGCTGCTGTGTGGTGACCTGGAGTAACTCTGTGAAAGCTCTTGTCATGAAGGATTCCTAACACACCCTGGGTCTTAGTGCCTGATCCCTGGGCCGCTAAGTCGTGAGACGCAAGAAGCTTAACTCCTCCTCCGTTGCCCATTGTCCAGCAGGAGGCTCAGTTCCATCAGCAGGGCACTCACTGTAGTGCAAGTGTGTGGGTGGGCGTGTGTCCACAGACTGGAAAGTACCTTTACATCTATTTAAAAGTATGCACAAATGAAATATGTGTCCAGTCCAAAATCTCCCATAGGTCCTCAGTTAGGCTGCGAAGGTGATCATTTTCATCAAACCCTTGAGTCTTATACATCTGGAGACATTGGCATCCTGGTAGAGACCACCCCCACGAGGAGTTCCCCTTAATTTATCATTTGTCTGTGTGTTTGATGTGTGCCGGATTAAAAAAGGCTCTGTTTAACATCGTCTCCATGCCTTAAGGGAAATTGGTCCAAAGAGTCCCTTTTTACTGTCCACACATAAGGATTTAAAAAATCCTCTTCAGCTTTTGAAACTATCACAACTAGACCTTACATACTTGAACATGTCCAATTTGTCTGCTAGTTTAATAATTTCTGTATGGTTGTGCATTAGCTTCAGGTGGGCGTGTTACAGACAGAATGGAAAATTAGGTAAATGGAATTGTGTTGTGCTCTCAGCTTTGAGACATTTCATTGAACCAAGAATATTTTCAAATCTACTGTTCGCTTGCTCTGGTCTGAATCTGAAGATCAGATGATAAACTTCATGTTTACGTAGAAAAACATGCAAAACTGCTCCACATTTACTTCACAACTGCTTTGCCGTTAGAAATGTTTGTAGTCTTCACATCAAAAAGGAGTCAATCAGAATTTTACTTAATAAAAATAGCAAAATGCTGCTGCAGAAAGACCTGTGTTAACTTGCAGAGTCTGTGACTTTTACTGTAGAAATGTAATGCATGTTGTATAATGAACAGGTTAAAAATAATTCGTGAAGTTGCTGCTGCTGTGTATAAATGAGTTTGTGTCTTACTTTGGAGAAAATAATTGATTAAATCCACTTTGCACCTGATTCTGCAGAGGTTTATTTTACCTCAAAACTTATAAACAGGTGTAAACAAAAACAGAACTTCAGTCAGCTGGTGAGTCTAATTCATCTGTATATATTGATACTGACATACAGTTATGAATATAATATCTTTGGTTCATTGATATTATATTCGAAGGTGTTGGTATTTTTGCCTAGAAGAGAAAGCCTGTTTAAATTTTAAATACATCTTTGTTTATGACATTATGTTTAAGATAAAAGCACAGACTTCTTAAGACGCTCTTACTGCCTACGGAGGTTCGCAAGAAAGACTTGACAATCGTCTTAGACTTAAGATGACTCAGGTCTCAGTGAAAACTGACACCGTGTTCTGTGGGAATATAATTACAAGCTGAGCTGGAGCTTAAACTGCTTAATACGTATGTTTGTGTTCCTCAGAAAACTGAGGAACATGACCACAAATCTTCCGGTTGGTGCCTGTAAAACAAACACATTTCAATCATGTTCATCTGGTAGCCACAGTCAGTGATGAATAACAGCATCTCTGTGTGAACTGCAGTAAATCAGTGGCGTTTCTCGAGGTGGCCAATTTGCTTATGAGATTTTTTAGTTCTCAGAAAGACAAACATAACATTTTATGACCAAAACTGGGGCACTTAAACTGTGAGAGAATCAGACGAGGTATTATTTAGAGTGACCGGGTTATGACTCCACTACAGCTGGAACTAAAATAACATTATGTCAGAGAGTTATGGGAACAGGAGTGCTGTGGAGAGGATCTCTGTCATACTTTTGAAGCTGAGGGCTCACATTTCCACCTCACACTTTTGTCCTGTGTGAGACATGGAGGAAGAAGACCAACCATGTAGGACAAGACCCACTTCAAAAACACCTCACGGCCGAAAAATAACACACGCACCAAAGAACGACTCCACAGAGGGTAAGAAATATCATAACAAGCACGAGAAAAATGGATGAAATACCGGCTGTGAAAACAATTTACAGTACGGTATGTAGTGTAATTTTTCAAGGCAATCAGAGAAGTTTGATGATCAGTGCTCTGGTTATTAGAGATGTTATGAAAACAAAAGTGAACCATTGAAATCCCCCTGAACCATAAATTAGACGGCTTTATGGAAGTCCTCCTGTCTGTACTGGACTCCATTTGTCTTGCGTTAATGGTGTCAGACAATCAGCAACAGTCAGCATTTCTCATTTAGAAATCACAGAATGAAATCAAAGTCCAAATCGCTTCTGTTAAAGTTCATTTCATTTCTGGATGCGTGTAACTTTCTGGCAGCGTCAACCTTTTTCCCCACACACGTCGTTTTTTAATAGTGAAATTTTTCGGAATCTTTGTTTGCAGTAAAGGTTTTCCCACTAACCGCTTGAAGCAGTGAAGTCAAGTTATGAGCTGTTTTTTTATATAGATTCATGGAAAGTACTTTTATAACCAAAGCTTAAGCACAGCATAATTTCATACCTTCCTAATTGCATCATCTGAAACTGAAAATTATATTAAAGGGGATATAGAGCTGTAAAAGGAGAATGAAAACATGTGTTTGTGGTGCTTTCTGCTTCTTACCCTACATCCTGCAGCGATTCAGCAGAGAGAAACACGGCTGCTTCGAGTCTGCGTTTAGAGAGAACTTATGTCTCTGTTGTTCTAATGCCTTCTGTGAAGTAACGGATGAAATCAATTACTTAAAAAAATCCTGCTAATGCCAGTACTTAACCAGATATGGATCACTTTACATTGCAGAATGCAGATTCAGCCACGTTTCATGATGGTGAAGTCCAACTGTAACAACTGAGTCACTAAGAACTCTTTTCCAGAGGAAATCACACACACACAAGTTGTGTATTCACAGGATTTCAAACCATAAGAGCACTCTGGACTCCAGTTTGAACATTCAGCACATACAAGGTTTTGGATGGGTGTAAATCCAACAAAGACCGGCTTTATTTACCAACAAACTACACAGAGACAAACATCCTTTCCGAAAATAGAGACCTGTCACTTTAACTTAATTCTCAGGGAGTTTGCAATGGCTCAGGGGAGGTAAGATAGGGGTGAAGAGGGTTAACACACAAAGATGCCTTTGATTTGTTTTTACTTTTGGCACATTCCTCTAATTTGGACGGTTCTAGGAACACATTTGTTGTCGGGGTGAAGCAGTAGACATCCTGTCATTGCGCTGGAGTCTGATCTGGAAGTGTGACCGATCACTGTTTTCATGTACTGTTATATAGGATGGAACAGAAAGGGAATGCACATGCTATACAAACTAATGCCTTACATTTTGAATAAGAGGCTAAATCATTAATATCAGGTCTATGCATTGGGCTGTTTTACTTGTTATGGGATTCACGTTGTTAGTAAATTGATATTAAATTCCTTATTTATAACAATAAGTACTGCATTCATTTCTATATAAGACTGTTAGGTTACATATAAACCTCAAAAAACATGACAATATAAGATAATGTGGTCAGCAGAACACTAGTATCCCTGAAGGATCTGTGTATGTTTTGGTCATTTGACTTTTTTGAAAGTAGTTGTTGTTCTTTTTTTGTTTGTTTTGATTTTCATTTTCTATTTCATAGAACAAAAGTTGAAATCCATAGACAAAAGAAAAGAAAGAAAAGGCCGGTTTCTGAGACCCTGACGCAGAAACACAAATCGTCATATTAACATCAACCTTTTTAATCAAAACACTCTGAGCACAAACCTCCTCCATTTGTTTCATGAACTTCTGTTTATTTGACAGAGATTAAATCCATCGTCTCTCTCTTTATGTGCGTTAAACTGGACGCAAACTGGACACACATGAAAAAAAAGCCTTGATAAGGAACGAAGAGCGACGGCAGCACAAACCGGAGTGAAGACGTGTCTGCTGACGTCCTGTTGAAGGCTTGACAACTGCACTGTCTTATTATAACATCACTAAAATACCATCACTGAAAACGGAGCTGTGATCTTTTCACACAGACTGAAATATATGGTAATAAATCAATTGTAATATACGAATATTTATTACATTTCTTGAATACTTGATTTTGATTGGTCGTTTCTCTATAATATACAGTTGCTATGGATTAAGTTCTGATCATAGAGATCATAGTTTATTGTTTTCTTTAGTAAATAGCCCTGTAATAGGTGGGATAATGTACATTGAACCCATCACTACTGTGATTTAACACCATCAACCTATTGATGTTCATTTCATAGTAATGACCGGTTCACTGTACATTATCCCTCATTTTTAATTATCATCATAAAGATGCGATTTTTAAATTGTACATTTGAATATCAGGTGTGTCTGTGAAGTTTGCATTCAGGACTTTTCCAGGTTTGCTGTTTAATTCTAGCTGTTTATTGCTGGTGTCTTGTTTTAATCAGTAGGTTTTGCTAAAAAAAAAGAAAAAGAAAAAAAAGACCTTGGAGACTTTGAGAGTCTGCACAGAAGAAAAAAAACAAAAACATTAACACTCCTTATGTGCTCCATAAACGCCCAACAGAGAGCAATGTATTTCACGTCTGTCTCTCTGTGTGTCTCCTCCACACACACTGAAACATGCGAACACACACACACACACAGTGGGTGGTCAAAGCTGCATTGAACTCCAGATGTTAACACATGCACCCCTAGTGCAGAGGCGACCTTACATTGCAGGAAATTTCACCTGCCAATCACTTCTGTGTTAAGCACCTTCTCATTTCCTCTATTTCCTCTTTTCAGTCCTGGTGTGTGTGTGTACGGACTCACCCTCTGCCGTCTACACAAGCCTCCCATTGTCACCCAATTAAACGTCTCCATGTGGGGCGGTGTCTGTCAACCGCTGCCAATGTCAATACTGAATGTACTGTAGCTTAAAAATCCCTTAAGACTTTGACTGTTTTTTCTTTTTTGATCAAGCTTTTGGCAACGGTTCAGGTTTTTCTTCTGCCATACAATGTTAAGGACCTCTTGCCAGCTTGAACTCTGCGTGACATGCTGATGGAGAGGAAAACGCATTTCCTAATTTACTCTACACGCTTAAGCTTCAAACATGGAACCTGTTTTGTTTGGCACTTTGAAAATGTCATGTGTGGACTATCTGGTTTCCTGATGCTGATTCCTGCTCAAATAAGTCAAAAACTCGTACGGATTTTCTACTAAGCATAGCAGCAACTCAATGGCAGCAATGTTGAAGTCCTGCAGAAACGTAAACTACACCAAATGCTATGTTGTTTTCCAGCATAGGTGTGACTTATTTCACCATTTGAAGAATGTCTCAGCATACTTAGCTTTAAAATGTATTGCAGGACATGCCTATTTTGGGGTAGAAACTGAGAGTTCCCCCGAGGACCATATTTGGACCTGTGTCTGGAAATGCTGCGAGTTTAAAACATGGTATTAGTGGATCCGTTTTGTGGAATGTCTGATGTTGAACGAAGCACTTGGTCTGGGTACGACCTAGCCCTCTAAAGCACTCTATAATCCTCTGAAAGTCTCAAACCTTTGGCATGGAAGATGGATGAAATATATGTTTCACAGGGTTACCATATTTTTTTGCCCCCTTTTTCCTTGTTTTAATTATGAACCAGAGCTGTCATGTCTGTCATGGACCCCAGTGGAAAAATGATTCTTGGGCTCCCGATGAGCTCCTGTTTGTGGTCATTTTGTCTAACACAAATACACACTATGTAAGAGTACTGTACATGCCAATGCAGGACCCTCTTCACGTCCTATAAAACACATAATATTGTACTTACAATCAGGTGCATCTCAGTTTTGAGTGGTCATTACCAAACTGACTGATGGTTACTTATTCAGAACGGTCGCCATTAATACCAGATGAGACACATTTTGAATAAGAGGCTAAATCATTAATATCAGGTCTGTGCATTGGGCTGTTTTACTTGTTTAGGGATTCACATTGTTAGTAAATTGATATTAAATTCCTTATTTATAACAATAAGTAGTGCATTCATCTCTATATAGGACTGTGTTAGGTTATATATAAACCTCAAAAAACATGACAATATAAGATAATGTGGTCAGCAGAACACTAGTATCCCTGAAGGATCTGTGTATGTTTTGGTCATTTGATTTTCTTTTTTGAAACTAGTTGTTGTTCTTTTTTTGTTTGTTTGTTTTAAAATACAAAATTGAAAATTGAAATACAAGCTGTTCTTTTTCCACGGCCAAAAGGGAATGAGTGGAATTTTTATTTCATAGTTCTATTTCATAGAACAAAAGTTGAAATCCATAGACTAAAGAAATGAAAGAAAAGGCCGGTTTCTGAGACCCTGACGCAGAAACACTGAACACTGAACCGAACACACACGAACTTCAGCTTTCTTACATTTTTCTGTTAACCTAACACGACATTCACACTTGACTTGCAGTGGTTGCAGCATCACTGAATGCAGCCTAGTGCAATGGCCAAGACAGAAAAAAAAGTGTTTTTATGGCGGAAGTCCCAGAAGCAAATAACTACCAACATCTAATCACATGATCGTTAAGCGGAATGCAATCTGTCTACCAAATTCCAGCCAAATTGCTTTATCAGGTTTTTAAAAAATATCTCGTGAACATTCAGACTGACAGAATGAAAATCTCTTTTGTTGGCACGTGTAAAAAGTCAGCTTCATCAGATCTGTTGCAACAGTTTTTATACAGTTAAGGTGCTGCGATATTTTCTGCTTTCGTGTTAATTTTCGACATAATGGACAAGCTCTGGTCAGAAATACAGTAACAAGAACAAGCTTGATTGGCAGTTGCCAAATCTTGTCGACTCCTCTTATCCTTGTGCTCCAGCCATCTGCAAACACTTGTGACCTGTGACCTTTAGGCTCTCAGCAGGCTCTTGGGCTGAATGAAAACCCCCAAATAGCTTTCAGTGCTTTAGTTCAAGACAGGGATCTCACGCACTGCTCAGCACGAACAGCCCAGTATGGGATACAGAAAACCCCTCCCTGCAAATCCCCCCGCACAGGTATCGACACTGGATTGAGAGGAAAAACCTCTTGAAGCTGTCTTTACACCCACGTCTGTCAAGTCGATGTCATCCAATGCTGAAAGAATCCTATTTTCTGTTATAATCCGTCGCCTTTTCTTGCTTGTCAAGCATGCAACAGGGATCTGGGCTAAGACTCTAACACCTCGACCAAACAACTATGCTCCCTGTAGGCATACTTTTAATAAGTGCCATGGAACGCCAGAGACTGGCATTTACTTGAACCTAATCTACTCTTTTTTTTATGCAGTCTCATAAAATAGCTGGCAGGATTTACAAAAAGTGTCAGACTACTGGTGTGCATTAACAACACATTAATAAATTGATCCTCATACAACGTTTTCTAACTGGTTACAGGAGAATTTGCGTGTCCTTGTGATACGTAAGCACCCTGGCTGCTCTCACAGTCACCTTTGCCATGTTCTCCTACTAATACTGTCTGGAACTGTACGTTGGTGTGACATCACGGATTAGACAAGTTGGCGATGTCTGCACCTTTGGGCGTAAGAGGAGCAACAAAAGAGCAAATGGGAAGCAGCCGAGCTTATGCAAAGAAAGACCATACGTTTACAGCTGATTGTTAGAGACTTTTCAATAAACCAATTTTTATTCACCTTCGAACACAAAACAAGCTGATTTTTTAACCTAGGAAGAAGTCTGTTTGTGTGCGTGTTCGTTGATCTGCATGTGAGCAGCGTTTTTTTTGTTCAAAAGCAGCGAAAAATAAAGTGGGACATGTTGATACTTTTCAGTAGGGTTAGGTAATGATAAGAGGAATTATGATAATTGCTGCGGCGGCTGAATGGTGAGACGCCTTCTCCATTCATTGCCCTTTGCAATCAAGTGCACGCTGAATCACTATAAGCACACATTCAGTCAGCAGTTGAAGATGTTGCTGATCTGCTCTCCTCTGCAGCCTGACAAGTGGTAAGCTCCTCTTAGAATAGGAGATTACAGCCTCAAATCCCAGCTCTGCATGTATGTACATCTCCTTAAGTCAGCTTTACCCCTCTGTAAAACCCCTGGGTCATTAGAAACAGCACATTCTGCAGCTCCGTCTCTCACCTGCCTTCAATTGAAAACACAAATCAAACAGCCCTGAGTGTGAGGAATTGCAGGTTGTTGCTTCAAAAAGGGTGCGTGTCTGATCACACATCCAAGTTGAAGGAAACAATGGGGAGAAGCAATCTCTCGCTCGAGGATAAAGGAGATACTGACAGTGGGGAGAGGTGATGTATAACCATGGGAGGTCTAATTGATCTTGTCACATTTTGTGACAAGATTTGGGGAGAGATAATCAGCAGTGGATGATCCCATGACTCTGATGTAAAGGGCAGTGACATTGCTGGCACCGCTGCCAGGCTTTGTGCTCGTTGTCATTTCCATCGACTTGGCTGCCAACAAAATATGCTGAGGTTAATACTTCAAAGAGTTGTAATCTTGTGTAAGAACAGAGCTGTCATCAGACTAAATCATAAATCAAAGCTGCAAGAGAACTATAGTCTAATAGTCTTGTGCTAGAGTTGTAGTTTGTACACCATTGACCCCAGTGTCTAACTAACTAGTTACACGCAATAGAGTTAGATAAATAAATGATCAAATAAACAGGGATCCACCATTATATATTGGTATCAGTCGACATTTGCCGATATCAGTATTGGCATATAAACTGCCAATGACAGTTATCTGTTGCTTTATATTAAAGGTTGTTTCCTAAATTTGTACAATTTAACTTTCAGAGTTCAGTTAACTTATTTTAGTATATATACACAAATTAACAAACAGAAAATAACATCAGTAGCGTCATGTATCGGTCCATCCCTAAAAATAAATGTAATTAGTGACAGTTATTCAGAAAAAGATATGCAATTAGATTAGACTTACGAATCGAAATGCTGCTGATTACAAAGGAGTTACACCTGCATTTATTGTTGAACCGCTCATACGTAGAAAATAAGAGTCAGTGACGCCGAGGCAGGTGGCTGGGCAGGGCTCGAACATTACAGTACAGTGTTGGCTTCACCTACTACATTTTTAACAGGGTAAATAGTAATCTATTTTGTTTTCATATATCTATATTTTTTGGGCATTTTGCCTTTATTAATGACATTGAGAGAGAGACAGGAAAGGTGGGAGAGAGAACGTGAAGAGCAACGGACCAGGCCGGGAACTGAACCCGGGTCGAACCAACGGCAACCAAAAGAAGACAGTCACACTTGGATTCAGTGCTCCCAGCATGTTTTTAATCTGGTGAATATGGAGAATCGGTGCTTCAGAATGACTGAATCCAGTGCTTATGTTTGGTTCATGATGGCTTGCAGAAAACATGTCTGTTTACTGCCAGTTCACAAAGTTCAGTGTTAATAGCACAAGCCCAGACCAGACACTTATAACACCTAATAAAAGTTGCAGAACATCTTTGTATGGACTGCACAGTGTCTGTCTTTTATAGCACAGACATTTACAGTCACACTGTCCTCGACTATCCTGCAAAATTCATGGGGTGGGACGAAATCCTACAGCTTTTGGAAAAAGTCTGCCAGGAATATAAAGCAGCTCCCCTCTGCATGCATGTGTCCCGGAGCAAGGCACTTAAATGGAAAATGAGCCAGTCAAATAGTCATCCTTTAGTTGATCAATAGGATGGGTAGCAGTGATTGTCACCTGCAAACATCTGGACAATAAAGTTATACAAGGGTCAGTAAAGGATGGTTAGAAGGATGATGAGGGTGTGATTATTTGTTAGGAGTGTTTTTATATAGCATCTCGCTAATCAAACTCCCAAATCCCGTCTGTTTCCCGGGGTGTCTAGGTTAGCGTGTGATCTCGGACCATGTTGCCTAACATTAACATCTGACATTGGCTTTTCAGGACTTAGCTTTTGCAGCCAAACATCTTTGTATTTCCTGGGAATCTTAACATATCAGCTTTGACTAATGGTCCAGTGAGAAACAGAACAATGCAAAAACACTTCAAACAGACTCTGGAATGCACAGGAGCCATTGGCTATATTTTTTTGTTTAACCCAAACCAAAGATTAGCTGACAGAAAACAAATGCATGCTAAGTTGGCTGCGCTTTGATAATGACTTGGAAAAACAGGATCTCCTCTTCAATGCAGCAGCAATCATGTGATGTGATCAGGCACACTGGGGTTAGTTCAATCCATTAACACTGTATATCATTAAAAAAGTCTTTATTCCTGATAATCAGTCCATTTTGACACAACACAGTGTTTGTAAAAGCGTTCAATATTGCTATGATTGATACTCAGGATGACTCATACCTCATGATAACCTACGATGTGTTGCTGTCACGCTTGAAATCGTCCGTTGTATATCACTGTTAAACCAGATGCTCCCTCGTCTTCTGTCGCCTCACATGTCTTCTGACACACAACATACCTTCGCTCTTAACACACACATTTCTCTCTAATGCTTTGACCTCTGAGGAATTTGATAATGACTGATTCATATCTTTGTCAATTGCATTGCCTCTAGTCTGTTTCTACCTCGCTGCACATTTAGGGATTTACTTAATTTGATTTTTCAGGTCCTCTGTTGTCTTTCAGCTGTTTCCCTGTGATGTGTCTCTCTCCATTTATGTCGCTCTGTCCTCACTGATCTCCTTCTCTGTGCTCTACTCACCCTAATTAATATGAGGGCTTTGCATGAAGACTGCACATTCTTGGCATAAAATCAGTTTCATTGCGTGCTTGAAAATGTAATCCACGTTTCAGGGCATCTCTGTGTGCAGTTCTATTTTTATTGTTTCTTTTATTTAGAACCATTTCTTTCTGATTATATAAAATCAAATCATTAGATCATCAATCATTAGAAAAACACAAAACTATTTGAGCCCAATCTATCATCTCTTACTCCCAATTATTATACCAAGTCTTTTCTGAATTTATGTATTTATTAGGACCCATTTGTTGTATTGTTGCTCATAGGTTTTATCCTCAAGTTCAATTTGGTCTAAACTTGTCTTTATGGATTTTTCAAATACTTAAAGCTGTGACTAATAACAGATAATATGCTGATAACAATCACAGACGTTTTACTTTCACTTCATCCTGCATTTATCCTGCATTAGTCCCTCTTGATACTTCCTGCATCCTTTCTGCATTAGTCTGGGAGATGATTGATTTTCACCATCTACTTAGGACAATATTTTCTGCAGTGTGAGCTGCAGGACTGTCTGACTCCAAAGCATCACTGTTACACAAACACCTGCTCATCATTTATTTGCTTGAACTACATTATTGATCCGATCTCTTCTTTAGACCAACGACCCCATTAGACAAATATTTACATTTGTTTTGTCTCTGTGCTATAATTGGGGAAATAGCTGGAGTGTAAAACATCAGATCAGATAGCAGAATAAATTAATATTGATCAGACCTCTGATCAGCCATCACCTTCTCTCTCGGTGGCTGAACTGTGGATGCCTTGGAAGTGTCTAAACAGTGCAGTGGAAACCCTAGAGTGAATATTTTGGCCATCAAAGAATAAACTCATACTGATACATTATTTAACTTGAATATTTTAGTGTGGACTTAAACTGAAGAGTTAATCTTGTATGGTAATCTTATTTTTCATTGTGAGTTTTAATAAAGTGCCAAGTCAGACACAGAAAAATATACAAGTTGTCTTTTATACTCCAAGACCTTCCTACAATGAACTAAGCGTGGGACTGAACTTATTGACGTAACCTGTGCTGCTGCTGCTGCTTGTCTCACTCTATGGGGTATTTGTTAATGAATTGTTCCCAACTGTTAAAAAAATTTGGATTTATTAAAAGAAGAAAAAAAAACAGCTCATGATATCAGTTGAGAGTAAAACTTGTTGTTAACAGAGTCAAATGTGTCTGAAAAAAAACCACGGTTGGGTTTACAAAAGGAAGTTTTGTTTCCATAAACCTGAATGAATTAACTCCTAATACAACAGAATGTTTAAATGCGAGGGAGGTGTGAATGTATATCATCTTACAGCTTTGTACTGATGCATGAGTTTTGGTCACAGAGTACCTTGGACTTGCTTATACATTGTTAATCTCATGATGGTCAAACTTTGGGCTATTATTGATCTCCAGGACAGGACAGGTCCCTGCAGCTCTGTCACTGATCAGCTCACCCTGCAAACTGACACAGAACAATTGTGGCAACTGCTGTCTGTGAGTTACCATGTCCTATCTGTCTCCTCTGCAGCCACACTGGTCAAGGCACATGTAAAGTCTTACTGTGAAGCACCTTTGCAGCCCAGCTCTGTGTTATAGTCTCAAAATGAGTTCATAGCTTGTTTCATTCCTGTTTTATAGACATTTTGAACAGTTCTTTCAATAAATAACACAAATATATTCATACATCATATATATATACATATATGTATATGTATATATACATATACATATATGTGTGTATATATATATGTATATATAGAGAGAGATAGATAGATAGATAGATAGATAAACATGTATAATCTACATGCATTTCATATAATTTAAATAATTTATATGTACATTCCCCCCTCACTAACTCCCTCCCTGTCAAACAAGTTCTTGCAAAACAGCAATGCTCCACTGGCATGTGGCAGCACAACATTGTGAAATGTCACTTAAATGGACCCAGAATTTCTTCAGTGGAAGTATCATTTTATAGCAAAATGTAACTCTTTACCACCATGACACTTGATCCTGTGGTGGAGAGCACTGTGAACAGGAAATAAGATCCTATACTGGAAGTAGAATTCCAAACAGGAAGTATAAGTCCCAAGTGGGGCTTGTTTTGTTTACGTCCTGTGACGTTTCCTGGACAATGCACAGACGCAAGAAGTGTCTATGCGTATCCACCTCCAGCCCACTTTATTGCGCTCCTGTGTCAGCGCTCGAACGTATGTCTGTGTCGTCTTGCACTGCGAGTTCCAGTTCTTGTCGTCAATGCCTCTGCAGCCACCCTTAAAGGGCCGAGGGGTCCGACAGCGTGTCTCATAGAAGTACTGTTTAATGTCCTCTGTTGTAATGGTTTTAATTTTGGCCAAAACAGTCACAGGATTCCCCTTGATGTCCACAGCTTGGGTTTTATCTGTCACCCAGTGACTCTCACTGTCGCACACAGAATATTCTCCACGATAGCTTTTGTGCTCAGCATAACGTTTCTTTCTTGTTTTGTTTCCCGCCACACCCCCGTCAGGTCCACCACTCACAAAATCGTCCGCCAGGTACAGCGGCGGCGGCTGCAGTGGTGGGCGGTCGCTGAGCAGCACTCGAGGTGAGTTGTACCGCTTGTGCTGCCTGAGGACGTCAGAGTTCAACAGCATCACCTGCTGGTCAACCATACCTTCACTGCCTCCACCACTGCGCCCCCCCGTTGCCCACTGCTCTGCATCACCCTGAGCCCCCAGAGGAAAGTTTGCACTGAGGAGAGGAGGCAGCGTGTCCTGCAGCTCCGTGTCCCTGCTCTTGCCCTGATGACTCTGGTTCCCTCTGCTCTTTCCCCTCGTCAGGTCGGCCTGAAGCAGCTGGATGATGAGAGAGTTTAAAGGGTCTGGACTTGGCTGCTGCTGTTGCCCCTGGTGACTGCTGTCCATGTTGGTTGCCTGGATACCATAGAGGTACACGAGGACCATGACATACAGCAGGATCGACATCACTAGATTCACCTGTAAGATCTGCAAAGAAAAGGAGAAAATCTTTAAGGGTCGTGTAATCCTTCTGGTCGTCTTTCTTACAAAATTCAAATCTCTTATTCTTTTTTGAATAACAGTTAACAAAACATTTAGTCCCACTGGAGTCTCAGATGATCCTGACGTTTTGTGGGAGCCTTTGGTATGAGCTGTGATACCACAGTTTAAATAACAGCAGCAATGTGTGTGTCTGTGTGTGTGGGTGTCTTGGTTTGAACATAGTTATGGGAATTAACTTGCTGCTACATGTACAAAATTCCATGTGGCTGTTAAAGAAGGAGAAAAATAAAGACACAAGAATTTAAAATGTGCAGATGCACTTTATTTATGTTGCCATAAAGTGTCTCTGTTTAAGTGTCTCTTTTAAGACGTCAGTTTCTAATGCAGATGAAAACATTGCATTGTAAACTTCAAAATGATGTTTGTATTTTTAATGAAATTGTTTAGTGGTTAGGTGTAGCTTAATGTGTGAACATGCAGTTGTTCGCAGTGACGCGAAGGTTTGAAAAGCTATACGACCGACACGATCATTCACTACTGTGTGAAGCAGACATTACTGCAATTAAACAGTCACTGTTGGCAAATTAGAGACACAATGAGAAATCAATTGTTCCACTTTGCATTTTTCAATACCTAATGACAGGTACGTTTTTTTTCATTTGACTGGTCTCCAAGAAACCCCCCAGAATCATCATTTATGCCAACTGGGCCGTTAAGCTGCAGTGCATATTTTACTCCTTCTGCCACGATTAGATGCAACTTTTACTTGTGTTTTCGTGACTCTTTTCTTCCTCTGTTCACCTTTCATTAAGATGGATTTTTAAAAACTGGTCCAAAACATTTAAATCCTCTTGGAAATGTTGCTTCAGACACATAAATCAGAGACTGCATTTCACCAACGCTGCTCTATTTGAATCTTTTTGTGTCTGCCTAAGGCACAAGCCAAGAATTTAGTCGAGGCATGCTCCAACCAGAGCACAGCATCCCTGCTTCCACATCATGACAATAGTTGGCTCGGGTTCTGCTCTGTTCTCTTCAGTGACATTTACTCCTACAGTTTACTTGGGCACACCCAATCACTGCTCAATTTCAAGACAGTTTGCTTTCTTGTTTCTTAGGGATGATCATTCCCATCTATATCCCTTGTTTGGTCAGTAGGAGATCCCCAGTCCAAATAGTACAACCTAATGCCAGTGAGAATTTTTCTTATGACAAATAAAGCGTGTTTGCGTATGTGCAGAACAGCAGATGTTTTCTTTGCCACATGTTTATTCCCATTCAGGATGTGCTGGTTCCCTCAGGGACATCTTGCCACTTCCTAGACCTGTTTTAGTCTTCTTTTTTTCAAACTTCATGTCCTCAAGGAAACTTGACTGACTAAGCCTAATTCATTAAGTTCCACATCCTCCAGCTGCAGTCTTCTGCTGTTGGCCATTAAACTGTGTCACTGAGGGGAATGATTCCCATTCATTTCTGTTCCCTGGTATCTTACTCTCAATCTACATCATATTTTTAACTTTTACAGATAATGTATTCTGCACATTTTCGGGTCTGTATTTTATTCTGACATGCTACTAGCATGGCATTGATTTATTTTACATTCCAGTACAGAAAACTCCTTATTTATTGTTTTAGATGTAGCCTCTTTAAACCCCATCATTGCAGCATCGCTCTTTTTGATAAATATTTTATACTTTATCTGCCTATGATGTGATATAACACTGGATGTAGCATTTTAACCAAGTTAGTCCATTTCATCATTACTGCTTCTGGAAACCTGAGCTTTTCTCACACAGAGATCAGGGATTATGATGGCGTTACAATCTGTATACTATACACTGTATTTACTATATATATAAACTGAATTCTGCAGTTAAATTAATACAACAATGCAACTTTCCTTTCCTCAAAGACAAATTGTGAAAACACCACAACAGTCATGAACTTTATTCATGGCAAAACAACGAGCGAATGCGAATGGCAGCACAAGACAGTGTTAAATAAAGCTGTGGTTTTCCTGCAGATGTTTCACAGTAGAAGTGGGCCACCACTACTAAATGAATGGCCAACTGACATGAATACTCTTCAATGAGTTAAAACCATTTCCTTCCCAAAAAGCACAGGCCATGGGACGTTTATAAGATTATCGTCAAATTGCAAATTGATCAGAAAAAATTTCATCCTGAACCATGAATTACACAGTTATATACACCAGTGTTTGTGTAATTCAGACAGCTACCATGTAATATTGTATCAGTAGGACTGTTGGTATGTACTCCATCTACAGTTTTTTGTGTTATTATGATGCCCATAAGCATGAAGGACACAAGTGTCTACATGTCATTACTCCAGTCTGTGGTTTATTGGACATATTCCCTTCAAGAAAAATAGAATAAAAAGAAGGAAGGAATAAAACTGTGCACCAGCACGCTTCCCCTCTGTGTCACCCGGTGTAATTACACATAATCAGGTGGTGATGTATATGTTATGCTCAAGGTAAATTATTACTTTGTGATGGAATCCAATACAGACGCACAAGTTGAGTAAAACTTCCCTAAACAAGTAAAGGTTAAAATGCATTTGAAAGAGAAAAGGAGAAAGAAGTGAAGGGTAATGGACTGACTTGTAGCCAGCAGCAGTGTTATGGCTGAATGGTACAGCTGTCTCGTGGAGGGAAAGAGAGACGGACATCTGTTCAGCGCCAAAGTCACCTTACAACCGATGGCTCTGAAAATACAAGTACGCACACGTAACACACATAACTCTTTGTGTGTGTGCCCAATGACAAGCATCGCGCACACATCTGCACTATTACTCCCTCGTCGATGTTAAACGCTCTGCGACCTGATGACTTTTTTTGGCTTCGAGTCTATTTGTGTGTCTTATACTGCTGTGAGTGTGTTCGAGAGCGTTCATAAAATGCATGTGGGCCCAGAGCAGCGGCGCAATGGCTGAACATTTACTCAATCTGACAGACAGCCTGAGAAAAGTTAGCCGAATATATAAACTTTAGATTTTTTTGGTTCCGTCTAGTCACTGAGATGAGAAAACATTCTCACGTCACTCTTTCTGATTTTGGTTTGATTCTAGTTTTTTTCTGTGTGGAGAGAAACCAAACCAGGTGCAAAAGGCATCAAGTTCAACTCATCCAGTGTTTCAAACCAGAGCAAACAAAATATGGGCTTGAAAATGCGGAAAAACGTGCTTTATCAGGATTGTGCGAGTGTGGTTTGGTCACACACAAACCAAGCCTTTCTCACTTTAATTCAATGAGAAAGAGGAGAAAATCACAAATGAAAGAACTATTATCATAAGTAGAAAAAGAAAGCAGAACCAGTTTGGGTTTTTTCATGTTATAAATGTGTGATTTTCTCACTTTAATTCAATGAGAAAAAGGAGAAAATCACAAATTAATAATATGAAAAAACCCAAACTGTGCTTGCTTTTTGTTTCTATTTAAATGGGTCAAGAGGTCCGTTAAAGCAGACGAGCAGAGTATAAAGGCAAAAAGAACTGTCTTAAATGTCTAAAACGTCTAATAAGAATAACAGGAGATGTGACTGGCTCCTACTGACTCACTTTAACTAACTTCACCTGCTGATACTTCATGCTTCTGAACTGTATTCACACTGCCAATCTCTGTGTGTAAACGGTAAAAAACCATGACATTTTCCAGTGTTAGGTTACGTTACATATTTATTCATCTTCTTTGCCAGAGATTTGGTTGTTGAGTGCAAACGTATGAAAAAGAAACTTTTTGTGAGGGAGACGTCTGCTCTGTGAAACTGCACGAAGCCTGACAAATTCATTTCCCTCCTTGCCGGTACCGCCATTAAATCTCTCACTGTAGTTTGTGACATTGACACAGTGGATGAGTGGATTTCATTGGACTGTGTTTACGTACCGTACGTGATCCTGCCTGTTGTTCAAGCATCTCCCCAGTCGGGACACTTTGCCCGTCCTCACCTCAACAGTTATTTCAGGACCTGGACATTCAGGTTCAGGTTTATAATTAGGTTTTAATACCAAAAGGAGATGGATTTGGTCAGTGAGATTTGCAGCGGCTACAGAACAGATTGTAAAGTGCTGCTACTACGAGTCCACAAATCACTCAGTGGTTTAGGCCCAGAATACGTCACTGATGTGTTAAAGAATAATGTGGTGGAACTCCTGAAATAAATAAACTCACAGAGAGGAGGACTTTCTGTTTTTCCCATTACAAATATAAACAGAGTAGGGCCCCTAAGGTGAAGTTGCATAGAACTGAGCTTCGAAGTATTTCAACATTTCTCTCATACGACTACAATTGAGTTCTAAAACTAAAAATTTTAATTTTCAATTTTAATAATTATTTAATTACATGTTGTCTGCTTTAATCTTTTTTTTTTTTAACATTTCTACCATGTATCATTTATCAAGAGCTTTGTTTTTCATTTTTCTCTGGATGTTCCTTTTGTCTGTGTAAAGCAGAATTGCCTTTGATTATGAAATGCACTGCATAAGTGAATTTGCCTTGCTTTGGAGGAAAAATGAAAAAGAACAAAGAATACCGACAGATGCCAATGCTCTCAAATAAAATACAATAAAAGTTATTGGTGTGCAACCGCAGATTGTCAGGATATTATAAAGCCACCTGTTTCAAAGGCATGAAGGTGAATAGATTCATAGAAACAGTCTGTCCTATACTTGTCTGGGCAGATGTGAACACAGAAATTGTGCAGAGGTACAGGTTGTGGAGTGGATTTACTTTGGTTGGTTAGTTGACCTGACCTGGAGCTACAGCAGGCTACCAGTTGTTTACCAACAGCTTTAACACATATGATGATAAGAAGAGAGAGAGACTAACAGAACGAAACAACTTCAGACAAAGCAGTTTAAATGATGTCCTGACACATCAGAGGAAGAGACGTTCATAGCTGTTCAAATGGCCGCGCTTAAAAAGCATAGAGGGGTTGAAATGAGAAGGCAATAAGGAGAGTTACTGCAGTTTATTGGGGTTTCAAACTCTCACTCTTCCATCCTCATGAGGTCAATCAACCCTGCTTCCAGCTGTTTGTGTTCTGACCAGAACCAGAAAGAGAGCCCGGATTAAACCTGTTCCTTCACTTACTGGTGTACAAATCATGAAATGGTATAACTAGCTGTGTGATGAGGTTTTAAGACTAGATGAGACCATCGGGCTGGTTTTACCACTGTGGGTCCGGCCTGTGGACGTCTTTAAGAGACAACTTAAAACACATCTTTTAAGCTCGGAATTTATCTGTTTTAGTTGACTCACAATTGTATTGTCATTTCTTATTCCTTATTTTATGATGGTTTTAATGATCTTCTAACTCTTTATGTTCAGCACTTGGCTGAGCTGTATTTGATGCACAACTTTTGCTCCATAAATGTCTGATTGTTTGATTGATTGAAATCAATCGTCAAATTGTTTTGGTAGGACGTAACACAAGTTTCCTCTCGTCATGAGGTCCTTGCTACTTGAAACTGGCATCAGATGTGGGTTAAATTTTAGTTGACAGCTCTCCAATGTTTTCCCAAATTAGACATTTCCTGGAACTACAAAATGCCTCTAGTCTGAGATTCCGGATGTTTGGGTTAATTTTAACAGTTCTGTTCGCCCGAGGTCAGACCATGTCTTAACCCGCAGTAATCTTCCAAACATTACTTGAGCTGAATCTGAATCAGTGTTAAATGTTGGTTACCTATGACCAACTCCTGTAAATGACTGAAAGAAGCACGTGTGAGCACGACGCCTGTAAACTACCGACTTAGATTTTTAATGCTCATCTATAGCAGAGATTTTGTACGTTTTGTAGCTCAGGATAGTACATAAAGTTTTTCTTTTTCGTTACTAACCTTTTGTTTTGTCGGGAAGAGGTGACCAGCGGTACCTCTTTTGTTAGCTTAAAACTTTCGAAATGTTTTCCCCTCGAAGAAGCAGTGACTCTACATACCAGTAAACGTGTTTACAAGAAAATCACCGCGTGCCTCTGAGCACTGAGCTTCACACTTAAATGGGTAATTGCTCAAGGAAAATATATTTTTCATGTGACATTCAGATGGTACTGTGGCCTGAAAATAGTCACAGAACTGGGTGAAACCGGAATGCTGGGTTTTGGGGCCTTGTCGCCCTGCACCACCACAACTCTCCATGTGACTGCCGTTAATTTAACATGAATATTGACTCAATGTTTCTGGCATTTTTTGATTCCAGTGGACCAGACTGTAAGTCTTGGGCACTTTTACAGCCAAAAATCTGCCTGAATGATCAATAAACTATGAAAGGAATTGTTTTCTTTTAAATCACACTGTCTGCTCCAGTGTTGGTAGGAAAAACTAAAAACCTGTCAGATCACGCTAGTCTGAGCTGCATTTTAATCAGACTGATTTCATAATACTATAAAAACCTTCCATACCTAAAGTTTGCCAACCAAGGTTCACTTGATCGGAACAACCTTTGCAGCTTTGTTTTAATGTGCGATGATGTTATTAGCTGCTTAATTTATAATAACCACCATAGCTTACTTTTTCTATTTTGTATGTTTGTAGCTTTTTCGAGCTGCGGATTAACACAGGGTGTACTGAGAAGCAACAAATGCAAACATTTATCAATCAGATGAATGCTGGTAAATGTCAGGGAAGGCTACCTCACTGTGCGTCATATGTCCGATAAATGACCTGCTCACCAGATGAAAAACAGCACGATGACTTTCATGATTTAATCTTGCAGACACATGTCTATTAGACTCATCTGCTCCCTGTAAGTTAAATCAATCCAAGAAAGGCCGTGTATCTGCATACGTATCAGTAGAGATTGTCACATGCACCCTGTACTTTGAAAAGAAGACATTTTCTTAAAGAATGTTCCATTAACAACTTTTGATTGCATGCATTCTTAAGGTGGTTAAGTGTTTACTCATCTTATGACAACGCTACCTGACTAAGAGCTTTTTGATTCACTGATGTTTAAGGCGAGAGAGATTTGAGGACATGTCAGGACAGGTTAGGCAGTATAAAGTCTCATTCCAACATCCTAACATTACATTAAATCTGGCAAATTTTCTTTTATTCAAATGTCAAAACAATTTGGATAATCCTTTTGTGTCAGGCAAAGAGAAGGTGTGAGGAGATGAGGAGCTGGGATAAAGAAGGGAGGGGATCAGAATGTAACTGTGGACGGCGGTGATGATTTTCTCCCAGAATGCACAGGGCCTCAAAGAGTAAATCACAAGGGGGCGGGGGTTACAATTTTCTTGTTTAACAAGTGCAGGGAAAGATGTATACTTCATACTTAATATAGTTAGAATACATACGCCTTCCTGTCTTAATTTCAAGGATATTTGTCCTCTTTTATTTATTTTATTTTATTTTATTTTTATTTATTTATTCTCTTTTTTTTCTCCTTTATTTGTGTATAAACATATTTGAATGGATTAAACAGATAAACATAAACGGCTAAAATGAACGGAAGTTCAGCTCAGCAGAAACAACACTACTGGTACACTTCTGCTGCCAAAGTTATGACTTGCCCTAAAAACTGAAGTCAAACTATCTTGACTCGCTAGTTGATATAAATGAATAACTGTCAGCACTGAATGAAAATGTTGTTTGAGTAATAATCACTAGGGTTAAAGTTGGTAAGGACTATGGCTTTGGCTGAAAGTAAATCTAAAAGTAATTTCTTATCACGCTTTAGAGGATATTAATAGTTTTCATTATCAGTCCTTTGAACTTAACTCTGAATATTAAATAAGATGATACAGATAATACAAATAATTAAGTGATAAAACACCACTAGACATAAACAATAACATTTAACTAATTTCCACCAACTTTACATCATGTAAATCTCACTTTTTCTGCCTGTTTTTCATCCACATCTTCCTGATTCCATTGCTAAGTTCCTATGTAAGCTCTGTGATGAAGAGTTTTCCCTTACCATTATTCAATAACTTTAATCCGGGCTGCTTGGAAAGCATGCACACGCACACATGCACGCACAAGCACACAGAAAA
Source organism: Coranthus polyacanthus (assembly GCA_037367275.1). NCBI lineage: Eukaryota > Metazoa > Chordata > Actinopteri > Kurtiformes > Apogonidae > Coranthus > Coranthus polyacanthus. The sequence continues at coordinate 1,076,526 of JAPQRN010000005.1, forward strand.
ACAACACAAAACCCAACTTACCATCACAAGACCCATGTTATAAAACAGATAAATCAGACGTTTTCCAGGTCAAATCTAAATGATTACTGAGGGCATCTGAGGGCCCAAATGAAACCAAAACCTTGTTGCCCTGATGCGTGTCAAAATATTCACTGAAATTACATTTTAGATTATTTTTATGAGGTCATATGTTTAGAAACACGTTTGGTGTTGATGTTCTTCTCAGCCTCGCTCATTCATATCTTCAGCTTAGGCTCAAGACCCATTAGGTCCATGTCTCTGTCTCCAACATTATCCCATCTTCATCTTCTCATCATCTCACACAGCTTATTACTCTGCTTAAATTCATCCACACTTCAATCCTTTCTCCTTGGTACTCTGTTTATCCCCTTTCTTTCATATTTCTTCAAAGGCCTTTTCACACACACACACACACACACAGGACGCCTCTTATGTCAACGAAGAACCAAAAAACTAAAGGAAACAAAAAACCTCATCTATAGTTCAGCTCATCTATACTGGTGTCATTTTACATGGACAAAGTAAGGCGTATCAGAGTTTAAGAGGAAAGGGAAATGGCATTTTTCCAAAATACACACATTCTACATACAGTATATCAGCACTGAAGGCATTCTCCACGATCAGCGCTAACCATCATGTCCTTCAACCAGTGTCTAAATGTCCATCTGTGCAGCCTTTTTAAGCTATACCTCCATCAGTCTGGGTACCTATTTCTGTCCCTGTGTTCAAAATACCTGTCCTAATCATTCCTTAGAAAATAGAGCTGGGTAAATTGCCAAGATCCTCGTCTCACCTGCCGTCCACGCTCACTGAAGCTGTTAATCTCTTACAGCCTGAAGCTTAGCGCTGCCGCACACTGTGATGCACATAAGCACAACTTAATCGTGTACAAATGTGAGAGGGGCCATGAGTATACAGTATAATGGAAGACCTGAGGCTACATTTGCAAAACCTTTCTCTTGCACATAATCAGCGAGAGCCACAGGTAAGAGCTGCAGGCTGTCTGAGCTTTGAACTCCTGAGGGATTGATTCAGATAATCAGACTCAGTGTGGCGGCAGCTTAGCAGGAGCACAGACGGGTTTCCTCAGCAGGAGCGTACGGCTGGCAACGCGTGTCACTGTGGTCAGGTGTGGTGTTTTATTCATGCGCACATGCAGGTCAAACACCTTTAGATGGTGTGTTAGTAAACTATACCCGGACGTGGGGCGTCTTCTTGCATCCTCTCTATTGCAGCAAAAATAACAAAAGGGGGGTGAAGTATGTGCATAGTGTGTAATGCTGACTGATTGATATAAGAGTTATCAGGGGTCACTAAGAGTCAACTGTACTTATAGTTTTGACAAAGACACGTCTTTTTTTTGTGCCATTTTCTTTTGTAGGGATTAGTCATTCTAATACCACGATGCGCTTCCTCATGCGTACATGTTCCACCAAAACAGCTTCTCCCCCGACAAACGGACTGCAAACGGACTGTCGCAGCAACCTGCGCTCAGCACCGCCCAAGAACTAGCCAAACAACCCACGTAACTTTTACCCCTATTCCAGAACAATAGTGGAGGGTGTCAGGCCTTTCTTCAGCACGAGCACAGTCTAACAAAGTGTGCAAGCCTTATTACTCATAAGGACAAGCTTGTGATGACACTATAGGCAGCTTTTGGGTGTGAACATGAGCCACCCTCTGATATTTAAAAAACAAAATCGAGGCTTAAGCTGTAAAATTCCTCCTGATCTCTTATCCACAAAGCATTTGTTAGTAACGACAGAAAAGATGAGAAGATGGTGCCGACTGTTCTGCTCGTCTGTGAAATGGCCTCTGCAGAGCCAGTGTGGATATAATCTTTTAATATTTCTTATTATCCTTTCACATCCATACTCTAAGTGAAATATTTAGTCACAAAACAGGTCAAAAGTCACCAAAACAAACTTGAGTCTAACCCTGACAGATTTGTACTTCTTGAGTGTGTTTTCTCATGCTTGTGTGTTGCTCCCCTGCACTAATACAGCCTGTGGCATTGTAAATCACAGCATGTAGGAGTTGGTTTTATTAGCGTATGCATACTTTTGAGTGACATGACCCACCATGAGGAATGTAATACAACATGAAAGAAATGTTCTGATCCAGTGTCTTTGGCATTTTTGGACCAAAGTTAAACTCCCATGTGCATCACCAGGTTTATAAAGATTCAAGATAACAATATCATATGTGTTATTCCATCAAAATGGTTAACACAGGAGTACGTGTGCGGATCTGTAGGTGTTTTTGTGTGGCTGGCAGATAATGAAGGACACAGACGGTGATTCAAACAAAGCCAAAACAACAACACTGGTTTCATGACTCAAGTCAAACCCAGTCATGTGATTGTTTTGAGACGACTGACCAGGCAAAAAAAAAAAAAAAAAAGCAGTACTCTCCGATGTGTCTGTGGTTTTTATCTTGGAATCTGCAGTTTATAAGTTCAGCTCTCATTGATCATTGGGAAATGCAAACTGTCATTGAATAGATAAACAATCCAGACACAAAGCAGCCACCTTCAGCTAATAATAAGTCCAGTTATTAATGTCCTATACAGGTATAAGGAGACGTAGGACAGAGAAGATCACAGGCAGGCAAACAGAGGCTAAGGAGAAATAAAAGTGAAGGAAGATTAAGCTATTTTAAGAAGTTGAGACTAAAACAACAGTGACCAGCAAATCAGCGTTCACCCTCTGAACTGATTGCAACCGGGACACCAACCCTGTAATCTACTGGCAGTAATGCTCAATAAAGCAAGCCAACTGCTGTCAAATGCTGAGAGGGAGGGAAGGGAGAGAAGATGAGAAGAAATTTAACCTAAACGTTTGCACGTCTGTTTTGGTGTTTTAGTGTCTAAGACAACAAAGACTAAATGTCCGAATGTTTATCCAGTCAAGTTGTTCTTTAATGTGTTATAGTGGAGTTAAATTAGTTTCCTGTCATGTAATTCTTTTAAAAAAAATAGAACAAAGACGAGTCTGCAGCCATGCAAGCGCCTTTGTGCAGAAATGAATGCTGATACCTGATAGAAAAAGGCATATATATTTGTTAAAGGAATCTTTGATAAAGAATGCTCTTTGAGGAAAAAAAAACAATGACAACACACTGAAAAACAGGTATATTTGTTGAACATTTGCTGCTTAACCTCACGTAAAAAGTATAGCTGAGGCAGAATGTCAAAAGTTAAGAGGTGTCAGATGAAATGTGTGTTAAGTCATTATACCTTATCCTGAGGGCAACAAGACGTCGGAATCAATTTTTATGTCACTTATAAGTCAATCAAAATCTCAATTAATTGTTAACCACAAATTGTTACAAAATCATGTGGCAATCAGTCTACTGTAATCGACATTTACCTGGATAAATGAAAACTTTGACATCCTTTTTTCATTAAAGGAAAAGTCATTACAATTCAACTTTTGGGCACCATTAATATTTGTTAATTATGCCACAAAGTTGTTGAGATGTTTCGGTCTAGACTGGCAGACTGACATCTCTAGAGCTACAGTGCTGTCCTGCCAAATAACTCTTCAATAGCTGCATTCGCTGGATGTTACTGAAAGTTTCCTGTAGTTCAACAATGAGACTGAACCTTGTTCCTCAGGTCTTTCTCTCTGATCACTGAGAGCCTTTGGATCTTCTATTATATGTCATTTCATTCAAAACTGGAGCTCTCCCTCATTGTCCCTCTTGATCGTCCCGCAGGCCTCCTCCGCCACCCCAACTCCACCTACCACCAGGAGACTCTAGACTCCTCGGGGAGGTGGGCTCAGACGACTTCCTGCAGACTGCTCTGCGAGGACCTGCTCCAGCACCGGCCGCGCCGTCCTTGGAGTCTGCGCCAAAACCTTTCCTTCAATAAATCAATCGTACCACTTCAATTTCAAGTGGTGAAGTCTATTCTAGTTGAATTTAGAAGTAAGTTAAATTAGTCTTTATTGACCTAATAGGGGAATGTGTTCTCTGCTTTTTACCCATAGTGCCCCATCCCATGAGGAGCAGTGGGCAACCATGGCACAGCACGGGGTCCTGCTCCAGATCTGACCCAGTGACAAGGCAGAAGATTTAAACAAAGTTAGTATTTATTGCACAAATTGGTCACTGGGTTACTTTTGCTCAGTCTGGACTTTTACAGAAACAGATAAGGTCTATGCTTCACTCACCCTGCATGTAAGGGCAAACAATAAAACTTCTCTGACAAGTAGGACAAAAATAACTACAAATGCTCTTAGCTGATTAGTGATTCAGCATTTAATGTGGAGCAACAGAAGCACAAACATGTCCCAACCACGGGCCTCACAGAGGAACAAGCCTCCAAAAATCACTAAATCATGATAGTACAAAACAGCTGAGCAGTGGACCATAAATTTAAATGCTGCAGCTAACAGCACTGAGATCTCCAAATTCCCAACAGTGAGAGCACACGTCAGATGCTACTGTACTTTGGTTTAGCTTCAGCATAACTCCGAAAACACAAGGTTGATGCTTCCGCAGCCATATAGTTTCAGACAACATCGATCTTTTACATAGATGTTGTTGACTATGTACTGGATTCAGGTGTGCTACTGACTCAGTTACACAACAACGCAAAGTAATCTGATTAGTGAATCTTTTTCCTGCAGTGCTGTAACTAAAGCAGAGTTATATACTACTACTGGAGTGAATTTAACAGAGCATACTAAAAGAAGATCAGAAGAAGATGCTAAAGGAAAATCAGCATCATGTACAAAGCAAGTAGATTTTTTAGGCCTGGTAGTGGCAGATTTAGTTCTGTATGTCTTTTTTTTCTCAGTCAGAAAAGCAGTTTCAATCTGTGAAAGCCAGCTTCACTTACATGGATCAGCTGCCAACCTTCACTGTGCAGATACGCCGAGCAAGCAACACAGCACAGAAAGCCATGGGTACGACGCAAAAGGAACATAATCAGAATCACAGGGGACGAAATGGTTCATAAATTATACAATTACACACAAACAGGACAGGAAACAACAGAGCATTTTTCTCATGATGAAATAAATATTAATAAATAAATATGAAATAAATATTATCCTATTGTAGTGGCCTGGTAGCAGTGTGTCTGAGTCCGTCCATAAAGCATCTCCTGTTCAAGTCCAGCTGGGATGACTTGTCATTCATTTGTCGTTTCTTACTCCCCAGATTTCCTGTCATCACTCTGTCTGCTCTAAATAAAGATTACAGAATCGCTGAATTACTACATTATATATATATAAGGGATATAGAATAGTTTACTAGGTAATGCAACTTGTCAGATTTGTCTTTAAAAAGTTCCCATGTAGTCTCATTTTGAGCCTGACCCAGGGTGTGAAGTTCCCTTTGATAAACACTCTGCAAAAGAAAGATACAAAAGTGTACGGTCTGGACCACCTACAGTGTGACCAGTTTTTCTTCTGTAAACGACTGGAGTTGAAACTGTGGAGCTTTGATAAATCACGCTGCTAGTGTTGTTTTATATCTTAGTGTGTGTGAGTCCAAATAATCAAACCTTGATATAAATTGCACTTGCTTCTCTCTTCAATCATCAATAAGCAAGATCATCTAAAATGTTCAAAACGCCCTTTGTTCCTCATCCTCTCCTTCCGTCCTCTTCGCTCCATGCAGAAAACTGCCAGTTCAGGGATTCGCACCTGTGTCAATTAGAGGCAATGGATGGTGTCGGTTGCAGTTACTGTGGAGACCCCAGCGGTGATGCAGTCAGGGCGCTTAGCGGTGGGGGACTTAGCGAGCCGTGTGTCAAACTAGCAAATCCTCCAAAGGGATTTTCACCAGGCAATGTCTGAGCCCTAATACTGTCCAATTGCCTCCAGATGTTATGGCACAGAGAGAGAAAATGACAGATAGACAAATCCAGTGTGCAGCTCAGTTTCCAGCGAAGTGTTTGTTCTGCAAATTCTAATTCGTCAACATAAAACATTAACGGCAGAACTCGATCTTTATTTTTCTCCCTCATGAGACACACTTTAATCTAGAAAAAATAAGATTCTCCGTCTCTAAATCTTCCTTGTAGGGTCATTTTTTTTTCATTTTTTTGTGAGGAAAGAAGTGACCACACATCACCCAAGGTGTTATTTGGACAAATAGGAGGAATTTACAGCTTTTCCTTCGTTGAAACTCTGTTTTGTGATTTAGTCTGTTAAGACAGGTGGCTTATCCTCCTTGTCTACTTCCACCTCCCACCTAGCTCTCCTTTCACCCCCGGGGGTGTTAAGGTAAGTGAAGGGAAGGGCAGAATTCCAATCATAACAGGGAATTACCCTTTGAATGTTTCGCTGCCTTAAGCCAGGTGAGTCACCAGCATTCACAGTGATTATTCCTTGTGAAAATGAGTTTGTGCCCTATTGTGGCTTTAAAAGCAAACATCTTTAGTGTGGTGTGTTTGTGTGTGCATTTATGACAGAGAAAGTGACAGGAGCAGTCTGAGGTGGAATGAGGCAATATTTTCAAGCATGTTGTGTGTTTAGCAGTCTCCTGTGTGAGTACATAACATGGGGGTGTGTCTGAACACACAGTACTTCTACAGTAGTACTTGCATATCTGCATACCTACAGCGATGCATTCATCCAGCTGACAGAAAAAAACACACACCTTGCAGCAAGTTTGACAACATAAACCAGGGAGAGAAGAAAGTAGGTCTATTTTTTTTTAGCTCTTTAAATACACGATAGTCTGGTCCATTATTGCTATTATCAGTGCGGGTCTAATTACACAAATTATAAACCTGTTATAGTCCAAAGCAACCAGTAAAAAAAACAAACAGAGGATAAAGAATGAAAGTAAACTAAATTACTGCACACTTCCTTTTTATATTTTCTTTATATTTTTCTGTGGACCTCATTTCTGTTTACTGTACACAATAAAGTTTGACAACCAAGCACAAACATTCAGAAGAAGCACACAACGGCAGCATCAAACAAACTTAGTTTCCTCTGCAAGACTGACTCCCTGAGAAATGATACTCCACGCCTCATCTCAAACTAAACTAGGCAGAACAAGAACAGTACCAGGATACAACCCTAATGTCTCCAAATGACCACTAAAGTCAAAGGCAAAGTATGTAACATACTGGGCTTGTGTTTGTAAACAGAACTATAGCTGAAACACAAGCCGCCTCATTTCTGCTGTGTGTGTCGTTGGCAGGTCTGTTAGAGGTGACAGGCTGACAGGAATGTGTGTGTGTTTTGTTCAGAGTTTATCTCTCAGACAGAACTGTGCAGTAAATGAGAAGAGCAGAAAGAGGAGACCGGAGTCGCTTCGTTTTTACATTGCTCCGCCCACACACGCTGCTCGATGCTGTGATTGGCTGGAGGCACAAACACAAAGGTCCACGCCCACATGGACGTCCTGACCACGATGAAACAAGAGGAAAATAAAAATACAGGCAGAGGTCAGAGGTCTCTGCAGGTCAATACACCACCACACACTGACAGAGGGTCAGAAGAGATGACTGAGAAGGATTATTATTGTATGAGTCTATATAGTGTTTTTTAAAGTTTTTAAAGTGTTTCTTAAACTGCCCTGCAGCCCCTGGGGAGAAAGTCCAGTAGAGACATCACATACCGTATTTTCCGCACTATAAGGCGCACCTAAAAGCCTTTCTTTTTCTCAAAAATCGACAGTGCGCCTTATAATCCGATGTGCCTTATATATGGATCAATATTGGTTCATTATGGCTACCGTAGTCAGGGGGCGTCGCCAAAGTAACAGCAGTAAAAACGGTAAAGGGGAATTCCAGTCCCACACCACTTGTGTGTA
>JAPQRN010000005.1:1098490-1114668 GCA_037367275.1 Coranthus polyacanthus
TTCATGATCAGATTAGTGTAATAACTGACGATCATGTTGAAACCTCAAGCCAGAATTTGGGAATGAAAAGGATATAACTCTGGCACGGTTAGCTGTGGCAGAAAAAAAGAAAAATAATAAAGTTTTGTACCATTTCATAACAACTTATCAATTAAATACATTTTTTCAAATGATCTCAGTACCGTGAGCTCCTTCAAATGTGCCTTTTTGGTGACTTGTAAAACCTTCTTGACCACTTGTTTTGACTAACTCACACTTGTATTGGCTTTAGATACAAGGCTTTTTTTTACACAAAACAATGAGTTGCAATGCATTAGAGAGGATTTTTTTGTAATGGTCGGTAAAGGACAGGAGGAATGATGGCAGTAAAAAACAAAATAGAGTCTCAGTATGGATAAAGGCACATCACTGACAGACCTGTCCTTTAAGATGAGTTACGTTTTGAAGGCTGCGTTCGTACAGTATATTAGGTGCTCCCTGGTGACATTTTCAAAATCACAGACTATTGTGAAATCATTGAAATGATCCCATTGGCTCTCCAGCCTTTGACGCAGATTTGCATGTAAGGGCGGTCTGTTTGTCCTGTAATGACAAGTTTAATTGTAAGGAAGAGAACAGAAAAGGAATGTGCAATGACTGACAGGAGACGAGAAATGTTCGCGGTTACACAGACCTTTTTGAAGTAAAACCTGATTTCCTCTTACACGGTGTGAAGAGGATAACCACCACTCAAAACACGCTTCGCATTTTTTAATATCGGAATATGAAACATTATCTAAACATTTTTTGGTACCGAAGTGACCAAACTCACTCTTTAAGGCACGGTTGCTTCATTTTCAAATTTTATTTCAATAAAATAAAAAAGTGTTTTTTTTTTTATTTATGCAACTATATGCCACTGTGTTCTGCAGAGCAAAGGATACACAGAAGAGGTACTTTGACATGACTGATGGCCACTGCTGAAGTTCCCATGAACAAGGACCTTGACCTCCAGTTGTCAAGAGCCGCTCAGCTGCATCGGAGTCTGGATGTAATGGGCAGCTGCTTGTGTGGTGTGGAACAGGGCGTTACTAAAGGAGCACTTGTGCTAAGCAAACCTTCCTTGAGTAAATAAATGTTAATTTAATTGAATATACACACACACACAAACTGTACCGTCTAATTCCAAAGCATTATTCTACTTTGATCCCAGAAAAACACCAATCCAGTATTTACAACTGTGTGCGTATCGTGGTGAACAGACACCTTCTGTTCTGTTTAGTTCTCATATCAGTTGTTCAGAATAATTCTGTGGTTAAGACACATCCAGTGAACTCTGTACACTGGTTTCCTACCAAAGGTGTTTCCCTGCCTTTCACCCAGTCTGTGCTTGGTGATGGATGGTTGTTTGGCCGTCAGATAAGGAAAACTTCAACAGCTTTTCATCTTTAAAACACAATCTCTCATTGATACCGTGTGTCTCATTTGCAGCATTAGCGACATATCGATCTTTCATTTAGCTCTGTTTCAACAGCCACCCTTTTCACAGAACTTTCACTTAGGCTTAGAGTTACAGTCAGGCTTCTAACAGAAGACCTGTACGGCCAAAATGTGTGTGTTGGACTTCATTTGAAAGGGAACATCTTCTAGTGTTAAGCATGTGGACATAACGCAACCTACATTACATCGTGGCTCAAATGTAACTATAACCCTCACTCTGAAATGTGTTGCTGGTGACCTGGTGGGTGTTCAAAGGTTAATTTGACCAGTACAACAAGGATTTAGCAGTTCAACCTTTGAATTTCAACGAGTATTTGAAAGTTATGGTGTATAAGAGGGTGGTCTGCGGTGCATATACAGGGTTTGGCTGAAATGTGCGCACACAAAAGCAGGAAAATCATGATTTGCTGAACAAAGTGACAGCTCCAAAAGAATGTAAAATAACTGATGTAAAAGGTGACTGATTAAAGAGAAAAACGCTGACATGAACCTAACTGCAGCATCTCTGGATAACACATTGGACTGATGGCTTTGATAGTTCTGCACGTCCAGAGACAAAAGATGAACACGCAGAAGGCTTTCCTCTCTGTTTGCCCAGTCAGACGAGTTGATTTAAGCAGCTGCCTTTAAGCACCTACCTTCACTTCAGAGAATAGACCGGACCAGACTGCTCTGTGTCAGTGGCAATATCTATTTACTTAGTTTTCAAATGAATGTGTACTAAGACAGAAAGAATGCATGTTTGCGTGTGCTCATATGTGCGCATTGCTACATGTGTCTGTGCGTGTCCACCATGTCAACAGGAAGATTTTGTGAATTCTTTCGCACAGTAAAATAACAGAGGTCTTCATAACACGGTGTGTGTTCTGTGTGACAGGTAAACATTATGCACTGATAAACAGCAGTTTTTTTTTTCGGTAGGCAAATAAGTGGGAATCACGATGAAAGCTTTCCACCCAACTTTGCATTGTTAGTCCCCCCCTCCTCTCCGTGTACAGTCCTTGTTCATGTACCTGTGAGCAGGAGGTGCAACATCACAAATGTGTTGAAGCCAAAGTCTTGAAATCTGCATATTCACAATTTGTGGATTTTTCAGTTTAATGAAATTGTTGAACGTTTTGTGTTAAAGCCAAATGAGATATTATTCAAAGCAGAGCGTCGTATTTATGTTTATTACGAGCCCGGTGGAGATCTTTAAGAATAATAAAAAGTGTACTTTGCTCTCAACAACAACTGCACACGATTCTTTACTTTCCTAAACTTTCCACAAAACCTCTTAAAATGTCAAGGTACTAAACAAGGAAAGTAAATGTTCTTCTTCTTCGCACTAGTGAACTGCACTACCTTCACTATTTTGCTCGTACAGTACATGAAATATAGATTAAATATTACATTTTTAGTCTCTCCTTTTTTAAATTTCAGTTGCATTTTTATTTATTTTAAATGTTTCACTGCTGTGAAAATGAAAATGTGAAGTTTATTTTTTTTAAGGTGGATTATTGTCATGAAACTGACTATAATCCAGTGATTAATCTGCATTTTCACACTGCTAATTACAACTGTGACATAAGATTTTGAATCCAGGGCAAAGCAAGTGTTTACTCAATCTGAAACCAGGCAACATCAGTCAGACAGGTCAGGTGAAAACAAACTCAGGTCAAAAATACTGCACTGTTTGTAAGTCAAATTTTGATTTTTTTTTGCGTCTTAAAGGTTTACAGGACCAAGAAAAAGTGCTGGGCTTAAATTAGGAGCAGGTTCATCAAAGTAGGGGTTGTTTCTGATTTTCACACATGATAACAATCAATAAACTCTGGAATTACAGAGACAGTGAGGGAGTTCATAGTAACAAACTAAACTCAGATGATCTTGTAATGGATGAAACAAATGGTTGGAAAGCACCTCTTGGCTTCAGTATTTAGAGTAAAGTAAAGGAAAGTAAGAGTCTTTGTGTAATATGTAACCAGCCTGGTTTTATTTTGTGCACCTACATTTGTGCTTTATTTACAGCCATGAAGACAATCTTCCTTTGTGCTCTGCCCAACCTCTAGTATTTGTGTGGGTGTTTTTCTTCTAATGCTTTTCAGAACATCTCATGCTTTCTGAGATGCTCTCGATACTGAGTGTGAGTCAGCATCTGCAGCCAATTAAAGTGGTTAAAACAGAAAGTTAAGCGATGGATACATTTATATCTATTGGGTTATGGTGGAATTTGAATGCGGTGGGTGGAGCAGAAATACAGGAAGAAGAGAGGTATTTAGTCATGGCAGAGGAACGTGGTAGAAAGTAACAGCAGAGGAACCTCTGTGATTGTTATTACTCACTCACCTGGAAGCTGATGTCCTCTTTGTTCAAACACATGAAAAGGATCATATGACTGTTTTAGTTTCTATCAATTCCTACGGTTTGATTGTGATCGAGGCAAAAAGATTCTGGCAATGCTTAAACGTAGACCGTTGATTTGAGTCATTTTTCTACCGTTATAACAACATTCAGCTTTGCCGTTTTCTCGGGTAAATGTACGTTTAGCTTCTTTCATGGGTTTGAGAAAATTGCAGTTTTTTTTTGTGTGGGGGGGATTCTTCTATTTTTTTCTCAGCCAATTTTTGAATGGCTCTTCGTCCTTCTCTGTGGTAACTCACTGCTGGGCCATGAGGCTTTAAACATCTATTCATCTTTCAAAACTGTCAAAAATACACCAACAGGACACATGTGCACGTAGCCTGTCACGACCCATAGTTTTGTTTTGTTGTTTAGGGACGCACGCCGCGGTTGTTCCCCAAAACGCCATATTTTGATGTTGGAAGTAAAGTGAGAAATGGAGCAACAGATGAAGCCTGGTGACGGGGATGGGGTGGATCGTTTGAATGGTACGTTTTGGTCTGTTCATCTCCCTTTTCAACCTGTTGATCATTGTCCGGAGCCGTACGTTCCTGTTGTCCAGCGTCTGTGTTGTTTGTTGCTCTGTCTCTGTGCTTTTCTATTCTCTCTCCTGTTTAAACTCACCCCAACCTGTCGAGGTAAATGACCGCCCGCCCGGCTTCCAGTTCTGTTGGAGGTTTTTTCTTTCCTCTGCTCTGTCGCCCTGGGCTTGCTCTCAGAGGTTTTATTGGGTTCTTCTCTGTGTAGTATTTTTAAGGCCTTGACCTTAATTTGTGAAGTGCCTCGTTTATTGTAATTGGCACAATAGAAATAAAACTGAATTGAATTGTCTCACTGTAATTTTTTAGTGGTGCATGAAAGTATTTCGAATTTCTTCTGTATTAATACGGCCTAAAACAATGATCAGATTTTCCAAGTAGATAAAGGGAAACCAATTATATAAAGACTCAAAAAACTGAAACTTATTATTGTGTTTATTCTGGAAAATGACTTTAGTAAATCCTAAATATTGAAAAAAAAATGTAAGAATGTGTACCTTCAGTAATCTTTCTTTTTCAGCAATAACTTCAACTAAACATTTACTATAACTGTTTATCAGCATTGTATATCAGCTGAGAAGGATTTTAGTCCATTCCTCTTGACAGAACAGTTTCAACTCAGGGATGTTATTTGGTTTTCTTGCATGAATTTCCTGCTTCAGGTTCTTCCAAAGTATTTCTGCAGGATTAAGGTCAGGACTCTGACTCGGCCATTCCTAAAACCTGCAGTTTTCCTCGGTGTGACTTGTGCGTTTAGGGTTGTTGTTTTGCTGCATGATCCAAATCCTAATAATGCCACCTCCATGTTGTACAGATGAGGCGATGTGATAAGGTACTGACGCAGGAATGCAGGGTTTGGTCGCTGCCAAACATTAAAAACCAAAATGTCCACAGAACATTCTTCCAATAGCATTCTGGTTCATCCACATGGCAATTAGCAAACTGTAGACAAGCAGTAATGTTCTCTTTGGAGAGGTGTGGCTTCCTCGGTACAACTCCACCATGGTGGCGGACTCTGCTGCTCCCGCAAGGGTCTTTCGAAGTTCTTTTGTAACCGTCGCAGTTCGACAAACATCAAAAATTCTTCTTTAAGGTCTTCAGAGATTTTCATTGTTCAAGCCATGAAACACTTGCACAAAAGATTACACACTGATTGTCATCCATTGACTGAAATACCCAACTCAGACATTCCCTTCAAATGAGTTGATAATCCTCTGGGTCATTTTCCACCGTAAATAAATGAGTAAGTAAAAGATTTTGTCTTATTTGTTTTCACTTTATGTACGTGCATGAAAATCTGATCATGTTTTAGGTCGTATTAATGTAGAGTTCACAAACCACAAGCAAAAAACTGTTCCTTAAGAATCGCTTTATTATTATTTATTATTATTGTTGTGACTATGGCTAACTTCTCATCTGCAAACGTTGAGCGGACACACCAGCCACAAACAATATGAAGAAACAATATAAAGCCATGTGTTTTGTCTCAAAGTGGCAAACACATCATTTCATTTGCTGCAGGAAAGAGAAAATAAAACATGTGTTTTTGGATCAAATAAAAAAAAATAAAAAATGCAGGATACGAGTTCAAGATTTTCTTTTTTAAATGTGTTATTGTTTACCAAAGAAAGTGAATTTTATCAACAAAATTGTATCTAGAGCAACAAAAATGCAGATTAAAGCAAACTGAACTGCAACGCATCAGTAAAGAAAAGGGTGACACTGGGTTGAAACAAATGCTGAAAACCGGATACAACTCGACAAAGGGTCACCAACTCCATACCGCTTATGAGAAAGAGAAACACGAGTCTAAACCTGTAATTCTCATAAACAAAAGAGATCTCTTATAATCTAAACCGTGCCTTGCTTTTCCCATATAAATGCCAAACTTCAACTTCAACATCTACACACATCTGAACTTTTTAAAAGTGCTTTCTACACCTACCTCAACCCCCTTCTCCTTTTACTGCATTCTTCTGTGTGTATGTGTGTGAGTTTGTGTTTGGCGAGTGACAGTGATCCTTGGCCTGGAGCTGAATAGGACGGGCGGAGCAAGGGAGGAGGAGATGTGCAAAGGGAAAAGGAAAGAGGAGAGGAAGACGCGGCAGGGTACAGACGAGGGAGGATGAAGAAGAGGAGGAAAAAGAAAGACAAAGACGGAAGAGGGATGAGCATGGGAGAGCATGTAAACTGAGGTGAAAAAAAAAAGGCTAAGAAAACAGGTGAGGCAAGGACAGAGGCAGGAGGAGGGGGAGAAGAGCTTTTACTCCAACTGGATCAGATTTCTAGCCAGTTTCATGGGTCATAGCGTGGCTTTTTACCTCACTTTTGCACACATGCACATGAAACACACACACAGTGAAATGGTTGCTTCATTCATTAATATACAAACCCACTGTTTCACAGGACCACCTGGGGTGTGTGGAGACCAGGAACAGAAGCTAGTCAAGAACCTTTGGCAATATTTACTCATTTCAATTTTAAACGACACAATTACAGGAAACAAAGGCAAGATACAGACGTATACAACCTGCTCAATTACTATTTTCCCAGTGAGAGGTTTGCGACTTCTCCCTCGGGGCCTCTCGATTCCTCGGCTCAGTTGTTGGCTCAGTCTCATATTTACACTCTTCCAACACACACACACTCTCCCTCTCGCACCGCCTTTATCTCTCCATCTCTGTCTTTCTTTCGCTTACACACACATGCTCTCGCTTACTTGAGCAACATTTAATCTGCGCCGTTGTTTACCCACAGCCTCCCATCAAAGGCAAAGAATATATTCCTCCGCTGATGTTTACATATCTACCGTGTACTCACCACAAAGAGAAACACGAGCACAAATCCTTCCAAACAAGTCAACACGCGCGTTAATAAAAGTGCATACGTTTTGTATAAAACCTGCACAAATACAGCAAATGATCTTCCCTTCTTGTGTGGATTTCTGCAGCTTCCAGGTCTGCATGTTCTTACACAGCGTCTATTATCTGTTTGCCCCGCTCTCTTCCCCAGCTTCAACACTGTGTTTCATTAAGAGCCAGACAGCCATAGCTTAAACTGTTGCACTTAGATTTGTAATTCCCTTGCTTTTATGTCTGTGTTATTTCTTGACAGAAACAGCTGAAACAGACAAGGATGCGTAGTTCATGATCAAAGTAAAAAATCTGTCATGTTTGGTCTTTGGTTGACAGAAAATTAACCCGATGATGATGATACTTTGCTGTTTACTGCAGGTTAATTTGAATCATTTTAGTGTCCATGACACTCATACACACCTGAAGAATCTACATTTTTCTAATATTTAGATCACGATGAGATGTAGAGTAATTTTTACAAACCCATAAACTGGAAACTTCATTGGAAGTAAGTACAACTGTTTAAACTGAACTGTCTGCTTAAACATTTAGTCAAAATAGTTTATTTAACTGTAAATACAGTAACTAATCAGAAGCAATACATTTTGATGTGTGCATATTGTTAATTGCTGTAAATTAACACAATTTTGAAGGAAATGTAGTGAAAGCATTTGGTTATTTTGTTGATTAGTACAGAAAAAGTCCTCAATGTAGAGTACAATAAAATGATCAAAGATCCTTTTTCTAACCACAATCTTTTCCTAGCTCTAACTAAAGCACTTTAATTGCCTAAACATCTACAGGAGTTGGGATGAAAACTCCAATCTCTGGAGGAGAAGTCCTGGATTTTGTATATTCACCATCTGTCCCCACCACCTCCTGCCCAAAAGCAAATGAAGTTGTAGATCCTTCCATCACAAATTATATTTCCTTGCAACAAAATCAAGGCTCAATCAACTACTGCAATTACTAATTCAATTCAATTCAATTGTATTTATATAGTGCCAATCATAATACATGATTATCTCGAGAGACTTCACAAATTCAGGTTGAGACTATACAGAGAAAAAAGTCAGCAATTCCTCCCAGACCAAGTCCGGGCGACAGAGGGAGGAAAAGCTTCTTTTGCAGAAGAAAAAATCTCAGACAGAACCGGGCTCCGGGTAGACGGAAAGAAAAGCACAGAGAAAGAACAACAAACAACACAGGCACCGGAGGAAACACTGGACAGGTTGGATCCAGAACCACACATCAGGATCGTACAGATCCAGATCCACAGAGACCTGCAGAAAGGAGCAGGAAGAGACGAGAGAGAGAGAGGACAGAGAGGTCCTGCGATTGTTTTTTGCAATGTAGTTCTAAGAATGCAACTACTGTGAGAAAGGGTTGCAATCCATGAGGGTTTATGTGATTATTGTGACTCAGTTAATTTGTTAGCAATGAGTCAGACACTTCCGGTAACTCTATATGTACCATGTAGATGTAGCCATGTCAGTGTTTACCTCACATGTTTGCCTAACAACATGTAAATAGGATCATGCTTATTGATATAATCAGTACAAACTGGTTAATAAAGTCATGTAGGAACAAGAGTGAAGTGCACAACCACAGCGCCAGACATTATGTAATAACTTGACATTTGGATAAGCAAGTTTCGCCACTTTAGAAAATGTAGTTTGTGTCCTTTCTTTTTTCTCCTATCCCTCTAGATTTTGTTTACATACACACACTGACTTTATGTTGTCAAGGCCAAGTCCAGTACCACGCATCGCTACCCTAAAGCGTGAGACCATGTAGCAAGACGCAGAAACAAGAGAGGACGGGGATAGGGGGAAGGAAGGATGGAAGGAAGGAGCAAGGTGAGGAGGAGATGTGGAGAAAGGGAGGGAACGGGGGAGAGGACAGGGAACAGGTGGAGGAAAAGAGGAGGAGGCGGGAAAGAGGAGGGTAATTCAAGGCTGCAGGTTTAGTTTACCTGTCGTGGCAGCCAGACGGCAGGAGAGCTGCTGCATTAGATCCCACTGCCAGATACGAGAGAGAGAAGGAAAGAGAGGGAGAGTGTGTGTGTGTGTGGAAGAGAGTGTACAAGAGCAGAAGAGAGTTGTCGGGTTAGATTGCCCAGTCCGATAAGTCTGCAGTTCCCATATGGGAGTAGGAAAGTAACAGGTAACACTAGAATAAGTGGTCCTCCTGGAATAAATAAAAGCTTCTCTTCAATGAAAAGGAAGGGGAGTTGGGAAGGCAATTGAAACGTTTACAGAGCTGAGGTGAGCTGCTGAGTGAGTTTTAGACGTGAAACAAGGGAAAAATCCAAAAGCTTGTTCACATTAATTCCAATCCCGGATTAAAAAAAAAAAATATATATATATATATTTAAACAAAAAGATAACTGGCATATTTCTAAAACCACAACATATCGAACTTTGTCTGGAATAGACGATGTACAGCAACAACGTTTAGAAGTGTGTCTTTTTAGAAGGTGGTACGAAGCAGACAAGATAATTCATATCGTATTATACTGCATCATAAAAGACTTGCAAATTAAGTTGTATGTATATGATTCAAATGTCAGCGTCTAGTTGCAGTGCATGCGTTCTGCCCTTTATTTTCTTGATATATGTTGTCTGTCTCCGAGGTCCTAAACAGGCATCATTTTGTTTCCGTCTGTATTGAGATGAGTTGAGACCAAGTTACAGACTTTTCCATAGAGCACCGTCTTCTGTTTCTTTCCATGCAGGAACCCCCTGTGGCTGCCAGATTACGAGGATGCTGCTGTATATTTTCTAATGCTCATGACCCAGTCCAGCGCAGTTGGATAATTACTGTTTAAAAAGCCATGTGAAATTTGGAGGAGAGGCCTCGGTTGTAAAAGAAGTAAAAAGACTCAAATGAGCTAAAAGATGTAACAAGATTGAAATGTCATAAAAGATACAAAAAGACTTTCAAAGATACTTTCAGAGAGACGGTGTTTTGACAGTGGAAGAGTCAGTAAAAATCTAGATCTATGGCAATTCGTGATGCGTTTTTGTAAGTTTGGGTCCTGAAGAGACACAACATTACTGTTTTGGGTCTCGAGCTGAAAGAGTTTGGGAATCACTGGTGTAAAGTGATGTAAAATTCACATGAATTCTATTATTGTCCAGACTGAGCTCACACTGCAAAAACCCTAGAACAAAGGTTTAGTGTCTGATTATTGGAAGAATTATTTGTTGCTGCTATAAAATTGCAGTTTCAGTTGTTTCAACAGTAATCTGACATCTCAGACCAAAGCCATGGCCAAACAAGAAAACGTTTGTTCAGGTGAGTTTTTCTGCTCGGCTGTTTGATAGCTACAGTCAAAGTAGATCTCTGATTGGTTAGTTCATGTTTTTAATTGCACTGGTTATTTTTTCAGGAAATGGGCCATGGTAGATTTTTACTGAGCTTAACAGGGCAGTGAAAAATGCCTTCTGAAGGAATAAAATGTTAGCATAACAAATTTTCTTCTTATCTCTGAGGAACTGGACTAAGCCGCAAGTGTGGTGTCTAAACTCATACATTTTAAGCACGATTATACTGCCATTAAGGACCAAACTGGCAAAATGCTACAAATACCATCATGTATTCACTATCAACAGAGAATCAACAGAGCCAAGACTGAGAGAAAAATGTCTTTTTACCCAATGATTCAGCAGCAGTAAATCTCATCAGAGGCCAGCTTGTGGACATAAGGAAGTTCAGAGTTGTGAAACTATCCTGCGGCCCCATATTGCCATTAACTGCATCAGCGTTTATTAACCCTGTGACCATACAGCGGTGAGCTTTTACTCAATGACACTGGGTCTGATTAAGCAACAGGTCATAAACTGCACGCTGAGAACGGGGGAATATACAATAGAGAGGAAGAGGGTGTTGCCTGTAGAGAATAACGTGGGAATTCAGGGTGACAAAACCGTTGGCAATCAAAAGTAGAAGTAAATGCAGACAGGAAGGGTGTAATGGATGAGGACAAAGTATGCTGTATAGTCGAGGTCCTTAAGGAAAGACGGGGAGGGATTTATAAAATGTCCTCAACCTCCGTCCTGACAATGTGTTTTGATTCTTCTGCAAAGCTGTTACGTGCAGTGCGGTAGTGTTTAGAGGCTGCTCAGTCCACTAACTTTGACCTTATAGTTTTCTCTGAATTGAATTATATGATGAGCGTGACCTGAATATGTTTTTTTTTTTTTTTTTGTTAGTAAGTCGGTGTTTTTTGAAGCCCAGATTTAGCAATTGTTGCAGTAATGTCACCAAAGACAAGCTCTACAAGCTCTCAAGAAGACGGGAAAACGGTTTGCCACTTGAAAGCACCTGTTTGTTCATCCCTTCGGCAAAACATCACTGCAGGGTGAGTGATGCTGGCCATCTGGGGTCCGTTTGTGAGGTGTGGCTGGGTGGAGCATCACCCTGAGGCGAGCGTGAGAGAGTGCTTCTTTTTAAAGAGGCTTTAATAGCATCGCTCATGTAAAATTAATGTGGCGAGGGAAGCTGTCAATGTAATGCACAAATTAGTCCCGTAAATGCAGAAACCAGAATACGTTCATTTCACGTCAAGCAGCCGTTAGTGAAAAGGTCAAATGTCACAGGGTCAGACATCATCACTGTAATTCAAGGTGTTTACTGTGTTTAACATAGTGGAACAGCTAGTTTCTAGATAATGACTCTTAAGTACTGTCGACACACTTGCGCGTGCCAAAGATCTCTCAATAATCACACAGTGCAGCATCAGACACATGCCGCAACTGAACCAAAAATGACTACTACTAGCAATAAATCAAATCCATCAATACACCGATCCATCTCATTGACCGTAACTCTGGCGCTACAACCGCAGCTAATCAGAGCAAACTGTGAATGACATAAGGATGATGAGCAATAACCAATTTCTTCTTCATTTTTGATTGACTGGTGATGGGAAGATACCTCAGTTCTGGGACATCCTTTAAGCACACCATGTAGGAAAACCACAGCCAAAGTAAACCCCAAACAAGTCTCTGACTGTGTTATTTTTGATTAAAATCTTTGACAGAAGAAACCACAAGAAACTGACGACAAAGTGTCTGCCGTGTAGCTAAAAATTGCAACAACTGTGAGAGATTCTGGATAAAGGAAAATGATACAGCAGAAAAAGAGACTTCTACTGAGACTGTAAGGAGAAGGGGAGAAAGAGGCGTTCATTGTCAGCTTGACTCTTCTTCTGATGGCAGTGCAGTGTTTCACCTGCTGGAGAACAGGGTTGAAGTCAACGCCCCTGGTTGTTTTACTGCTGAGACCTTGCTGATGCATTTATCTGCTTTGGCACGAGCAGTACAAACAGCTGAATTATTAATAAACAAGTTCATCTGTCTTTGTCACACCGTGCTCATGGCATCTCTGTTCTGCACTTGTGAGAAATTATTAAAGCAGTGTATTGGGGCGGAAAAGGCTTCTTTATAATTAAGACAAACAAATCTGCAGAGCACATTTTGGAAATGATTGTCATCGCTAGAGAATTTCCCTCAGTCATGCCTAAAAACCATTTTGAAGAGAAGGGCACTCAGAGTGCACATAATGCAGTCCTGTAACACTATGTCGCAAAGTTAGAAAAAGTGATTTTTTTTATGGATCTGCACTAAAATTTAAGGGGTTCATACTCCGACCACGCCCTACCCTTCCACTTAGTTTCACGAAAACAGGTGCAGTAGTTTTTGTGTTGTCAACCTGGACTGACTGCATAACGTCCTTAGCGGATGTAAAGACAGTATATCTTGTTGACGGAACAACCATTTTGTCATATTTCATTCATCTGTTCGCAGTAAATAACAGCACTTGAAATAGAATGCAGACAATGCAACTTCAATCAGTACTTTTTTTTGGCAGAGTGGCATGTATACTTACCTGGAAACAGTATGATTAATTGCTATCTGACAGCCATGAGATATCCTGGCAACACAATAAACTGCTTGCTGGCAGTGCAATATGTACGCCCATATATCTCAGGAATCTGCTGATCAAAGATGCCATCTAAACATCAAGGAGAGGCAGTTTCACAGAAATCAAACTGCAGTCGTGTAAAGAAATCACTCAAGTGTTTGTTTGTACATTTAGCTGCTCGGTAAACAACTATTTTTGAATTAGAGGAATTTTATATTAAATGCATTTGTGCTGCTCTTACTAATGCTCAACTAACGAAAAAAAGCTAGCGAGACTATTACATTAAAATAGCACACAAATAACATTCAGTTGGACGCGGTGTGAATATTAGTGCCTGGAAGTCATAGCTGAGGTTTCTATCTTCTACTTCATCAGTGGTCTTCCAAATTGTTGTAACTTCTTTAATAACAATATGTGCACTTTAGTAGCATACGTGACAACATTTGCTGACACCAGATCTCATATATTAATGAGTCAACACCATTTAATGCCCAGTTCTTGAGGTTTCAAGCTTAATGGAGAACTGTTTCAGTGCTGTCAAAAGTATTTTTTGCTTTTTGATGCACAGTATTTTGTCCCCTCTGCCTTTGGGAACACCCAGGCCACGCCCTCCACCTCTTCCCCTGCAGTCGCTTCAAGTGGTCCTGGTTGATGAGCCTGAGTGAGGACAGGTGTCAGCTGCATCCAACTCCAATCAGTGCACTTCATAACCCAGCCCTGCCACTTCCACTCTGCCAGACTGTAAACTCTGTCTAGAATATGCGTTCCAGCTTCTGCCTGTGTGTCCTTTGTCTTCCCAGACCATTTTGTCCGCTTCCTGTCTCCACTCCTGGATCCACTCGACTCCTGCTGCATTCGGCCCGTCCTCGACCACCGCTCCGCCTGCCTCTCCCCGCCAGCCTCCAGCCAGGACATCACTCATCTCCTTAATAAACACCCGACTAGCAACACTGCCTTCTGTCTGTTGTTTGCGCCGCACTTTGGGTTCCACCTTAAGCCTCCACGCAACAGTATTTAGTAAACTGATATTTCAGTCAGACAACTCACTTTTGAAATGTTTTATTACGGTAGCAGAATATATGTAGAGTTTGGCGCCTGCAGCTCATCACTCCTCCTCCCTCTATGTTTACATAGATATTGGGGAATGATGGGTAAATGCAACAGCAAAGCAGTGCAGCAGCAGCACTGACATGTCAGAGTGAGAGCTGGGAAATTCCTGCAGTTCAAATAGACCGCCCAGTTGGTAGCGTTTGGTAGATGGTGTGTGGAGAGAGAGGCATATCACAGGAGTTTGCAGCAGAGCAGCTCGAGATGACTGGCTGAACTAGCTTCTGCCTTCTTTGACTTCAAGGCTACAAAAAAAGGATAGGTGATGAACACACATTTTCTTTTCATTTTGTGGCCTCCATTGCTTAACTCCAGAGGACTGCAAACACAGTGGATACTGATGACTGATATAATGCATGTGTATGTGTGTGCGTTTTTGTGCTTCCATACATTTTTTTACAAGTCCTGGCAGAGCACGTAAATTAGACAAATTTCACAATTGACATCTAAATTAAAGTGCACATCTTGTCCTGTGGAGACAAACTTGCAGGTGATCTGTGAGTACATGAGGAATTCCTAGACTTGGCGACGACCTGGTGACTAAGTTGACAGCATTTTCACGATGCTTTCATCAAACTAGAATGTTTTCTTTGTGGCTCATTTTCGGTGGCTTTGTATTCCCCGCAGTGTTTCGACTGGTGGTAATCTGTAGTGTGTTTCAGAACCTCTTTGACAGAGTTTATTTTCTTTGCTCCGTTCTTTTTTCCTTTCAGTGTCTGTTGCAGCGCTCATCTTTGAAGGCTTAAGGAACTCCCTCTCTTTTTTTTTCATCTCTACTTGGCCTTCATGTTCATTCAGTCAGTCCTGCCAGGTTTAACCTAATCAACATTTTTTTATGTCACATTATCGTATATCTTTTCAAGCAGTATTTACTCAGAGAACCTTTTTTTCCAGTACCGTTCTGAGAGTTTCCCCGTGGTCTAACCTGGGCATGTGACATGAGAAACATATACGCAACAGCTGTGTTTCCATGTGGATTTTGTAAGCATCACATTAAAATGATGTAAATGAAAAAATATTGCCTTTTTCAAAAGAGAGTTAGTGTGTTTAATGGGAGATGGTAGGGCTTTTTTCTAATAAGTTCTGACGTAAAGCGGACTTTTAACTCACACGACTGATCAGCTGTTTCACCGACTACATGAAGCAAAAGGTAGAGTGGATTGATGACGAGAGTGGAATTATCCCTCTGTGTCATCCATGAAGAAAACATCACGGCCATTTGAAAACATTTTAGAAAACAGCAAAGGATACCTCTACTTCTTCTCCTCTCGTTACTACATACTTAGTGTAGCCTATACTGCCACCTTCTGATGACACTACACAGCCTAGTTTATTCGCTTCCAACCAGGTAATCAAAACATTCCTAATTCAATTTGTCTTTTTTATTTATTGTCTTCAAATCTGCTTGACAATTTTATGGAAATACGGCAGATGTCGGGACAACTTCTTCCCTATTTATTGTGTTTAGACGAAAAAAAATGATCCTCATGCCCGACTCCAACCAGGATATGACAACAAGGCATCTTTGACCTTAAGCCTGAGCAACAGGTGAACCTTCAGGACATTTCTATTTAAAAATATCAGTAGATTAGAGGGGGGATTTAATTAAATGATACACATCTGAATGTCGGTCATTCACTGTGAGAAGCAGAAACAGAGGTGATGGAGGGATGCTGAGACAGAGATGTGGAGTCATCGACCTTGAGCCCTCACACATACACACACATTCACACACGCTCAAACAGATGCAGCTCTGGTCCTTATCAGTGATTAAAGGGAGATGAGACATAGTGCATCAAATTGCGTCATCACCCCCACCCACCCACCCACCCATCCTGTCTTTTAATAAAGGGAAGTCACAGCTGACATTCTGTCTGTCCACACA
>JAPQRN010000005.1:1127004-1139924 GCA_037367275.1 Coranthus polyacanthus
GCGAAAGAGATGGTGTATGCTGATTTTTCGGAGAAGAGTTTGTATACTTCAAAAATAAAATCAAAAATCAAAAATAGTTTCAGATGGTATTCGTGCTTCTTAAGTCTGAATTTCTGGCTGTTTTCTGGTACCACTTGAGGTAAGACACCTTCCCTCTCTGGATGACAAGTACATTACAAACAGGCTGCTTAAACACATTACTGCACACACAGAGATCTCTTAAATCCAACACATAGAGAAGTGATCCAGAGCCTCTCATGACAGCAAATCTGGTGACGCCAAGGCTTCTGAAATGTCACGCTATCCACTTAACAGCACTTCAGAGGAATTTTTGTGATGGTCTGGTGGGGTGTCAAAGTAGATTTGCTGTTTAATTGCAGATTCCAAATGTCTCATTGTTCCCTGGCATCTTGGCAATAAAGAAGGCCTAAGATCTTAGTTTCTGATGCCTCTAGCCAGTCCAGTCCCTTTTATGTAATCAAGCTTTTAATAGTGAACCTCTTTCATGCACACGTGTAGAGCAAAGCTCTGTGCTTAAGTAAGTCAGCATCAAACTTGTCTGCTGACAGAGGTACTTTACAGTTCAGTTTGTGCATGCACAAGATAAAAAATTAAATTGTTTTTTGTACGTTTTGTTTTTCTCTTCTGGTTCTATATGTTTATTAATAAGTACTGGTTTTACTGCCATGCGGGCACAACACTGAGGTTGAAATAAGTTGACATATTGTGCTTATTTTCTACAGCCAACGGACACAAAGCAATATTAGCATCGGTCTTGTTTCTGGCAGTACGACAGTATCTTAGACTAATATTTGTTCTGCTCTTTAGCTGCTTATTGCTCCACTGTGTTGGTCTGCTAACGTTTAACAGGACTTTGTTCAGTGAAATCAGCAGGTGTTATCTGTTGTAGATGTAAATTACATTCATTTTAAGTACCTTAATGCAGTGGTGTGTCTACTTTCCCCTATAGAGTCATGAGGCTCCATTTGAACACTTGTTCAGCAGCGTTAATCTGGAACCTCAGGTCGCCATCTCATTGTTCTGGTTTTAAGATACTTTCAGCCAAAACAATGGGCTGAAAGACACTAAAGTGCTTAGTACAGTTTCAGAGGTTCATTATTACATATGAACCCTTTAAAATAACGTATTGTCAGCTGACCCAAAGAGTAGCTTTAATAAAGTGTGTAAGCAATGCAACAGTAGACTCTAATGGAAATGCATACGCAGCTTTGTTAAGCACTGCTGTGTTTTTAAAATACAATAGGTCAGTGGTGGTGGTTCACCTGGTCGAGTACGTACTGCAGCAGCCTGGGTTTGAATCCAGCCGAGGCCTTTTGCTGCATATCATCTCTCCCACATGTTTCATTTACATCTATCCAATAAAGTGGAAAAAATATTTTTCAGAAATGTAAGAGGTCCGTTAACTGACTTAAATTGCGAACTTACCATTTAAGATGTAAATGCAAAGAAAATAAAATTTGTTAGTACATTTAGTGGGCTAACATCTTCATATTCCAGATATTAACCTACAGTCATATTGACATCTGTGGATGTTTCTTACTGCAGTGCTCTCTGGGATTTGTAGTTAACATATCTACTGCAGTGTGCGTACTTTTGTAAAGCAGAATATGGTCATTTGTACTGGAGAATTCAATATCTAGTTTGTTTAGTGTGAAGTAATGATTAACCCATAAACAGATAAGATAAAGATAAACGCTAGTTTGTCCTCAGATGAGGTTTCAAACAGTGGCGCAGTGTACTGTTCAGCTATTACAACACGACAGACACTGTTATAAACCATTGCTGAACCTCGTGAGGAGCATCCCACTTTAACCTTAGGTGTCAAAACAAGCTCATTATTTCATAACAGCTGCAGTAAAACTTTATTCAAAGAAGTAAAGTGTGTGGACATCACAGGGGCCTTGTAAATTCTACTGCTGCCTACATTATATCACGTTAATTTCACATATATAATAGATGCACTGTAGTGTTATGTAATCCAGTTTTTCAGGAATGCACCTCCTTCAAAGCAAACTTGTAGAGCAAAGAGCCTGCATGCAAGACCACTTCTGTCTATTGACATAATGAGGAACAAAGATGACCTCTCTCTCCTGTTTTTTCTATTCAAACCTTATTTAGTCTCTTTCTGCTGAGTGCTACAGCTCCTCAGATAATAAAACTGCCTGATGCTTACAGGCACGCTTGCTTAGCACATAAATACGAGATTGTTTTTAATGCCATCTTCACACCACATGAGGCTACAGGCATTCATTCTGGTGCCTGTGGAGGACTCAGTTGACATTAATGAAGCATGTGTTACATAATCAAAATTGCAATGAGAAGCGTCTTTCATGACCACATAGCGTTGTCCTTAGGCTACAGTCGCGCCATGAGCCCATTTACATTGCACTTGCAATAAAATATCATCAGACATGAAGTCATCAGATAGAACCATGTTTCCACTTATACACATAAAACAGCTCAAAATACAACAGACATCATGTGCTGACAAAATAAGTCTGTGCTTTTCTGGCTGTCGTCGATTGTTGTGGACTGAAAGTATGAATTTAAGTTGTAGAGGTGGTCAAAATGCTGTACGAGAATGCATGTTATACATTATACTAATCTATACAAAACTGCAGCTACGGTATTTCAACAGTCAGTCGTTCACTTGTTTTTCAAGTGAAATGCCAAAATATCACTGGTTGCAGCTTCTCAAATGTGAGGATTTCATTCCTCTGTTGTGACTCAATCTACTAACTGAAAAAATAATCATCAGACTTCAGTTAGTTAGTTACTTGCATATTAGAAGTAGAAGTAGAAGACTTTATCCATATGTCCTGCTTTTAGTTAACATTTGAAATCTTCATCATACTCAGATCAGGATCTAAGTACATAGATCAGTGTGGTGGCCGGTTTACACCTTTAATCTGTGCCGCCCATCAGAGGGATGGGAGACACCTGGGCCCGGAGTCTCAACCTGTTAGAAATCCCCGCTCTTGCCTCAGTAGACTGGAGCTCTCCTCTTCCTGTGCTGCATTATCTTCTTTTATCTCATCCAGCATATGCAGCGTCACTCTGCTCAGCCGTCCATACACTCACACTTCACTGCAGACTGTACTGACTTTCACACACCATGGTATTTTTAATTTGCTTTGTGTTAAGTTTGCTTTGGTTACAGTAAACTAATACTTAATTGGACTTCACTTCCATCATTTTTTTGTCATGGCTTCTGAGCCGAGCTGCGACATCAGGATGAATAAATGTGTGAGAGTGTTACTGCGTTTATCAGGATGAATAAATGTGTGAGAGTGTTACTGCGTTTATCAGGATGCTCTCATGTGACTTCGGTTTTGGAGGAAAACAGGTGCATTTTAATGTCCAGCCATAACAAACTAGTTTCTCACTGTACATCTTTGTCATGAATCATGGCTGCGAGGTCATTATACAGGGCTCCTGGCCTAAAGACCCTGAAGACTGAAAGTTTTTATCTGAGGTTATCAACTGAAAATGTTTGTAGGCTATAACCTCTGGCAGTTAGAAAAACATCTCTAATGAACCGTCTTCCCTGTTTTTAGTCAGAACTGTAAAGTAAGGAAAAGTAGAGAAGAAGAGAGGCTGATCATTAATAACAGGAGAAATCATTTCAATCCCCTTTATTAATTGTTAAATCTCTCATTTTGCCCACAAGGTTTATATTAGTATCTCTGTTGGGATCTAAAAGTCATGAAATGAAAATTTCATGGATGGTTACAGTACCAAAGGAAAAAAAGTCTACAATGTCCAGCTTTTGAATTGGTTTTTAATGTCACTTTACTACTAGGAGCCAAAAAGCAAATCAGTCCCATAAATTGTCTAAATCGTAATAATATTTCATGTTTCTGAGACTGACAGGCAGAGGGAAAGGGCTCTGTCCCTATAACAGGTCACATCTCTCTGCCCCGTTGTCGTGACGATACACATGATGTACAGACACTAATCCACCAGGAAATGGAGATGAGCGTTAATCACTGCTCCTCTGACTGCACGCACAGATTACACACAAACACCCCAACTCAGACACAAGCACACACGGGGATGCATATGTTCATCTCATATTCAACATATGAATCTTAGATTTATTTCTTCAAACAGCCTTTTTAGGTTTTTACGGTGTCAGACATTATGAACAGAATTAACATATGTTGCTTGTGTGATAAAAATGGCACAGGATAATATTTATAAATCACAAAAGTCTGTGGCGCGGTCTGTGGCAAAACGTCATCTGGCTGATCCCGCTTCTGGAATTGCAAAAGAAACACGTATTTAAACAGTAAATTCCACACAGCTGTCTGACCAGTAAACATCTGGACAATTGGATTTTAATAAGTTATAGCTGTGCCACAATTTAGAGTTAAAAGTCACTTCGTCTTGTCCTTTGAGTAAATGCAGACATAATCCGATGGTTGTAATCTAGCAGAGAGGTGGCAGAGTGGGCCGTTAATCCTCCTGCAACATCACCATAAGGGAAGCCCGCACCGCTGGAGTGAACACATCCGTTTAGGCTTTACTCTGGCTCCCGCCAATCTGATGGAGTAGGATTGTGGAAAACTGGGCAGCAAAGGGGGAACACAGAGAGAGGAACACAGTGTGGGGAGGACGGAAGAAGAGGGAGATCAAGTGGATGTGGGTGGGTTTAAAATCAGATCTGTTTAAAGTCGGACATGTGGATTATGAGACCTTTTCATCTGCTGAACAACGGACATCCATTCATAAAGTGGTTTGCACGTCACAGCAATATCCTCTAGCAGTTATCCCAGTGGGGGCCGCCATAACCTGACATCAAAGAGTCTGTCTCATACAGAGTCTGTCACGTACAGAGCGTTGTTCCTTACAATAAAGGCAAGGACATAGGATGAGAACAGAGAAACGTGAACATAGCAGTATTCAAATGTACGGGTGTTGAAAACCCTGGTTCTGATTGTGGCTTCGGCAGCTGGGAACAAAATCTACACTGTCATTTGTTTTGCACTGTATCTTTTTAAATACAGTCAATGCAGAAAAAAATCTAAATAAATACCTGATTCCCATACCAACAGCATCTAATAGTAATTGCTGGTGCAGCCGTACTGTACCGCACATAGGAGTATACCATGAGGAAAGACTAGAGCAACGCCATTGCTTCTCTGTGAGGGTGCATTCCTGAATCTAAATTTCAGTAAAGCTAAAGGTGTTTTACAGAAGCTTCAGGTAATGTTTAAGGAAACAAATGCAGCCGCTCATTTGCAACACAGTGCCATGTGTTTACCCATACACACTTTCTGGATGCATATTTTTGCTGCCTTGTCTTGCGTTGTAAACTAAATATTGTGTGCAGCATTGAGGAGAATGCTGTTCATTTAACTACATTTTCCAGTAACCTTCCAGGAGTTTTACAATTACAAAAACCACAGACAAGTTCCATTTGTGGGCTAGAGCAACCAAACACTGCAGAGTTATCTTACATTTTTCTTTTTTTGTTGAGGAGAAAAATATCTGAAATGACACGCACATGTACTATACCTCCTTGTATTCAGAGTCGTGTATTTTAGTGCCACCTCTGACTAAACTAAAACTAAAAAGCAGAGCGCAAAAATGACAACATTTGGATTTAGTGGGTTTAGGCTGAAATGTTGGAGCATTAAGGTTGTGAAATGACACTGAACATGATCTGTCTTTGTCTAGCAGAACTGTACTTTTGCGTTACCATTTTTGTCTTTATCATGAAGAGGTTCTGCTGAGTTGATGTAAAGTTTTGCTCAAATATTCAATAATATGTAAGAGCCTATTGATTCTGGACCTGAGATATTAGATTGTTGCGCCGTCAAAGTCTGCAGAGGCTACAAGTCGTGCAGACTGTGGTGCACTGCAAAGTAGCAGTCTCTTACATAACAAGGGTTACAGTTAGTAATGAGAAGTGTTTCTCAGGAATGCAGATTGAGGCTTAGTGGTTATACCAGCTGATAAACAAGTGTGTTTTTTATTGCAGGACTCTCTTTTAGATGTAGTAAATATGAGACTGGTACTCTTTATGAGCCTGTCTTGGTCCAGGGGATAAGTTGATGAAAATTAAAGCTGCCCTTTGTTGAAATGGGGATTTCCAGGTTACATCTCCAGCGAATGACTCTCAGAAAAAAATGTATTGACTTCATATTTCTAGAGAGAGGTTCAGTGGAGCCAGACTTTTTTTGAAGCAGCATCCACATTGGCTTCACTTTCAAGCTGTGGTTGTTGTCTCTTGGCTGCATATGTTACAAGTAGACTGAGGCACACCGACGGACGTAACTTTTAATGACTGAAAAAAGATGGCATGACTGCAGAAAAGTTTACATTTACGAGACCTTCTCCGTGTTCATTCTTGTATATGTCAACATTTTCTGGTTTGTGGATATCATATCCTCAGATTTCTGTACACAAACCACTCATTATTAAGTACGTGTCTCTCACTGCTTATGAGTATGATATAAATAAGTTGATGCAGCCATGTGTAAAACATGAGTAAAATATCAGCTGTTTTTCCCAAGACAACTTTACAATGCTGAAACGTCCTATTCTGTTCATACCATGGAGTTTCATTGCTTGACATGAGACAGGTCGTCCCTCCTCATCATGTGAACTCAACAGCCTTCGACCTCTGTGATCAAAACCAACATAAACTAATCAGAAAGTTGCTGAGTTTCTGTGACCTCTCTCCATTTATAGAGTGCAATCTCTTTATTTAAACTTCTGCCATGCCCACATTTCACATTTTTGCTATTCCAAAGTACTTTATTTACTGTTGTATACTCCTAAAGGCCCACTGGTGGGAAATATCTGTTTTTGGCCCAGTATGTGCACAGACGAATACTGAAAATAACAAATAGGGATTTTTTCCCCCAAAATTTGTTTGGGTCCTTGTCTCGGAAGTGATGAGCAGAGAAGGGGAGAGAGAGATAGTAACTTTTTTTTTACTGGAAGACGTTCAACTATTTCTGAATGATTACCACCAAATGGGGACATAGTAGGAAGCTGTGGACTCTAAGCCAAAGGCAATAAATCTGTCACAGCATAAGCTGTTTCTGCTACTTGTTCCTCATGAGCAACTGGACATGAGGAAAAATACTCCTCTGAGCGATGGCTGCATTTCTCTTGAAACAGGCCACCTGCATGGAGTCATTACTTAAACTGTTGGAGATGGAGAAACAAAATTTCAATTACATTTTTAAAAACAAAAGCACTTCAAGAAAAGGTCCAATTTTTGGGCTATCAAGACGTGCATTCAACCTGTATCCTCACCCTGTTTCCACAGTAACAAAATGAGCCAATACTTTAATTCAGGGGTGTCCAACCTTTTATCCTTTGAGAGTTAATTTTACAAAACGAAAGTGGCCGAGAGCTGCTCGTGTATCACAAGATCTAGACTTCCACTACCTGGAAAGTCCCTTGAAAATTTGCTGTAGAAATCTGACATACACACCACAAATGAGACACGTGTATGGAAAAAAAAAAAAACTCCCCACGAGTATCATTCATTTCTTGCCTTTTATTTGATTGTTTTCTGCAGTCACTGTTCAATCTGGTGTGTGCTTGTCTGCTCACACTGCTTAATGTTACAGCATCACCGACTAAACAAACCCGACAGCAGCTTCACTTCTTTAATTCACAACCTGTTGGCAAATAAACCTTTTGTGTCCAAAGGGAGCAATGTTTGTTGAATTTGATTGGATGGAAATTTAAACAGGTTTAACAAGTAACTTTGTGTTATAAAACGTACATATTCTAGAGTAAATATTCTTTGGACCTTTAGTGAGGTGGTCAGAAGCTGCTGGTCGGAGACCCCGGCTTTAATTTAAATGTAATATTTAGTGGCTTTCTCCCACACAATGGCCACTAAAAAAGCCCTCATTATAGCCAGTGTTTGGTTTCTCCATTCTCTGCTGTTGGGGTTAAGGCAATATTAACTGTGGTTTACACTCAAACAGAGTAGGTGATGGTAACTTTACACAGGAAAAAGGGGGGAAAGGAGAAGAGGAAGAGGAAGAGGAAGGCAGATCTTTAATCTTACTCGGTGAACCTTTAATTAACTCTAGCCAGTCTGAAGACGGTTAATGAAAGCAACAGAGTCTTTAAAGTTCAACAACATGCTGGACAGTTCTGTCAGAATATCAAGGCTTGAGTGGAAGGTCTGTTAAAAATGTCTTAAAAAATGCTGACAGCTAACAGAAAGAAATGCTCAGTCATAAAAATACAAGAAGTAACAATTAAAACTGAACAAACTCATGATTGTGGCAGCTTAGATATTTCCTGGAATATTACAGTATGTAAATGTATATGTCCTTCCACAACAAACTGGTCTATATGGTGAGTATGTTTCTTCTAACGTGTTTTTTCGATGCCACAGTAATATTAAAAAATGACCCAAAGCCATATTTCTTCTTTTTTAGCCATATTTAGATAGCGACATGAGAGAGAGACACAGTGAAGGCAGGAGATACGGAGCAAAAGGCCTTCAACCCTTGCATGTTGTTCACTTCCAGATGAGATACTGGGGAACCCCTCCAACTTTATTCATTCATTCATTTATGTATGTATTTATTTATTCATTCAGTCATGAGATATTCTGTACCGCGTATCTTTTAAATATAAGAATCTGGGACCGAAGAGGCTCCTCGTTTGTCAACGCTCTACGCACATTTCAGTAAAACATCCACAGTGTATGAACATGTATTGTATAAACAGCGTGGAGCGATCCAAGACAGGCCTCAGGTTACACATTTCCTGTCAGTCAGTACAATAAGTGGAGACAGGTTTATAATTAAGCAGCAAATGAATCCACAGTGTTGCCCCACATCGGCATGTAGGGTCACATGATGTGTCTCTAAGCAACATGCTGGTTGCTAATACTGTTCCGCAGAAATGGACGTGAAGATACATATGCATTTGATTCACATATTAAAATTAGAGCAAAATGTTGCCGTTTTCTGTGGGGATTGTGTCTATGCTGAGCTAATCACCTTTAGCATCCACCACTTCAGCGTTGTTATTAAGTGAAGCACTAATATTTCTGCAGGAATGTGTCAGTTTGGTGCAGAGGAGACTGAGCATGTGCTGTTATGGATTAGCTTTGCATTTTCCAAAACATTTGACAGACTGTTTTATGCATTGTGAAAGCAAGTCCAACCTGTTTTTATGACATGGAGCAAAGAAGCAAATATAACAGGAGACTGTTCTTTGTTCACAAAGACTCACTGTACAGAGACAAAACTACTGAGCTGAGGAAAACATTTCAGTGAACATATGAGAAATGATGCTGAACGTGACACATTATGGTCTGGATGACTTTTTAAACTTATAGCATCGAGATCTGTAGGTGATCTATGTTGGCAATAGATACACGTGGCGACACATATGCCACAAACCAGTAATAATAATAATAATCCAGTGTCTTTGTTTCAAACATCAACCGCACCTGCCCCTGTCACAAAAATATGGAATAACAAAACATCGCTTAAAATATATCATCTATCACTTCACGTCAGAACAATGTCACTTATGTCCAGGTCATGATGTTCTGTGTAATTGTCCCGTTGGAAATGAACATGAACGTCTTGATGATGCCACTTTGGATTAGACAACAAGGATTCAAGTTGTTCCCCAAATGTTGTTCCCCAAATGATTGCATCAGAGCATTCATCCTCAGTCAATACAGATGTTCTGTGAAGGCTCTGTTGACCTTGTGATGGAAAACCAAGATCAAGTATTATGTCTAATGAAAGCAACAAATTGTCATGTGACTTTCACTGTAGTAACACTGAAAATTTGTAACCATGTGAAGAGCTCACGTCAAACCTTATAGCACCATCTAATGCATACCAGTGGTAAAACCTTTTTTTAAAAATCCGTCCATATTATAAAGTTAACATTTGTAATAACATAAGGTAACTTTATCAATAGCCACGGGTAGATTTGGTTTGAAACATATCCCCTGAAAGTTCTTCAAAATCAACAGCAACATGTTATGAAAATGTTATCCATTAAAACAAACAAAAGAAAAGTCAGACTCTTCTGACACCTGTGAGGAATCGGCTGATTAGCATCTTTGTCTCATTATGTATTTTATATCAGTCAAATGAATAATTACTGTACGGATTATCACATGATTCAGCTGAATAAACCAAACGGTCGCGAAATGTTTTCAAGCAAATCGTAAAGCACAACATGTAAACAACATCTAAACATTAAGTACGCATGTAAGTATGCGACAACATCACTTATACAGTACAGACAAAAAGACTTTCCTTTGAATCGTTCCTCTGCACCTGATGCTGAGCCTCTAAAGTAAAACAGACAACTAACCGGCTGAAGTAAATAGAAATATGATTAGTAGTAGTATTACTCAGTAGTAGTACTCATTGTGTCCAGCAGGTGGCGTGAGTGCTTTAAAGTTGGATAGGTTCACACACTTTGGGTAACTGAGTTCATATGATGCTCTTCCTCTGTGAAGCAATCTTGAGCAGGAGTGTCTCGGTTTCATTTAAGGTGTGATTGAAAACGTGCTGCAGCTGTCACCAACATGTGCAACAGCGGTGGCCGCAGCTTCTCCAGGATGTTGACTTGTTTTCAAATGAAGCTGCAGACATGACTCAAGGAAGTGAAAGTCACACCAAGACACTTTCTGTTTGCTTCCATGTGACTGATTTTTATGTATTCTGTGTAGGTGTGATTGATGGGATTTATTGATTCTTTTAGTCCAGATGAGATTGCGTTCAGGGCTTTGCTACCGTCACACTGTTAGAGCGACAGAAAATGAACCAAATCAATGCTGCTGCACCACAGAAATGAACTTGTTAAATTCATGAAATCAACTTACTATACCTAAATCAACTTAATATAGTATCTTAAGCAGTAGGGTTTGTTTTAGTGCTGTAACAGACCTTACGGTTTGAACTTTCGATGCCAAGTCAAGTTTCTCAGTTTTCTGTGTGTTGCGGTCTACTTCCTGAAGAGGGCGCCCAGTGCCATCATATTGAAAGCAGAACTGCAAGGGGAAAAAATGAGAGGGCGAGAATCCCTCTAGTCACATGACTGACTGACTCACTCATCCTCGTGGTGAGTGAAAGTGAGTCATGCCGGAATTTCTCCAAAAGTATATCCATGTAGGGTTTTTTTTCCCACTCATGTTATTAGATTTTAATCTTCAACCACAAGGAGCTGAGTGAGTGAGTGAGGCTTTCAGTTCAGATTAGACAGCATTATGAATTTAACAGGACACACTGATCTCAACACAGACAGACCATCTGACAGTCAGACGCACAGATTAACCACGACCGCTCCTCTAGACACACAGATAGGTCACAGATAAAGTGCACCTTGACCCACAGTGCTGTCTGATCTGCTGCTAATGTATGTGTGTCTGATACAACAGAGGCTGAATGTGTTTCTAAATGTCCACTGTCCAGCTGCAGTGTTCAGCTGTGTGGTCACTGTAGTAATACAAATATTATTTCCTTGTTATACAATCATTAAATCTCCGTTTAGCTTCTTATTATGGCCACGAATTAGTGCTCAAACTGAACACAAATTAAGGTATTTGCTGCGGACATTGAGTACATAATTGAAAACCTTCCATTCGGTCCACTTTTTTTTTCCATTTTCTGGTGAGAAAAAAACGTGATTTCTAAGAGGATTTCTTGAAAAGAATCTGTGTCACCTTAAAATTAAATGAATATATCATTTATATATATAATATCATAAATACTTATACTGCTTACTCTATGAATATTTTATTCTTAGCTCTCAGCTTTCACTTCTTTTTTCCCCAAATTAGTGCCGCATTAGACTTCTAGGAAACTTCCCATATATTTCTAGTTAAATCATATTTCCTTTTTATCGGAGTACAGTCATTAGAACAATGGGGTGTGTGAACCTGACTGCCAGAGAGCTTCAGCAGGTTAATCACATCAATTCTGACTATTTTTGAGAGATATTAACAGATCATTTTGCGTTATACACTAATGCCATTTCAATATAATGTGACAAGTATCTTCAAGAATGAGGTATCATATTTTTTGTTAAATTGGATATGGTTGTGCTGCCAGTGGACGATCGCCCAACACTTCAGCCGACACATCAGTCTCTTCAGTCATCCAAATACTCATGTATCTGTCAGATGCAACAACCCACACACAAGACTGACAACCTTGTATCGCACAATAATGAGGGATATCAGGTTTAACAGCATCAAGGTTTCTTTATAACAACAGCCACAAATGAACGGTTACATACAGCAATATGACACAGAAAAAAAGAAAGCCACAGGCTATTTTACTAAACGTGGACATCCCTACTATATGCACATTACCACAATGTCATTTCATTGGTTTTTAGTGTGTAAGGCTAAAAGTCAGGGAAACCCTCAGGAATTTAAATAATTATGAATTTAGAGAAGCTACATTTTATCCCATCATTGTCACAGCATAGCTGTGTTCAACTGGCTTTTACTGAGTTACAGAGTTTATATATCTACTCATCCCTTACACATGGACATAGAGTGTCATCCTTCTCATTATAGGAAACACTAGTACACAATATTATGCTGTGGGAAACTACTGAATGCTCACTGATCTGCTGGGATGCTGTGTATGCAATGTGAGTGACTTTCATATTATGTAACCACATGGCAGATCTCTGAGTTCTGCATGAATTAATCCTTGTACGGTACTCAGGTCAAAACCTGCTTCAAATTTTTACAAAAAGAGAAACAAGTGTAATTTCTTTCTACGTGAAACTCAATGGTCTTAGCTTATTTTTCTGTGATAAACACGCACAAAAAAATACAACTTTGAGCACACATGCTACTATACGTCACACATGTCCATCCTTCATATGGTCTTCAGGTCAGTTTGACACAGACACACAAACAT
>JAPQRN010000005.1:1140024-1158640 GCA_037367275.1 Coranthus polyacanthus
AATACCTCTACATCACATACACAATCTAACACCTCAGTACGACCCGTTGAAGACCCGAGGTCGACCAGAGGATCTCAGAAGGAAACAACACACAAGGGTTAATACACATTGCAGAGCAGGAGCCAAGGTGTTACCAGGTGATACACAACACCTGCTCACAACAGACTGGGAGAAAATGTCTTAATATCGTCTATTTTCTTACGTACTGTCTATGGTCAAGAGATGATCTTAATGCAAGTGTAATACATCTTGAATCATGACATTATATATTTCTTTATGTAACTCCACCTCAAATCACAGCATTTCAGAAAATGTTCCCCGCTGACCATCTCCAATTGAATTCATACTTTCAGAAAATAATGTTATTAATCCTAATAAACACCATACAAAATATCAGCCTTATATCTTCATCAGTTTTTGAGATATTGGGCTTTGAAAAAGGTTGTGACAGTAAAAACGAGTCAGTCGAGTAAGTCATTACTTTTGAACTATTCGTGATAGATGCGTGAAGCTTTCGGGAGTTGTTCTAAGGTACAAGATGTCTTTAACTTCTGTAAAAGAAGACCCACAGTTGCATATTTGCCAAATTACAGCTTGCTGAATACTGCAGGAAAAAAAAATTGTCAGAGCAATTTTTTCCCAGGGTATCTCCACATTGAAGCACATCACATCACACTGATTTATTCAAAAAAATTAAAGATTTACATTAAATTTAATGCATTATAGACCTAAATAACTGGATAGGGATGAAACAGCAAAATCCCCAAATCCAGATAGAAAGGATTGTAAAGGATCCTAAGACCAATAGAGCTTCCCTACAGCTGACAGACCAGGCTGAGGTCTATCATCAACCAAACACTGATGGATTCACAAACAGCACCTTCACTTTTCATATGTGTTTTCACCTACTTTAATATTCAGTGTAAGGGTCATTTAGGGTCTCTGCAACCCATAGGTGAATAGTTCATTCTTCAGCTGAGATAAACAGGGAAACCACAGACATGTGTTTTCAGTGAAAACGGTCTTAAAGGATGTGAGCTGAAATTTCCTAAGAGTTTACATTTGCAGAAGCGCCTGTTGCAACAGTGGGGACTTTCAGTTCTTTCAGTCTGTTGCATCAGAATCTGTTAAATCATCCTTTACATCAGCATCAAAGGAATCAAATTTAGTAATGTGTAGAGCACGATATTTGGCAAGTGTTATGCGCAGCTTCATTCCAACTGCTTCCTCAAAAATAATGATGCATTGTATTTTAGAACAATATGAGACATTTGAAAAGGAATCACATTTATTTGGGGATAAGCACCTCTGACGCAGGCAGCATCAGTGAACTCGAGGTCAAGCTGGGTATCAGGTATTGTTGTGTCAGACATGGGAAATACAATGTTACAAATCTGTGTTTGGTACAAAGCCTTCTGATTGAAAAGCATCTCTGAAGTAAATTGTCTGCACTAAATCACAGCTGTGTTCTGTTTCCCTCAAATGACTCCTTTGAGGGATAATCCTTTAATGAAATGTGAAAATGTGAATGATTTTGATCGCAGGGTTCAATCAGTTCATAAAAATTCCAGAGTTACAAATGAGTTAAACTTTAACTTTATTGATAAAGTGCAGATCATCAGACTCCACTATATGTTTCTGGATGGATCAAACCAGAACTGCAAGACAATCTTAAATCAACCTCTTTGGCCCCATTTGCTACATGGCTTGTTTTGACTGTACCTGACATCTACCTATGAACATTATGTGAATTAAGTCTAGTAACTGGCTTTTGAGAGCAGTGTTTTGCAGAGCAGCTGCCCTCAGGTTCAGCAGTCTGAAGTCACATTTTAAAGTTGTAGTTTTCCAGCTACTGCACATTCACCAAAAGTGATATAAAATTACTTGATTTGATTTGCCTGTTTACTAAGCTGCATGTCAGAGTTTCACAGTATGAAAGTCTTTACTGTCTTCTGTTGCATAAGACTATTAACTCAAGCCCTGAAGTGTGAACAGCCGGTTGTTCTGTTGGTACACAGAACAACCGAGTGGCACATTTGGACCCATGGGTGCTTTGGATCTGTGACATAAGACAACTCACTGCCAGTCTGCCTCGCTTCAGGGTGCTGCTCACAAACTTCAGTATTTATAGACTGGGCCAGAATTTAGGTTTGGCGTGATAGGGAATGTTAAACATCCCTGTAAATTACACAGTTTAAATTAATCCTATATGTTAAAAATAACATTTTAGAATTCAGTTGCAACTGAATGATTTAACTTAGCTTCGGTTGCTGGTTCTGAAAATTGTACTTGTCAAACCTGCATGTCATGTAACCCTACAGTGGAGCTTGGACAACTCCTGCACATGGCTGTTGGATGACAAAAACCCCATACATACACACAGAAACAATAGCTGGAGGCCACTCAGAATCAGTGAACTCACGGTGCACTGAGGAAATGTCACCTCGCCCGCCTGGGTCATCAATGGAGGCAAATTCAATTCATTCCAATGTTTTTCCTCTCAGTGAGCACACAGAGTGTCCTATCCAAACTGCCCACATTTAGTCTGCACTCATTTGTGATGCACAGTCTAGACAATCTGATGAGCCTTTCTGGAGAGGTGGCACTTTTCCAGTGTCCCTTTATATGGGTCAGTGCAAAGAGTCAAGTTATTGTAGACAATGCAATAGTGAGGGTTAAAGCTGGGAAAATTCTTGTATAATATTTTGTCAAATATTTGCTCAGTTGCAGTGGAATGTTTGTTATGTTACCACCAACTGTACTTTTAGATATACCTGCATATTTTAGGGGCAGAAATAACCATTCATTCAGTCATTCATTTTCTGTAACCGCTTACTCTTTTGTAGGGTCGCCTGGGGTCTGGACCGTGTCTGGTACACTCTGGACATGCTGCCAGTTCATCACATCTTCTTTCTCAAATGTTGTAGTCCATCCATCCATCCATCCATCCATCCATCCATCCATCCATCCATCCATCCATCCATCCATCCATCCATTATCTTCCACTTATCCGGGGCCGGGTTACGGGGGCAGCAGTCTAAGCAGGGAGGTCCAGACTTCCTTAAACTCCTCCACTTGAGGCAGGACCTCTCCACCAACCTGGAGAGGGCAAGCCACCTTTTTCTGGTTGAGAACCATGGCCTCGGATTTGGAGGTGCTAAAAGAAGACCGTCGATGATAGACTTTGCAGTTGTGTCATCTGATCTCCAGCCGCGTGTCTTGGACACTCGGGTGAAGAGAGGGGCAGAGCTGTCAACTGATCACCACCTGGTGGTGAGATGGGTGCGCTGGTGGGGGAGGAAGCCAGACGGCAGGCCCAAACATGTTGTGAGGGTCTGTTGGGAACGTCTGGCGGAGCCTTCTGTCAGCGCTACCTTCAACTCCCACCTCTGGGAGAGCTTCTCTCAGATCCTGGGAGAGGCTGGAGACATTGAGTCCGAGTGGACCATGTTTTCCACCTCCATTGTCGAAGCTGCTGCGCGGAGCTGCGGTTGCAGGGTCTCCGGTGCCTGTCGTGGTGGCAACCCCCGAACCCAGTGGTGGACACTGGAAGTAAGGGATGCTGTCAAGCTGAAGAAGGAGTCCTATCGAACGTTGTTGGCTCTTGGGACTCCTGAGGCAGCTGACGGGTATCTGCAGGCCAAGCGTGCCGCAGCCCAGGCTGTTGTGGAGGCAAAAACTTGGGTCTGGGAGGAGTTCGGGGAGGCCATGGAGGAGGACATCAGTTGGCCCCGAGGAAATTCTGGCAAACCATCCGGCGCCTCAGGAGGGGGAAGTAGTGTTTCACCAACACTGTTTACAGTGGAAGTGGGGAGCTGTTGACCTCAACTAGGGATGTTGTCGGGCAGTGGAAGGAATACTTCGAGGATCTCCTCAATCCCGCCGTCACGTCTTCCGCGGAGGAAGCAGAGGCAGGGTTCTCGGAGGCGGACTCGTCCATCACCCAAGCTGAAGTCACCGAGGTAGTTGGAAAGCTCCTCAGTGGCAGGGCACCGAGGGTGGATGAGATCCGCCCTGAGTACCTCAAGTCTCTGGATGTGCAGGGATTGTCGTGGCTGACACGTCTCTGTAACATCGCATGGCGGTCATGGACAGTGCCTCTGGACTGGCAGACCGGGGTGGTGATCCCTCTTTTCAAGAAGGGGGACCGGAGGGTGTGTTTAACTACAGGAGGATCACACTCCTCAGCCTCCCTGGGAAAATCTACTCCAGGGTACTGGAGAGGAGGATCTGGCCAATAGTCGAACCTCGGATCCAGGAGGAACAGTGCGGTTTTCACCCTGGTCGTGGAACACTGAACCAGCTCTATACCCTCCGTCGGGTGCTCGAGGGTTCATGGGAGTTTGCCTAACCTGTCCACATGTGCTTTGTGGATTTGGATAAGGCGTTTGCTTGTATCCCTAGTGGCATCTTGTGGGGGGGGGCTCCGCAAGCACCCCCCAAGTATGGAGTCTGGGGCCCTTTGCTAAGGGCAGTCCAGTCGGAGCAGGAGTCTGGTTCGCAGTTAGTCAGACCTGTTCCCGGTGCACCTTGGACTCTGCCAAGGCTGCCCTTTGTCACCGGTTCTGTTCATAACTTTTATGGACAGAATTTCTAGGCGCAGCCAGGGGCCGGAGGGGGTCCGGTTTGGGGACCACAGGATCTCGTCTCTGCTTTTTGCAGATGATGTGGTCCTGATGGCTTCATCATACCTGGACCTTCAGCGTGCACTGGGGCGGTTTGCAGCCGAGTGTTAAGCAGCGGAGGATTCGCACCTCCAAATGTTGTAGTATTGGGTACAACATTGTAGTATTGCAAATGTTTTGGCTGCCACTTAAAAAGGAAACATTTGTCACTTTGCCTTGTCAAAAGTAAAAGTTAAAAAAGACTCCATTAACAACCTGTTATATATAACTACTGCTTTTTCAAATTTTATTATGTATTATTATATATTATTACAGTATTTATTAAGCACTAGAATGGATGTAAAAGTTAACAAGGAGCACTTAACAACACAGACAACTTAAAAGCACACAAGCATGACATTTTTTTAACTTCCAATGGATCACATGACCATATGAATTATGAACTGATTCATTCATAGCATATGTAGACAAAATCTTTAGTTTGGCCCACTGAACATTTTGGCATCTTTCAGCTCACTTTTTTGGTTTTACAACCAGCAGTTTTTTCAGTCTTACCTCTCTCGTGAGCCTATTTTCTGGCCACAGCAGGCGTTGGTATTCAGTGAAAAAGTTTTAATAAACCAACCATATGCTAAATGCACAGCACTGCCTGAAAGATTGACATAGATAGCAACTAACACAGAGGAGCTACAGTTAAAGAGTTACATATTACTATCAGGATTTTAGACTAAAGCAGAGGAAAAATACAACAAACGTCAATTCATCAGGTTGCCACAGACGAGTCCAAATGAATTGGAATAAGGATGTGTGAATAGGCACATTCACCATAACCTAGGTATTATATGATCCAGAAGGCCATCTAATAAATTATATTTTCTGTACAGTTTGTAATAATATCCACAAGCAGGGAAAGAAATGAACTAGCAGTGATTTAACATTGGAGCATTACAGAGCATAGGAATATATGGGTTTCCAGTTTAGACATGCAGTTTTCATGTCATCTAGCTTCAGAATATCCCTTCCAATTGTCAAATAGAGTGGCCACAGTTGTGGAAATAAGTAAACAGATCACATCAAACAAGGTTTGGATCAACTATTTCTCCCTCTGAGTCTGGATTACTGCTATGTGTTTTGAAGTCCTGCACATTTTCATCATCTTTCATCACTGTCCCTGCCTCTGACCAGGAGGAAACAGATGTTCATGTATCAGCATGTGGGTGTCTAACTATGTGTCATTTCACTGCTGACCATAGTTTTTCCCCATCTGTGGTACCACTCTGCCTTGGAGGGTTTTTTTTCTGCTGTGACTACGTGAGCCTCCACACATCACTCTCTGGCATCAATTATTCAAGCAGAGGGGAAGGGAAAAAGAGAAGAAGGAGAAAGACGAAGGGTGGAGGAGGAGGAGTGGAGCGTTTTCAAGTGGCCGTGACTTTGCTCACACTTGGAGGTTGCCATTTTTTCTTCTGTCTATACTTATATTGTTTTCTCATCCCTTCTTTCCTCACACTTTTTACATTTCTTACCCTTCTTTCCATCACCTCTGCCCTCATCACTCTCCTCTTTCTTTTCTTTGATCACCTACTCTCCTTCTCTCCTCCTCCTCCTCCTCCTCCTCCTCCTCCTCCTCCTCCTCCTCCTCCTCCTCCTCTTCCTCTTCCTCCTTGTTTTCATCTCCATCCTCCTCCTCCTCTCCATCCTGATGATGTAGTGTGTCTGACTATCCTATTAGTCTATCTTTAACTCACTAACTTGGCAAGTCACTGGACACTAATATAAAAGGGAAGTAAGCCGCTGTCTCCTTATAATGTCAAGAGGACTTTGGCATTTTACCCATCTTGGCAACTCTTCTTCTCTGAGATTTAGTGCAGGTCTTTTCAGTGCAGTGATTAATCTAGTGTTTATCTGGGTCCAAAGGGAACAAAGTTAACGTGTCAAATGCGTTGAAGTGCAAAT
Organism: Coranthus polyacanthus; assembly: GCA_037367275.1. Taxonomy (NCBI): domain Eukaryota; kingdom Metazoa; phylum Chordata; class Actinopteri; order Kurtiformes; family Apogonidae; genus Coranthus; species Coranthus polyacanthus. Next base: position 1,146,606 of record JAPQRN010000005.1, read on the forward strand.
ACATTTGACAGATTTATCAGATTTCTGCTTCATTGTGGATGACCATTGCACCATCAAATAGTTGCTATAGACTATAGACAAATAGACTATTCTTAAATTAACAACATGTCCAACACACGTCCCATGTGTCTGCAGCATCACGCTTTCAAACCCAACCAGGGAAATTTGTCCCTTCTCCTCCCCCTCCGTCTAAATATATAATGAATTTCCTGTTAATCACCGTGTCCAATATTCAATCCACCCCAAAGGCAATAACATTGAAACATTACATGACATCAAAACCCAAGTGGTATAACAGATAATGTGTGTCTTGGGGATCCCTTTGCTCCTTCTGTAACACCATAAAATGTTTAAAGCTGCAATGACAACCGGGAGATTGTACCATAAACCGGACAGAGCTGAGTGATCAGACCTGCAGTGATCAGACCTGTGTCGTTTGCATACAGTACAAGATGAAAACAATGGTTAACACAACAAATTAGGAAAATCAACCAATAAAAACAAGTAGCTACTGGAATAAGCAAAGATCCCGGTTGAGTATTGTAGATGATAAAGTTACACCTATATAACATGCCCACATAAAGTAGACTCACAATACTCTCCTTTTTCATTTCAGCATCTTGGGATCAACTCTACTATTACAGACTGGATTTCCAGTATTTTTTAACATAAAAAATTAGATAAGAGCTAAGAAGAGAAGCAGAAAAAAGTGGATTCATCTTCAATGAGACGCAGAGAATAAAAGATGTAAGAGGATGTGAGGACTGAGTGGAAGTTTTATTCTGACTTAAAACTGGTCACACAACCCACCCAAAACAAAACTCGTCCTTTTCATAGTTCATGCTCAAGTTACTTTTTCTGTCTTTCATTTACTCATTTCTGTTTTAAATTGATGTTTTTTATTCTATTATATTGAGCAAATCCTCACCAGTAACATTTATATAAAGTATCCTGTCGTTTGTTATATATTAGCATACTCTTAAAAAAATTCATCCCTGAAAAAAAAGATTCAGTGGCATCTGTGAATTAATAACAAAATGAACACAAAGTAAAAGACGACTCACTGCATTAAGACAAGTACCTGTATGTGCGTCGGTGCCAAGTATATGTAGAAGATCACGTAAAAGGGCTTTTATTTCAGTGTCAGTGTAATCAGGGATAGCACATGGTCTATTTAATCTTCTCTGCTCCATTCAAGGCCTGCTGACTGCCTTATCCCTTCCATTCAGCTCAAAATCTCCCCGTCAGTGCTTACTGCACAAAGACAGAGGGATGAGTTTTCACTCCAGGGCATGAACAGAGGAGATAATGCGTTCTTTACAAAGCAGAAACAAAAAATACAAGGCCAACCTGAGCATATACGCACAGTCATTTTCTGCAGCACAGTGCTTTATAGTAAAACCTTTAAAACACATAGATGCTCTGTGAAACTTCCCCGCACACTGTGCATCTTGATCATGTATGTTGTTCTTCACTCTTTTATCCTCAGAGATAAAATCAGGCAGGGATGTAGGGCAGGACAGGGGTGAGCTTTTAGGGGGATTTCCCAAACAATGCGCTGCCTCTCTTGAGGCCATAACTTAATACTGTAAACTTGTAAGCCGTCCAGATGTAAAGTATTGTCTTTTTGGCAAACAGGGAAGATATAAAGAAAGTTATAAAATTGCAAAATTATGGTTGTACATAGAGTTAACAAATGATATCTGGATCCCAAGACACAACACAAACTTTGTAGCTGTTGTTTTGACTGTAACTTTGACCCAATTGTAGGCAAAGTGTAGTCTTGTCTTGTTCTAAGTACATTTCCATGCGTTTGAACCAGAACACTTCCGCTTGCTCGGCGTCATTATGTGTCATTGCAGGGAAACGGTCGTGTTTGCCAGTGTTTGCGCGTCTGATTACGAATGAACAGCAGCCATAAAAACATAAATGTGTATTTACTGACTGTGACGCAGGGCCTGCACAAAGGTATCTACGTGTGTTTTTGTCATTTTTGTATTCCTGTCTGTATTTGGGTCTGTGAGTTCATTTTTGGGAGCATGTGTGTGTCTCTGCATGCATGTGTGTTCTTGTGCTTTGCATATGATGAGTACATGTAGATAGGATTACTCTGAGCTTACAGGGGACAGAGTCACGGCCATCTAATGAGGGAACGCTAATCAGATAGAGGAGGACAAGCTGCTGAGTCATGATAGCTAACCATGTCAGGTTACTTGGGGACGAGGATGAATTAAACTGCCAAACAGACTCCTGTTTTCTTCTAGTGTTAAGTGTCCATCTTAAATAAATGCACATGGTGGCCTGAACGTAACCGACCTGGCTCCATCTCTGATTGTATACCTCTAACACTCACAATCCTTTGTCGGTGCAGCATTAGATGACTATTTGCGGAGCTGCTGGCTTAGTGCTGCCTGCTAACACCAAACCCACGTACCATTCATATTGCCTGACACAGCAGCTCTTCTCTCCCACAGAGATTACACATACACGCACAAGTACACAAACACCAGACCGCATGCATTTCTACTTTAGCTGGTTGTAGTTGCCAGCACAACACATAGTTAGAACAGTTCACCCACCTGCAATGAACTTATCATTAAGTTGAGATCTGAGAATGATGTAAAACAGGAGTATGTCAAACGGGGAAAAAAATATGAAAAGCGTATGAAAAGTGGCTCAATACGAACAACAACAATATGCAAAGCAATATGTAAAGAAGGTTTTGGTTGCTTTGGTTCCAGTGTGAACGCTGTAGATGTAAACGTGTCAGGCGTCACATAGGCCAGTGTGTATCCATGCGTGTGTGTGTGTGTGGATGAGAGCATCAGTGAGGCGGAGCATTAAATGGTGAACCTGACAGCAGTCACATAGTCACTCTGGCCACAGGATCCCCACTCTGAGCCAAGACACGCTCACTGTGCCAGTGATTCAGACTTGAGGAAATACCACACTGTGTCGGCAAATGCAGAGTGTGTGAATGAACGAATGAGAAAAGGTTGTGTGAGCTGAAGGTTTGACTAAAATATAACACATGACACACAATAGTTACCAAAATATACTGTGTGCGAATGTTGACAGAGCTCTACTTTGGAGACTTACTTAAAAAGACGTTTTGAAAGAGATTTATCACACAGCACCTGGTCATTGCGATTTGAAAACAGTCTTTAAATGTTTTTCTATAGCTCCTGTATTTCTGCAAAGGACCAAAATGTATGCCACAGCACAATTTAATAACAGGTCTAAGTAAAAACATGATTCATTTTTTTATGGTTTGTTCCAATAGTTCTAAAAGTCACCTCTAGGTGAAAATCATGGAATGACAAAGGCCTGTTGTTGGGGTTTTTTAGTCTGGATAAAAGTCAAACTACAGCGGAACATGAATTAATTGCCACTTGCCTTCACAAATAATAACCTGAACCTTCGTGACGTTTTATTATCCACTCTGATGTCACGTCACAGCCGACACCCTGAACACACACAGTCACGATTCCTCTGATAAGTGTGACTCATGAAGTGTTTTCAGGAATACCAGAACATACACACAGTGTGTGCACATTGCACATTACTTCCATTAATGGACATGAAAGGAGTGGATGGAATATTATCTCTGGATGCGGTCCAATGAAAACATAACAGGATAAAGCGGACAACAAACACTGTTGATTTTCCCGGAGTGATTTTATTGGTCCAGCAGATGCAAAATCAGATATACAACGTACTGTTAAAACAAGGTGCCTTTTGCTCCAAGCAGTCATCCAAAACTACATAAAAATAAATTAAGAATATAATAAAACAATTTGTTTTTACAAAAAAACCCATTTTTTTCAAGTATCTCAAGCAAACATGTTAACAAACATTTTATTGTGAGGTAAGCAGCAGCTTTTCTCAACAGATTAGGGTTTTCATTCAGTCCCAACACAGTAGTACAAAAACACAGTTGTTGTAAAACATACAACGCATACAGAATTCACCTCCCAACATCCCAAACATTTCCAGTTATACTGTATGTACACTAAAATTTACAGTGATATTATTATAAGCACGCATTGTCATAACAAAAATATAGGTGCTTACATTTGTGCGTAGCAGACTGTGACAGCAAAAGGAAATGAAGGAAAATAATCTTCAGAGAATGTGCAATAGAGATGAATCTAAACATGATAAAATAAATATTTCAACTGTGAAAAAGTAAAATACTGAAATGACAGGTGGAGTTACGGTATTAAATGAAATGTGGTGCCTCTCCTCCAGCAACAAAGTCCAGAGAAACAGTGGGAGAAACGGGCTTGCAAACCAAGCACTACAGGCACTAAACGGCACAAAAACAATCCGTTACTGTGACTCAAGTGAAACAAAATGAGACACCCAAAGAAAAAGTGACTCAATAAACAAAAAAATCAAATATACCCCCACTGTGCAAAATAATCACTTATTTTGTAGCATGTCAGAGAAAAACGTTGATTACAGCATGACGCTCAGACTTGATGCACATTTTAGAAAAACATGTTTAGTCCTTCCAAGGAAGTGCCAAAGAGTTTACAACGTAAACTAAATACTATATCCTTTGTTAAAGTTGCAACCATAAGTACACGGTTGAAAAAAGGATGTGTTTTATCCTGGTGTGACAGTTGGTCTCTCCCAAAACAATTAACCAGAAGAACGTGTCTCAAAGAACCATCTGAGCTGTGAAAAGTGACAGGAACGACTGTGGAGAGACACAGTTTGCCTCTTTCAGTCAGAAATGATGATACACTACTTGTTGTAAAGTGAAGTGTAGAAATGACAAATTCAATTCACGTCTTAAAAGTGAAAGACACTCCAGAGAATGTCACGAAAAGGAGAATAATGTCGTAAAATATGTGATGGGACAAAAATTACATAACCCTGTTCCTTCATGGATCGAAAATACAGTAACGTGTGTCCTTGGATACAAAATTTTATCCTGAAGATAAAGTGAGAAATGTTGACTTTGGAAAAACAACTTCTCAGTTTTACATTTGTTGTGTCATTGTTACTATGTTGTTCTTGTGTTTGTCAGTGCTCCAGTTTCCGGTCTCTTGAGCCAGCAGATAGATGCCTTTTCACTAACAGGGCTGCAGGACGTCACGTCGGCCAGATGAGTTTCTCCTCAGCTTCTGCAAACACAACAAAATACACCAAAAGCGTTAAAACTTTCTGTATTTTCACAACCATGAAGTTTGCAGCATCACATATATTCGGCTAGAGACGAGCAGCAACACAAATGACAGTGCTCTTGCATCCATCGATTCTCTCTCGTGTTCTGTAATCCCTAAACCTCAAGTTACGTCAGCTGTTTTCTCACAGGCTCTTATTTCCTCTATGATATTTTTAGAGGGTGTGCGAAGTTGCGCTGAGCTCATGAGTGTGGGAACAGGTTGCTGAGGCTAACTGCAAGTCTGCACCGAGTTAATCCTCAGGTGATTATGAATGAAGCTGACAAGATCTTCACACACCCAGGAGCATTATGCACACCTTTTCCACTGTGTCTGAAAAAACTAGCATAGGCTGCTATTTCTCATAACGCAGTCAATGAAGGTTGTTTACTACGCATGTTCTTTGACAGGTCTCTATGAGCACTACTTGGTCGACTTGTGCCCAAGCTGTTAAACAGCCCAGTGAATCAAACAAAGGGATAGTGAAGTAGCAGATTAATAACTCAGAATAAGAACCAATAAAAAGACTCAAACAAAGGCAAAATGTCTGATCTAGTTTCTACTGAGGCCGTGTTGGGAGTTCCAGCAGAAGTCAGCAACTACTCTTTTAAAACCTCTAAGTTGTCCGTGCAAAACAAATTGATGCGTGTCAACTCTATGTCTGCATCTGAACAAAACATAATTATGTCATTACTTTTTGTAGGCTACGTGGGTTTGAAAATATATCCAAGGTGTAGGTCCACAACGAAAGCTCTTAATTCTCCTAAGTCCATCCATGGTCTACACTTGTTGACGCTGGAAGTTTCTGAGCAGAACATGATTATTCAGTTGATTCTATTATTGGGGTTTGTAACTATACGTCTTATTATTAACAGCTTATTAGCACAACACGTATGTGTAAGTTCATGTCAGCATGTTATATTTGAGTTGAGTATTAATATATATATGTATATCTCTCCTGGCTTAGGACAGCTGTTTCTTCAGCAGTGTTTTGGACCACAGCACGATGGTTTAGTCCGATTAGCAGATATTTACACATTATTTCCGTCTTTCCTTCAGGGATTCAGGCATTGCTGCTGGAAAACTACAAAGCCACTGCAAAGTCTCTGCATCGTATTTACCTTTGAAAGACTAAGAGAGAAACCACTTTCAGATAGTGGAGGATGGTTCGCCTTTAAGCAGGACAAGACAGGCCAAAAATAAACCAGACACAGAGACAAGAACAGGACAGTCAGCGTGAATCAGCACAGTATAGTAACAAGCAGAAGTGGTGACTCCGAAGCGATGACGACAGCGGATAGGAATCACAGGAATGTAAACTTGGGAAAAGAGAGTCAAACACAAACAAATACAAGCACTTTTTTTCTTTTCCCCCACTGGCAGGAAACGTCAGGAAATCATGAATCAAGCTTGGAATAGAACAAACTTACTGTAAAACAATATGCTATTGCAAAAATAACCAAATGTGTGAGTTCACCGTGTTGCATTGATCATAATAAATATATGATGAATCAGATGAATAGATCTAATACAAGGTATATGTATGTGACTAGTAACGATAAAGGATTTTTATTTTAAGCAAAATGTGCATTGCTATTTCTTTACATCACTAAGTTTAGCAATGTAATTTAGTCATTAGTGAAGAAAGAAATCTATTTTGCTGTCCTGGGTTAAGGATTACGAGAGTGGAGGAAAAGAAAAGTGTTAAATACAACTGAAGATACAGCGACAGGAAGAGTGGAAGGATGAGACGTGAAGACACAGCTCAAGATACTGAACTGAGCCAATACTTACAGGCAAACTTTGCCCAGCCAGTGCTGTGAGGTGAAGAGGAGGAGGTGAAGCAGTAGTGGAAAAAAAGGACGGGAAATATGTGAGTAAACACACCAAGTTTATGACGTTCATAAAGAGGCTGTGAGAGAGGAAAAAGGGGCCGAAAGGACTGTCTCAGATCTAAGTAAGCCCTACTTCTGAGAGAAGAGATTAAGAAATACAAACCTCTTTACCATATCATAACCTAATATCTGCTTCTTTCAACAAATACTTCAGTTCTGTCATTTCTGAATATAGAGTTATGTTGTGTTCGTGTCCGTAGAGCTCACCTGTCCTGACAAGGCGAGAGGGATGTGTGATGGGCTGCAGAGAGCCAGTGAGGCAACAGATGGAGGTAGCTCCTGGATGGGAGCCTCATCCAGGTCGTCGATGCGAGGTTTCTTGATGTTTGACTCGGGGCTGGTGAGAGGAGTCACGCTGTTCCTCCTGATCAAGGTACCGGGACCCCTCTTTACCTCCTGAAGGGGTGGGAAATAACACTATATTACCCTAATAGACCTGAAAAGTATGAATGGTTTATCTAAAAATCTAAGAATGTTGATAACGACGCGAATTAATGGATCATTACCTCTGGTCTGTCTCTGTGTGTGTTCACAGCGTCCACATTCAGAGAGATAGACTCCACTTTGCAGCCATAGGCCACCGGGGTGAGCTTCAGCACAGTATGGAGGGGACACTTCAGGTACGGCATCTCATCTGGAACAACGAGTACATGTTACATGAGTTGTAGCCCATGAGAATGCCATAACACTAAAGATGCATCCACTGAACCAGGGGGTTCATGTGATATTTATTGCTCACCTGCACTCTTATCCAAAAAGTAAGCCAAGAGGCATCGCATGACAGCTTGGTGGCAGATAACCAGGACGTTCTCCTGCCTCTCCAGCTCCATGATGACTGGCTCCACTCGCTGGACCAGATCCTGGTAGGACTGCAATCAGGATGGTGGAGGGGGGGTTGTTTATTTTTTGTTGATTTAAATTAAATAATATTGAACATGCGTGTCAAATCCTTTGAAGTGAGAGCGTATCAACGGGCATGTTTACCTCTCCAGCAGGGTAGCGGTAGTAATATTTATCTTCATCTCTCAAAGCAAACTCATCTGGGAACTTCTCCTTCACCTCATCATACGTCATCTCCTCACAAACTCCCTAAAAAGAACATGAGATATAGAGGACTTCGGGTCAGCCTCTAACTCGTCTGTGAGATATTTTCTGCCAGCTTGAGCAGCGGTGACACTCACAGCATCGATCTCATTGAGGGCCTTCCACTGCTCGTATGGGACTCCCAAGTGCTCAGCAGTCTGGATGCTGCGACACAGCTGGCTGCTCCAAATCTTCAGATTCTTCAGCTGCTGATCCTCCACAAACCGAGCCATGGCAGCTGAAAACTGGAGAGGAAAGAAATCCGCATTTAAAATGTCTAAGATCCAATTCGGCTTATGTGCTTCTTGTTTAGAGAGAGTAATATTCATGTACCTGTCTGCCCCGCGGCGAGAGGCCAGCGTCACCACCAAGCCGTCCCTCCAGGTTGTCTGTGCTCTCTCCGTGCCGACACAGGTAGATGGTTCTGGGCTGAACGTGGATGTTCATCAGATAGTAGACAATCTTACTCTGGATGTGATCCTGGATCCGGTTGACAAGGAAACGACGACCAACATCTATGACTCTGATGAAGGACAGATCCCTGAAGGAAGAGATTGAACAAGAGAGATACAGACTTTGTAATGACTGAGGTAGCTGAACTCCTGCAGCTCTTTATTTTCTGTCCTGGCAGATTGAATGCTGATGATTCACCTGTCTTGCTGATCAGGGTCCAGAGGTTGATAAGTGGCTTTGTAACATTCAATTCTCCTCTGGAAGTCCATCATGGCATCAGTCTTGTTGCAGTCCTTATAGTCAGGACATGACACCTTCACTTCCTGCACAGGGAGGAAACTTGTCAGACGGCAAAAAACACGCCTGATGCCAGAGAGTCATAAACATTACTGACTTTACACAGTACAAGGATGCATGGTGACGTTGTGTACTTGACTCACCATGATGTTCGATGCAATGACGTTAGGGTCATCGCACACAGACTCGATGAAAAAGATCTGTGAACAAAAAGGCAGAGCAGTTCAGAGGTGTTTGCGTCGAACAAACTTTACATAATACTTTTCTTCCTCAGGTCACCATAGTAACGCTTACCTTGAAGGCATTCTCTGTGCCAAACTTGAGGATCATCTCTCGCCTTTCCCTCGTTGTGTTTGTGGCGTCAAAGACCTGGTGGACAAATGTGAGTGTTTTGTAAGATGATTTGCGATACATCACCTTAGAAAAACTTGAGGCACATGGTAGGAAACTCACCGCTACTTGGCCTCCTTCGTCCTTTAAATAGGACTTGACATCCCTCAAAGCTGCTAAGGCACATTGCCTAAAGAAACAGGACAGTGGAGACGTTAATTTTGTTCAAAATACCCGTACATTACATTAAACTACTTTTGCTTGTGCGTGGGACTTACTGCCTGATTTTCACGGCACACTCATTATCAGGCTTGAAGAAGTCATAGGAGCTGTAGTTCTTGACCGCCTCCCTACGGTACTCGCCTACATTGAAGACTGCAACACACACACACGGAAAAAGGCATCAAGCATTAACATGATGTCCTGGAAGTAGAAACCTGAGCTGATGCTAACCCTGGAAAGCAAAACACCAACGAGAGACATCGCGTCCTGTGATTAATAAGCTTTGAGATAAGTTCTTACTGTCAGTAAATACCTTTGGTGGGAATGCCGATCCAGTTGAGGTAGCGGGTAAGTTTCCTAGATATGTATGTCTTTCCTCGAGCTGGCAGGCCGACCATCACGATGACAGTGGGGGGGTTGGCGAGGTGAGGGGCACCAGCCGCTGCAGACAGGGACAGCAGGGGGGGGGGGGGTGACACAGAATGTCATGACATGAATGTGTGTTTTTACCATGCCGTGCTTTTCATGCACAAATTATTCTTACAAATGTTTTTTTCTTAAAATCAGCTGTTGAAAAGTATTCATAAAGAAGCAACAGACATCGAAGAGGCGAGTTTATCAGAATCAACATCTTGAATTAGCACCACTGCAACCTGAGATGCCCTGAGAGCCAGCCAGAGGACGGGCACAAACGACAACGAGAACTCCAGCTACATTTTTAAAACCTTCTCTGCATATAATCTCCGTCCAGCCCACACTAACCCACTCCCAGTGAGCACAACAGCCTTTACTTAAACCTCACTGCGCACCTGACCCACTTCTGGGCGCGACGAGCAGGTTTTCACGAGCACAGGAGGGTCTGTTTTCATTTGACCAAATATACTGTAACCCCACTGCCGAGGCCCGTGGGACATTTCACATCATACGATATGTTACTGCAGGCTCCTCATTGTTGCACGGGTGTCCCACAGGGATGTACAAAGGACTGCAGGATTATTATGGTACATGTAAAGAGCGTCCTGGAAGTATACTGCTGCAGGTTGTTTGACAGCAGTGATTACTGTTCATCGCCTGGTAACTTCACAACAGCTCTGCTCTAACACCTCGTCTCAATGTTGCTAATCTTTCTTCCGTAGCACAAGAGCCACATTGGTAAAACGGAAAAACAGATCCAGCTCTTCCTCGGCGTTCCTCTACCCCTGTCCCCTCGGTTTCCATCTCCTCCGTCGCCATCGCTCCTACCACATCCCACCTCTCTGCTGAACCAGATCAAACTGAACCGAGCACATATGCTGCCTTTTCTCTGCAAACGCTGCTTCTGAGACATGAGCGATGAGAAGCCAGCCTCTTATTAACAAAGTGGGATTGGGGTTTAAAGAAATCACTAGACACCAGCTGTGTCTGAAGTGACCACTGTGAACAGACTAAACATGTCTTTTAGTTGATGGATTCCCTTTTTTGTCATACAATTAAACATTTATACAGTTTGCATATTATTATATTATTTCTAAAAAAAACAAACAAAAACAATCCCCAGTGTCCCTGTGAGAAATTGAACAAAGAAAAGAAAATAATATCTGCCTCTGCTGTTTTTAGTAGTAAAATAATTTGTTTTGCATAAATGTGATGAGTTGGGAGTAAACTTGACTGAAACGTGTTGTTTCTGGCGGACATCTCTGTCCACCCTCGACCCAGGAGCCGGCAGCGGTGTGGCGCCATGAACACGCATGAACACGCAGTGCCGACGGGCCAATTAGAAAACGGTGCGCTTCAGCGACATCACGCAAGTTGCGGGGGGTTCCTCCGGTAACCGTGGCGACCGGAGCCTCGTCGTGCTCCAGCTGAGGAGCGCGACGTGCCGTGCGTGCTGATGAAGACCGACCATCGATAGGCAATATCGATCATTAGAAAAACTGAAGTGAGAAGGACAGGTGCACTGGAAGACCTGTTCATTTAGGCTAGAAAATACTCATGTGGCGTAGACACTAAGAGAGAAAACACAAAACAACTATTAGAATGTGATAGAAGATATAATATCGCCTTACCTCTGCGGGGTGCCGGTCTGTCATCTTTGGTGGGAACCCAGATCTTTTGGATCCTGTTCTGGGTCAGCTCTCTGGGCATTCCTTAGGGACTTAAGAGCCGCACAGGCGACGGGAAGAGAGCCGCTTAAATCCGGGTGAAAATAGACAACAAAAAAAAGAAGTCTTGGTCGGTTTAGCAGGAACCGCGTCCGTTCAGGCGGAATGAGCCGGGCTGTTCAGAATGTCTCTGGTCCGCTTAGAGCCGATTTAATCTGCCGGTCTGCGGCACACATCCGCTATTTAACCCCGCCCGGCCGGGAAGCAACGTGACCACCGTGACGACACCCTCACACACACACACACACACACACACACACACAGACAGGCACACACTGTACACACACTGTACAACACACAGACACATAGACACACACACACAGACAGGCACACAGACACACACACACACACACACACACACAGACACACACACACACACACAGACAGGCACAGCGCCACTCTGTGGTAAACCCGATTTTACTTAATAACATTAAAGGTGT
>JAPQRN010000005.1:1179131-1194041 GCA_037367275.1 Coranthus polyacanthus
ACACACTGACAGGCCAGTGTTTGTGTTGTCTGTTCTGGGCTTCTTAGTTAAGGAGATATTAACTCCTATTCTGAGCTACTATAGAAACATAGTGACACAAAATGACGGATTCAGTGAAACGTGACCCACTCCTGTAGATATAAAGGGCTCATTCGAATGTAGCAAAAACACAACGATTCTTATTTTTGTGTGATTATTTGAGACCCTCCTAAATCATCCCATCAAGAAAAGCTGGCAACAACAGTCTTACAGAGAACTCATTTACTAGTATAATCTGGTATAAACTAACTGAAACCCATAGTAATGCAAACATATTCCAGGATCCAAAATGTGTATTTAAACAGTTTTCTGTTGTTAAAAACACATTTTAAAAAGGAGACACTCTGCAGCTGTTTCACAGCAGGCCTGGTAATAAATGAAGACCACACTAGTTGTCCTGCAGATGCAGCTTCTTGCTTTGTTCTTCTGCCTGACACTATAAACCATCTGTATCCTCTTTTTGTTTGAGGCTACAAATGGTATAGAACAGTGAAGAAAACATGAGTCTGAGCGGGAAAGAACTGTATGCGGGCAAAGTGGAGACTTTGGTCTAATCCTGCTACAATGCAATCTTTCTGTATAATTGCAACATTAATAATAATGATAATACAACTGTGCAACTATTTTTATCAACTATATTTATCAGTATTTTGGGTGCACTGTCTATTGTCTTGTGTTTCAATGTTTGACAGACATTGAAGAACTTGAGTAGTTACATAGTTCAGCAGCTCTTCAAGGCAGTTTGCATCACTACGTCAGAGACCTGTATTAAAATGTACTCATTTACATTTCGCGGCTGCTCACCACTGTTTAAATAGACTGCACAGGACAGTAATGATCAAAAGTGATCAAATAGAGACTGTATTACTCACAGGCCTGGTATGTGAGAGTGGTCAGATAGAGACAGGCTGTATCAGTCACACTCCTGATAAGCAGGACTCAGATGTAGCCAGAAGTGCTCGCTTCTTATGAAACATGATGTAGTTAGAATCTGTTAGATACACGCCTGAGCAGACAACACCAACAAAAGTTAGAATATTGAATACACTTCAGGGGCGTGCTACCTGTGATGCACGAACCCCAACGGCCAATTACAATACAGTTATGCGATCACGGCGACCAGCAGGCCTAACAGTATTCTTCGAAGTCAAAACTGTGAAGACAATAGAGTTAGTTACTTCAGCCTCTCTACAGATGTTGCTTGGTCCCTTGTGTCTCAGCTCCACACACACAATTTTGTTTATGAGCAACAACCAGAGAACAGAGAAGTAATTTATTTCTGCTCCAGTGCAATCTTTTCCCACATGGGCAATTTGTACAAATGCTAACATCAGATATACAGCAGATTTTACCCTGATAAAAGATGTAAAACTAATAGAATGAATAATTGTAGGATGTAGCCTATTAGCCTTGACATATGCTCAGATATAAAAGCAGTCTACAGCCAGGGTACTAAACTCACTTGTAGTTTACAGTTCACGGTGCATTTATTACAGGCATAAGGTGAACAGGGTATTGATTTTTTTTTTTGTACATGTTCATCACAGAAAATAAGCTAAGACCATTGAGTTTCAAGTACGGGTCAATTTGACCTGAACACCATACAAGGGTTAAGTTTCCTTTTTGGATATCTATGACAAAAGCTGATTTTCATGACTTTTAAGTCTTTTTATCTGATCTACAGCATTACTCTTAAACTCGCTGGTCCTGATTTTCCTGAGTTTCAGCTGCTGACTCCGGTCCACAGTTTCCTTCAGTGAATGAAGTGCTGAACATGCATCTTCCCCTTGTAGTATTTCTCTCTCTCATACAGGTCAGCCAAACATTTTAATTTTGTATTTATGGTGGAAGTCTGTTGAAGCGACGAGTGACTTGAAGGTGTGCGTTTGTGATCATGTGGCTTTGTGACTAACATTCATTAGAGACGGGTCTTCATTGTCTTCATTTCATTATCCTGGTTTCTGTCCCTACGTTTGTGGATTATGGGAGGAAGGCAAAACATGTTGTGTCTAATAGTTTTAAACTTCCAGCTGTGTTTGACTGAGCGCAAGATAGAAGCACTACAACACAAAGACTAGTCCAAACATTGAAACGGACACATACATTTGACCATCAGCTCTCGATGATGTGATCCACCACATCTGCTCACTAAATGCCACAGATTAAAAAGAAAAGTCAGAGGGGAGCTGCTGGGTCCACATTTACTAAGGCCACTAATGGATAATGGACTAGTGGAGCTTTCAACCAAAAATATTTGGCAAAAAGAAAGTCTGCTTTTCAACATATTTATGTCTAATATAGGCTTAATAAAACCTCTCCGTGGAATGTATTTATATTACTTTCTGCTTCCACTGTTGAAAACCCACTATAATTTGGATCACAGAACATGAAGACTACCCCCCTAAAAAGGTTCCCATGAAACAAAACATCTTGTTCTTTTCTGTTTATTCAGACAGACTTCCACTCCAGCTAAGCCATAATCAATCAAATTCAAATACTGAGCAAAATCTGCTGATATTTCATCACTGACCCTTCGGGGTTTCAGTAATAAAAGGAATGCATGAAGTGAAACACCAGAGATGATAAAAAAAACAATTCTATATATATATATAAAATAATGATGGTGTTGACATATGAGATAAGGGACAGCAACAGAATCCTGCTTTTTCTATCCTAACATCCTGAAACTTCTATGAGAAACCTGCAAAAGAAGGGTGGTGGTTGCCTCCACCAACCGGTCAAGCTGCAGTTTACACCCGCGTCTGTCCACACTCTATACACTGTATGTAACAACAACAACAACAACAACAACAACAACGATGGCATTAACTGCATTTTTGGGGGAAAATGGAAGTTATCAGTATTTTAACATGCACAATTCCAGTGAATAATTTCCAGTGAGAAAAATGCTGCCTTCATTTCGAGACTATTTAAACAAGAGTATAGTGTTGAATAATGGACAGAAAAGTGTTTTTACAGAATGTTGAATGTCAAAACGCTATCGCATGTGTCACACAATTTTATCATAACTGATTGAATTTATGATCAGAATTAGCACATTAATTCTTATGTTGTGGCAAAAAAAAAACATGTTTTGTGAGGTCAGAGAGACATTTGACCACCAAATTCTAATCAGCTCATCCTCGAGTCCACGTGAGCATTTGTGACAAATCTGAAGAGGTTTCATGCTACGAAACACCACGTCGATCACCGGTGCTGAGGCATAATGATCTGTAGAAGGGGGCTCATTGGCTCATCTGGTCGAGCACATACCATGTACCGAAGAAGCCAGGTTCACATCTGGCCCTTTGCTCCATGTCATCCCCTCTCTCTTCTCCTGCATTCCCTGTCTATTTCTACCATCTATCAAATCAATCAGAAAACACCTACAAATATTTGTAAAACTATTCTGCGTGATATCTCTTACCCCATCAAATGTGAGGATACGACAGATATTCTCTGTGATGATCAGTGAGGTCCTGGCACGAGTCACAGCCACATAAAGCAGGTTCCACTCATCATCCTGGACTTTTTCTGAGAAGAAAGAGAATATAGGAAAGTTTGAGGGTTTGTTTTCCTTTTAGAACCGTTTAGAACTATTAGAACCATCTAGAGTCAAACTATTTAAACCTTTAGATAAAGACTATTTTATTTAAAGTTATCTGCTGAGCACTTCAAAACTTCTTCATGGAACTTTATTTGTGAAAGTTAAAGCTGAATAAATAAAAAACACTCAATTGATGATCAAACCGATCATCTGTGATTGAAGACATCTGACTTCTTTTTTCTCTTTGCATATTAAGATCTTTGAGCCACTAACAAAAGCAAAGGTGATATTAACACTTAATTTACACTTAATTCCATCAATAAAAAAAACAAAAAAATCAATTAATATAAAACTGCCAAATATAGTACATATAAAAAAAGAACAGAAATATTTATATGAAGGAACTCACCAAATGAGAAGCTGGGGTGATGATGCGCGTTGTGGCCGGAAGAGGGAACCTTGACAAAGTCATCAGTCACCATCACAGTGTCGAACTCCATACCTTTGGCCTTGTGAACTGTTCCAAGGATGAAGTCTGAAACAAAAAACAAACATTCATTTTTTTCCCCAAACTTCTTAATATCTTGCTGGAGTTGCTGGAGTTAGTACGTGCGCATACCTGCTTTGTGAAAGTCTTCTTCACTGCACATACTGAAGCGTGCCACCAGTTCAGGGATGCGGTTTCTGTATTTTTCCACAATGTTAAGTTTGACTTCCAGCTCGCGGTCCTCTGTCTGTGTGACATACTTCTTCAGGGCCCAGAAGCCATTCTTCTTTGCAAAGAAGCGAATAAGGGGATCCTTGATGTCTGCAAAAACAGCAAATTCAACATCAGAAGAACTTCTGAAAATAAATCACAGGTTAAAGATGTTCATGTAGAAGAGGCTCACAGGTTGCTTGAATCCCCTGTTGTGTCTCTTGCATCAGCATCCAGATGTCCTTGATCCTATCCAGGCCGATACCTCTGACACCCTGCAGGAAAAAAGTAGACCGGTAAGCACCTAATCAGTATAGGGCTCTGGAAGGCTCAGTTGTACAATTTAGTTTTTGTCCTATGTTCCATGGGACAACAACAGCAAAAAGACTTATCTGAATAAAGATAATCTGAATTAACCAGTTAATTACTGATGAGGAGTTTCTTCTTATATCTACTCACTCCTACGAAATGTATACGGCACTGCGGATTGGCATCGGTCAGGCGGACAGCTTCCGTGAACACACTGACATTGCATCTCGACAGGATGGCCGTCTTCCCACGGCAAGGGCTCATACCGGTCCTCACAGCCTCTGCAACCCTGTGTGCAGTCTCATCACTCACACTCCCTGCACAGTGTGTAACACATATAAATACAACAACAAATATCCAAACAAATCATGTCCGTTACAACAATAAATTATACTGAAATTTACTGACTTCTGCTTCATTTTCATGAACATTAAAAGTGATTTTAATTTTTACCCTTTTGCTTTCCGCCTACAAGAATCTTCTGGACTTTCTTGCATACTTTAAGGATGGCAGCACCGACATAGGCGATCTCAGCACCGAACCGAAAGCTCTGAACAAAGAGAAGGGTTCATTTTTCAGATTAACCATCTTTTTTGTAACTGCCATTGTATGGTTGATATTCACCCTCCAATAGAGGCAGAGGAAAAGGGATATACTATTTTCATTTATTAATATGCTGATAATTTTATAAATGAATTATTTATGAAATGTCAAAAATAGTGTGGGGGGGTAATCACTTGTTTGCAATCTACAACTTCACCACTAGATGTCACTGAATATTACACACTGAACCTGTAAAAAATGAATTAATGTTTTTTGTATTTTCCATCAGTAAATCAATTAATAACTGTGGTTCTGCAATATACGGATACAGGAATAACAGCATCTGTAACTCCTTTTTGTTTGTATGTATTTACCTGTGTCAGGTAGTAGATGTGTGTATGGTCAACAGTCTGCAAAGCATTAACAGCTCCTTTGAATGTGTAGATCTGTTGATGAGGATCTCCAACAAGGATTTTACCACAGTGCTGGGACAGCAGAATATCCAAGATGGCTGGAAGTGAGGGATGGAGGCATCATTGATCAATTACCTTTTTTTTTTTTTTTTTTTTACACAGTCGGCTACAATTGTATTACAAGTATAAATCATTACCTGGAGTGCAATCCTGGGCCTCATCGATAAAAAGGGCATCATACTGCCTAGAAAGACATGGTTTCTTGAGCTGCCATAACTTCAGGTAACCTGGAAAAAAAAGGTTCCATGGATCATCAGCGTAGCACTACTAATAATAAACTCACTTCTCTCACCACTGACATACCGTCATGAGTCATGTAGTAGGCCTCATTTTGATTGCTCTGCTGATTGAGATCCTTCATTTTGGTCCAGATTGCCTGCGCGTCACGTACATAGAGCTAGGATTTCATCAAAACAGACACAAAATTTAAACAGGACACAGTCTTACAAATTAGGAGGAAGCTTGAATGCACCTTGAGGTTGTGTGTCGCAAGTGTTCATACCACTTTTTCATCATGATCTATATTCTTCCTGAGGTTGTTATTAGTTGTGTGTGTGCTGGGGACGTGTCCGGTGGTGATGGTTGGATCCGTGGAAGCCATAAAGGTATTCAGAGTTGTAGCCACTACTTTGGACTTGACAAAGCCGCCACGGCCTTTGGGCAGAACCGAGTTGATGGTGAATGCTTTCAAGTTAGAGGTTAGTTTACCACCCAACTGATACCTAAGAAGATCACAGAAGCATAACAAAGGATTTGGAAGGAAAATAGCTGATTTACCAAAAAAAATAAAATAAAGGAGTTTCTACAGAAATATAGACAAACAAGCTGAGTTGACATGAGTTTTTAATATTTATAATATTGTGCTCACTTCTGTATGATGCTACAGAAAGTCCTAGGTTCTCACCTCCTCCCAATTTCTTTGAAGGCTAAGGAGTGAACAGTCTTACAGTCCACGTTTCTGGGGAAGCGTCGCTCTGCCTCTATGGCTACTGACTTGTTGAAGGCCACATACAGGAAGCGGAGGTGTGGCCGCTGCTCAGCATACTTCACCAAAGTAGTCGTCTTCCCTGTACCTGTTGCAGACAGTGTGACCTTTGAGAATTCAACGCCTGTCTGACATCACGCACAGCACAGTAGTATCAATAACACTGATTACTGACCCTCAAAATCTACAGGCTGACTGCGAGTTTAAATTGGCACATCTTTCTGACACCATTAGTGTTATGAAGTTAACTTTCCAGATAAAATGAATGTCTTGTAAGTCTTTTAAAGTTCTCAGACTTAATGTACAGACACATTTCATCCTCAGCAAATTCTTAAAATGTATTATCTGATCAAGAAAGAATGCTCCTGTGAATTTGAGGTATTTTACATTTTTATAATGTGTAGAGGCGATAGTGATTTGTCATGTGTTAAAATTGTCATTCCTATGATAACATATAAACACTGTGGGTCTAAACCAGATGATCCTTTGTGGCTGCAGTTGTACCTGCAAATGCCATGATCTTGACAACATGGTCTTTCTGGATGTCATGGCTGAGGATCTGCTGCTGTTCACCTGTGAGGTGAATCTGTGGTTGCCTAGCAGAAAAACATACACACACAAACACGCACAAAATAACGCCTTTTTAAGTGTCTAAAATTCCACAGCTAGACATCAGTTCAGTTACACTCACTTAACTGTCTTGACTGCCCTATGCATTTAACAAGACAAATTTACCTTTAGCTTAATCAGGAATTCAATCTGAATTCAAATTTGCCTGATTGTTAGCTCAGTGCCGTTTGTCAAAAGCACTCAGATATTATTCTTCACCACTTCCTAAACTTAAATTAGTCTGCAGCAATGCGAAGTAAAAGACAGCACACTGTCATCAAAGCAGAAGGCCCACCCGTATAAATACATTAGGAAAGATGAACAAAGCAGAATACAACTTTAATCATGCACTTTATTGTTAGTGATGTCCTGGACCTCACCTGCTCTGATCTGTGCTGACAGAAAAGGGACCATTTTCCATCAGGTGAAGTACGTAGTAGATGTTGTAATGCAACCTGGAGAGGCATAAGAGAAAGCAAATTCTTCATAGGCTGGCAAGATGCTGAGTAAAATGTGAATTAGACATTTTTAGACGGTACCTGTTACTAATTTGTATGTTATTCCTCTTTAAAGCGAGCAGCAGCATGGCCATGTGGCTGAGGTATTCTGTGATGGCAGTGTATGACATGCAGTCTCTGAGCAGAGAAACCAGGGTCTGCACATCATCAACAGTCTCACTGAGGATCAGAATGACAGCCATGGCTGCGTATGGGTTGGGACCCTGGAGATTAGACAGATCATACATTTTTAATTAGTGGCCATGTACACAATATAAAGCACAGGCAGGATGGTTACTGAATCCTAAACACTGAAAGTGTTCAATCATAATTCTGTTTTCTTAATATGTACTAATAATAATAATACTAATACTAAAAAAGGACCCTTGTTGTACCTCAATGCCAAGGTTAATGCTCTTCTGAATATCAGGAATTCGTAATCTGATGGAAGCCTCAGCCTGAGGAAAAAGGCGGTGTTTTTTAACACACTCCAGAACATGTTCTGGTCTCACCCGCTCACCAACCTTATGTTGTGCCATTAAACTGAATAAAACACACACACAAGAAGAAAATAATTACTAAACTGAATGTTTAAAAATGTATGTCAGCACTGGTCATATTATGTAATTAAATATATTTATCATTTATTCCAAGGCCCGGTTGAGACTTTCAGTGTGCGAAATCCCTTTTGTATGTGTAGTGTAGCAGAAATGTAAATTACACCAAGGAAATACAGACTTACGTAACCAGATATCGTATGCTGTTTTGTTTTGATGCTGTTATGCCGCTGCTCTTCAGGATGGAGGAGACCTCACTCAGAGTGTTCTTCTCACTCACTGTGTAGCAGTAGTACTGTTTCTTGTAAGGAACAAACTGCACAAGAGAAGGATCAAATACTCTTGAAAACTTTTCATGCAGAAATCTAATGAAACTCATTTCTATTTCTACATCACTTAAAAATGATACTTTCACAATGTCCCCTGTTGATAATATACACTGTATGACCAAACGTTCAAGGACAACCCTGATCATTCACTTTTTTGTAGCATTGGTGTGCAGCTGTTTTAAGGTTTAATATGTAATGTCATATGTAATGACAACAGTGTGTCCCCAACAGCTTGATTAAAAAAAAAAAGATTGTGTTTGAACATGGCAGTGCCTCTGTGCATGAAGCACAATCAATAAAGACCTGGTTTTCTCAGTGTGGTGAAAAACTGAAGTGTCCTGAACAGCTCCCTGACCTCAGCCACATCCAACACCTTTGGGATGAAGATGAATGCAGACTGGAGGCCAGGCCGCATCACACGGATTTTGTTATGGGAGCAAATCCTAGTAGCCTGGTTCTAAAATCTTCTTAAAAGTAAGAACCAGAAATGATGAGACTTAAAACGGCAGCAACAGCATTCCTGAGGCTTGGAATAACATGTTCAGCAATTACATATGGGATATTTTTCACATTGTTCTCAAACTTTTGGTC
Source organism: Coranthus polyacanthus (assembly GCA_037367275.1). NCBI lineage: Eukaryota > Metazoa > Chordata > Actinopteri > Kurtiformes > Apogonidae > Coranthus > Coranthus polyacanthus. Next base: position 1,188,308 of record JAPQRN010000005.1, read on the forward strand.
ATATAGTGTTGATATCATTATGACTCTGTAGTTTGCTTAACCTTAGTGTCCTCGACTATGTTCCTCCAGCGATGGCACACCAGGCTGACATTGCGATAGAGGTCCTGTGCAGGGACGAAACACAGGACCTGCCTCAGCACCTCTTCCGGGAGATCATCAATGCAACCCTGGGGCTGGAACAAGACTCTGCCACTACCAAGGAGTCCATAGTGAGCATCAGGGAGGGCTTCCACCTCCTCTTCATCAACGTGTGCCTGAGGGCCATTTGCACTTCCACATTGATTAAAATCATCATAATCCTCAAACATATCTGCTGTTATTCCCTCCAGATAGTCCATCTCCTCCGTCATTTCTTTGGTCTCTGAAGCACTTTCTACAGCTAACAGACTACCATCGTCAACCGCCTCCTCTTCCTCCTTTTCCTTAGACTCAGTCACCAACACAGGAGCTAACAAACTGACATCGTCATCCTCCTCATCATTCTCGTCATTCTCCTCCTTTGGCTCTGCTTTAGGAAAAAGCTCTCCCCTGAGTCCATCGGTATGTGTGGATGAACAGGGCTGGGAGGATTTATGTGGACTAGAACTGAGGACCCTCGTCACAGAGAAGAAGTCATTGATGCCTTTTTGACACCCAGCAGGACTTCTTGAGGCAGACGCTGAAGGTATAAAAGGATTTTAATAACAAAGATTAAGAGAGAAATAACAAAGATTCAGCATCTGACATTATATTATCTGAAATTATAAAGGGTGATAACAGGGCGTTCATTGCAGATTACCACACTTCTGTCGCTTGGTGGGTGTTCTGGGGTAAAGCCCACGGTTAGGGTCCCAGTTAACCTGTCTCGGGTTGACAGTGTGAGGCTGGGTGAGGGTATCGGTGCCCTCTGCATTTCGTCCCAGTTCATCACACTCCTCTGCGTTCAAGTGCCTCCTTTTGGCCTTCCCTAGAAAACCACACATATAAAATCATGTTAGCAAAACACTATGCATTCAACTTGATGTGTCAATGTCAACCATACTGTAGTCTTCATTTATGTACACAATTCAGTCTATACCTGACACAATTAAGACATCCTAGTTTTGCCACTCTTGGGGCAGCATGTCAAGAAAACAAACTACAAGTAGCTAACAAATCATCTACCGATACCGTTGTAGACATTAGTAGAGTTTAACTGGAGTGCAGATATGACACAAATGTTGTTTCTAAGATTATTTTGCAGCCCGAGAGGAACCGTGCAGAACAAAAACTATATAAAGTATTAAAAAAAAATCACCAGGGCGTTGACCATATGATAACTGACACAAAGGGAGATTTTAATGGTAACTTACCTTTAACAGCAACCTCCATCTTCGTGTCCAGGACATTCGTCTTTTAATATCAAAACCAAGTAGCTTCTAACTTTAGAGAGCTTACTTTTGGTTTGCTGGGGTTAAGAAACGTAAGAAAAAAAATCACGTCGTCATTTTTGTTTTGTACAAAGATTATAAAGAATCGGAACATAAAGCCCAGCGTTAGTAGCTAAGAAACGACAGCTGCTAGTTAGTTTACACACACTAAAGTAATTTATCAGTCGAATTAGTAAGTCGTACAGCTCAACTGCATACCTGACCTGTGTGAATGTGGCTTAGTTCAAATACATAGCTGGTTAGGTGGTATTTTTCGTCGTTAAACGTACACAACATTGAGGATTTCGCGGAGGTTCTGAAGTTGTCTGTGTTGATGAAGCAGTGTGATTGGGCGGCTCTTCTTCTTCGACGGTTAGTAAAAAGTGGTGTGTCGTGACCCCCTTTATGTCTCTGGCGCCCCCTGCAGCACAACTAACAAACTAGGTTTGAAAATTCACATTCTAAGCAACACACGCACGATAGGTAAAATGCTAAATGACCCCGACAAAAGGATTTCTATATTGTTGTAGCAGTTACAATTGTGCAACCATTACACTGTAGGTCAGCCACAATACTTTTGCAGTTATTTACTGTGACCACAGGATGGCAGTGAAGAACCATTGTCAACATCCTAATGACCACATAAAAACCATTGCTTAACAATACAACTGGTGAGTAACAGAAATATGTTAATGGTCTTTCTATTTACTTTATAGTATTTACGCAGTAGTTGCTGACGAGTTAAAAGCACAGATTCAAGTAAGAGCAAAGACAACTCATTTATTCATTGGTCATTTTGAGCTGCTAGAGTTAGTACAATATCAGTATCAGTTAATTCCCCTATTACATGTTTACAGACAGAGCATTGAACATTTTCTATTTGTCAGTTACAACCTAAATCATTACAGCATCTTGTGTACAGGTAAAAAAAAAGTTAATTTACCTCTTATTTTTAACACAACAACCAAATCTGTTAAGTTATTCTAGTGCAGGACTTATTATTAAGTACGTCTAAAGTAACTGCATTCCGTCAGTTCCCAACATGTCTTTATGTAAAGTCCAATAGAGTGTGGACTTGTTTTGTTCATTCAGCTTTGGTGGAGAAAGAGAAAGCAACTATGATTATCACACTAACCGTTTTTGTTTTGAAATCAATTATACATTTTCATGTGTTGCACATATGTCAGTAATATCGTTTTTTTTAGGTGGTCTTTTTCCAGTAAAACAGGATGTTAGCCCGTGTTCAGGAATGTATAACAATCACTACATCATAAAAATACCAACAAAATGCAACTCATCATACTGCTTGAAATACCTGAAAAAGACTAATTGTCGCTTGCAAACACACAAGATTGAAGCCTGAAATATATTTTGTCTCAATTGCAAACATAAATGATCAGTTGGTCCGCATTATTGTTTATTGTATTGTCCATTGTTTTGACCCTTTGACATAATTATCAGTTCAGTTGGTTATGATGTAAATATCCAGCCGTCTCCAGTTCATATTTCTTAAAGTATGCGTTCTGTGCTTACGCAGAACACGCATCAGGCTGTATAATGTAAGGTGTGTCTTCACACTGAGAGCAAAAGAGTGATCCAATATCTGTAATGAGACCAGAGCTCCTCCATAGGGTCAGGTTCTAAATCGAAGGATGTTCTACAACCTCGATTTGATTATAAGACTGAGTGGTGCCACCGGTTGTCACTGCCATATCAATTTATTGAGGGCAATTAAATTCAAACCACATACATTAAAATTTGAGGCACCATGTGGTTTTACATTCTTCCAACCTGTTTACTGCAGTGTGAGAATCGATTTTCTTTTCATTACGTTACCATATTCTGCAGTCCTGTGTAGGAGCCCTATGTAACAAAACCATTTCTTTCTCTCATCCTCAGCCTGAGCTGTTTTCTTCACTGCTTGAGGACGGGAAGCTCCCTCGGCTTAAAGAAAGCCTGCACCATCCCCATGGCAAAGATGTACACCTTTGCATCTACAATGATTTTGTCTCTCTTCAGCAGCTCTACAGGAACAAACAAACAGCGTTACTGTGTTTCTGACGGTCCGAGTGTCCTTACCATAATACCTAGCAACAACATGCAAGAAAGAAAAACTGCATCCTCACCATCTATTTTCATCTGGAATTCATCAAGAGGTAAAAGAATGACGTCGACAAACTCTGGAAAGAGAAAATAAAGTCTCGTTTGATGATTTTTAATGAGAAAGTAAAAGATAAATTCTAACATAGTGAGAAACAACTTACCTCCATCACCTGTGGAAGAACGAAAAAAAAGGAACAAGATTATTCAAATAAGTTTAATGAGATGTGTGTTACCTTAAAGATACAGACATCATGAATTCTCACCCAGCTGTTGTGTTGGGTTGATGTTCTCCATCTCATCTCCATTGATGTTAACCAGGACTATCTGAGTGGTGCAATTAGACAGACCGGGGTCCAGACAGGTCACTGCAATCAAACCGGTATCTTTACTGCCGCTAGAACTAAAACTCAGCACAGTCCATCTTATCTGTGGACATGCGGATTATTATTCCCATCTCCATACTGAATCCTAAATCTCTCTATCACATACAAGAGATAAGATACAGCCAACAGAGGCCCCTAATGCAATCAAGAGTAGATATGTGTGCAATGATACCTGGAGTGACTCCTACTACTTCTCCTTTGTAACCAGTTTCTTCCTTCAGCTCCCTCAGAGCAGCTACCTCCGCAGTCTCCCCCTCGTCAATCAACCCTGAGCACAGTGGAGACAATATTATCCGAATGAAGCAGTGATTACAAAACTCCTAACAGGCCCGGTGTGAGGGGAAAGGAATGACAGACACTGTTTGCTCTGAGACTAAAAAGGAAAATTAGACAAGAACATAATGTGGTCTTCTCATCTTTGCTAATTATCCTGCACGAATCAATCTTACATGCACGGAGCGGAAAATGTACTGACCTGCGGGAAACTCCAGAGTGCAGCATCCCATAGGAGGACGAAACTGCTTCACCATCACTACGCAGTCTTTGTGGAGAGTTCGTTTGAGCAGGGCGATGATTCCAACCCCTGTCAGGGCAGCTCAGTTAACGCTCTGTACAACTTCTCCAGAAAAATTAGAAGCCTGAAAATAAAAACAGAGAATCTCACCATCTGCCTCTGTGTTGGTTTGCCTTGTTGTCCTTTTCACAGTTTCCCAGGTTCTGGTGAATAAAAACAAGGAGTAATAAAAAGGTTGCAATGGGTCATGTCATGGAAGAAAGAAAAATATAATAAAAAATACCTGGTGTTTCCAGCGGGGTCAACATATGTTGTCTTCTCTAGTTTCACCCACTTCCCTGCTGCCATGAGCTGGAACACAGGAAGAAGGAGAAATGCATTGATTTTCCGAGATAGTACAGAACACAGCAGGGTGTTCTATAGTCACAGTGCATTGCATTTGAAAAGCCTAACAAGCAAACAAACTCAAATGAACAAATATGAATAAATGGATAATGTGATGTAAATAATACACAAAAGCACTGAAAAATAAATCTGAATGACTTGCTACACGAATAAATGCTTTGTATGGCGTGCAATTCAATATTAGAAGAATAACAGTCAGGATGTATTGCTTTCAAACAGTATGAAAATGCATTCAGCTAACAGAACTTTGTTTTTCATTTCACAGAGTATTATATGGCAGCTAACAACACGTTTTTATGAAGAAACACCTCCACGCACATTCAAAAAAAACAGACGTACCTCTTCATTCACTATGTGGGGAACTGTAGTCACTTTGGGCTCCTCGGTGTTGCTCATTTTTTAACCTAAACTTCGAAGCGATACAAAAAGAGTCAAATTAAAAAAGCTTCGCGTCAAACTTCAGCTAAGCATCTGAAGAGTTTTCAGAGTAATAACCACGGTCCCGGGTGCCGACTGCACTGACGTTTCTGATCATGAGTTGCTCAATTAGCTGCTACAGTAATGCAACCGAATTCAGTTGCCCCGGTTACATTCATTCATACATCCAGCGTTCTGTTCAAGTCTTTGTTTGTTTTAAGGCGGCTGGCTGTTTAGCACTTGACATTAATATTCATTTTAGACAACTTTACACTTTTAAATGAGAAAAAAACTAAACTTAACTCACGTGAAATCCCAACCGTGCAAGTTTTGGTACAGAAAAAAGAAGTGGCGAGTAGTCACTCTGTCACTACTTCCGGGCACCGGAAACCTCACGGGAGCGACAAGGGAAAAAAAGAAAAAAGATTTAAGTCATAAATAATAACTTGAATAATTTAAAAAGCGTCTATCTCGTTTAAGCAGAAATTCCATAAATACATTTTCTCGTTTTTGATTGCCTGCTT
>JAPQRN010000005.1:1235419-1255386 GCA_037367275.1 Coranthus polyacanthus
ATTTTTTTTTTTTTTTTTTGGTTCGTCAGACTAAATGAGAGGAATATTTGAGCGGACGCCCCGCTGTTCGGAACACTGCTGCCCACACAAACACATTCCAGTCACTTGATGGACCAGACGCACAAAGAAACACAACAGCACACACGCACCGCAGGTACACGTAACATACACAACTTTGCAGAAACGTCTGCGTTGCGCTGGTTGAATATAAATACGCGCACCCACGTGCACGCAAACGCAACGTCCCCGCTGACCCCTCTGTACACTCTCAGCGTGACGTCGTACGCCCGACACTGTGCGTGTACGTGCGTGCAGCTATTTATTTTTCTGCACTCCAGTGACCCAGATCTTCGTGTTTCACTTCAGAACACCGTCACTTCACACCGATGCTCGTCCAGATTCAACTTTATGTGCAAAGACGCTGATACAAAAACATTTGCGTGAAAAACGGACCTTCTAGACTTTGAATACTCGCATTCATGATAAACTTTGTCAGACACAACAGAATCTGAACCTCCAGTCCCACCGCTCCCTTCTCAGTACTTTATTTGAAATAAAAGTTGATTTACAGCAGCATTAAAATGGAATGTCTAGTCTCGCGTGTGTTTATTTTTTTTGGTTTTGTTTGTATAGCTTGTTGTGATGGCAGCGTTTTTTCCATACAGCATGTTATGTGATAACAATGCCGCTACATTTCTCTCAGTTACTGGGTTGTTGTTGTTTTTATTCATTTTCAGCTGTGGTTTCAGACAATTACAAGTCAAAAACATTAAGTCAGTGATTTGGAATTGCAAATAAGGTTGGCTCACTCGGTCAATTAAGCAGCTAAATGCTCTCACTTTCAGTCCTGAATAATCCTGTGTTTTCCATAACGTAACTCTACGGTTGTCTGTAAAGTGTTACAGTCACGTTCGCATCTACGGTTGAAAATGACACCTGTGTAAACCAACGGTGCTTATTGTACACAAATTCATTTACAGTGGATTTTAAGAAGGCAAAATTATTGTTATGACCTTAAGCTGATCACTTCATAGTATTATAGAATGATTACATGACTGATTTACGTTACTGTACTATTGCATTACTGATTACTTTAAAGTAAAGTCGTTCACTTCTGTGAGTAGACGCTGCCATATGAGTGATGTTATCTTCTTCTGACTCTGAGGGACGTTCTATCAGGCTTTTTTTAAGTAGAAGGATTCTGAGCTGTTTGAACGCAGCGTTAGACCCTAACATCACTTGAGTCTAAAATCAGACCATACTTTGGGGTATAAAACGGCTGAGGCGCTGCCTTAATATTTTTTTTTTGTTCCTCGTTGATTTTCGTGTACAGCAGTATCTCCCGTGTCGCTTCAGTTCGGGAAAGTGAAACAGTTAAATGTCAGCCAGAGTACCGTGTCACTTCTTGCACCCATTTAGCTCCTGCTGTTCCAGTAGCTGCTGCTGTTCACGGCTGTATGCGTCTGCTATACGTGAACACAGAACTGATAACTCAACACCTGACAAATGAGTCTGCAGGTTGTGTTAAAGTAATTAGGATTTAAAATATTTAAATTTAAATGTAAAATTTTAATGGCGATTTCAGCGAGAGAAAGAGAGCCGTTTATTTATAAAACAGTTATAAAGATTTTTTTTTTTTTTAAACGTGTTAACTTGTGAAAGGCCGCCCAGCAGTCTCTCACTCTCCACAGCCAGTTTTCAGTCCAGTCAGGATGAAGCAGGTGAGATAAGTTAAAGTTTAATTTGCTGGCGCATTGCCGTGTTTGCGTATCGCCCAGGTGGAGGTTCCTCCTGTGAGATGGCATTGAGATGATGCCCTGCTCTTCTCTCTGTAGCCTTCAGTTTCTCCTGCAGCTCCTGCGCCTCCTGCTCGGCCTTGCGCGCAGCCTTGCGGGCGTTCCTCAGGGAGCGTTTTACTTTACGAACGCGCTCCTTCAGCTGCCGGTTCCTCCTCTCCGCAGTGGCCAGTCGCTCCTGCAGCTTTCGGCCTCGGTCCTCTTCCTCGAACAGCGCAGCCTGCACTGAGGAACACAGCAACTGGAGGAAGGGAAGAGGGAAAGTGGTAGAGTAAGTTAACATACTGGACGGCTGTTTGTTTTCTCCGCAGGCTAACAAACCATAAACCACCAGTTGCCTTCTCGTCAATTGCTTGTGTAGTGTGGGAGCACTGGTGATGTGATTTTCCCAGCAGCCTGTCTGAGAAAATGAAAAAAAATGCTCTTTTGATCTCTATAGTGCTGTTATTTTCCCCCTTGCTCATGTTTTTCCTGCTCTGACAAACCTAACACGCTTGGAAGGAGGGAGGATTCGGAAATAAAGTGCAGGTCCTGACCCTCGTCATTTACTTTTATCCACACAGGCCTCCCATTTTAAAGTACGAACACACAACAGGATGATGTATGCTGTTTATGTGCGTCCTTGTAACGTAAATGTATAACCCCACAGACCCCCATCCCTAGTTTACAATGCACGTGTCACATACTTTAATGTTTCAGGGGCCCTATTTTCCATCTCATTGGTAGACCACGGCTGACCTGAACATGCAGGGTTAACAAGGGTCTCATGATCCCGGTGGCGCGGTGTGTGTCTGAGCATGTCCATGTGTGACTTAGTCTATTAATATACTTTCATACATTAATGCAAAGTCTATAAACGTTCACCGTGTGCTGTTGCGCACACAGTGTTGGGCTGCATTTGTCCCAATTCGTCAAACAAACAGAGAAGCACTGTGCTAACAAATAGAGTCTACAGCGAAAATATTAGCACAGGAGGCTGTATACATCGCTGCTGTTCTTCATCAGACATGCACATGGTTTACTACGTCGAACGGCAATAACGAACAGAAACGTACAATATCTGCACAGAAAGGACTTTACTGTGGCCTGGTGGCTGTAGATGACCTCAGATCCAACACCTTACACATTTATTTCTAGATTTTTCCATAACGATTTATAGCTATTTGCACGAATTCAAAATATGACTTGGTGAAAGTGTTGAGATTATCATTTCATTTTAAGGCCTAACAATACAGAAGATGCTGTTTGAAGTGGCAGCGTGACTGACAGGCGTCTCGGCCGATTCGTTGAGCCCGTTTGCTTTACACTGCTTTACGCTTTACATACCTTCAGTTGTCTAAATTTGGACATGTATTTAATAGGTTCTCTGGAATTACGTCATGATATCAGCAGATTTTAGCCCCGGGCAGTTCAGTTGTATTTTGTGGAGGCAGAACTCGCTGGGGAAATTGAACCAGAACCATGTACACGGATACGGCATATAATACAAGTATTGCTCCTTGTAGTGAACCAATCCTTTAAGAGAAACCAGAACAAGTCAAATCCAGATTACATAACATTGATCCCTCTTACAGTTTGAAGCCTTTCTCATGCTCGTAGGAAGGCTCTCAGCTGGACGCCCCACACATGCACACAAATGTACACCACCTGTCAAAACATCCGGGTGTTACCTGCCTGCTGTTTCCTATCATCTGTATAAACAGTGTTTAGAGAACAAGTGAACACACACACACACACATGCACGTGCAAAATGTCCTCAAATTCAAGTGCACCATTTTTTGCTCGAAAAGAAAACCAGACACAGTGTCTCCTCCAAAACTCACCAGTATCAGTGTGGCAGAATTTAAAATCAAGGTTAGCAAAAAATACGTACAAACATGTTTTAAAGCTGCATTTGTCATGTTTCACTTAACAATGGAAAAACTGACAATAATTATGAACAGTGGAACTTCCAGTGACAAAGCCACGCATATCCCTATATCCTTAAATTTAAGCATCATTAGCGTCTTTAGACCATTGCTTTAGTTGTGCGGGACTGTGGTTTCCAGCCACTGTTTAGGTTCAAAGTTCAGATAAACCTACTTTATGTAAAACAGCAAACATACAGAATTAGCAGCTAGCCCTAACCCAGGGGGAACTAGTAAAGAGTCAGATATGTATCGCTCTTGAGCTGCTGAAGACCAGAGACAAAAGATAAGTAAGCAATAAATACTAATAATAGTAACTATTTACATTAAGTTGTCAAATTGACTGACACATGCCCAGTGCCTGTTAATGATGTGTAAATTAAAACATCACCACATCAGCTTTATAAAGTGGTAATATTTCACTGTTGGGCCTGTTGTGCTGACCTCCAGTGGCCACAAAATCGTTTACAGCCAGATGTTACGATTTTTCGGACATTTTACAAAGAACGTGGATGAATTTAAATACCGTTCTGCAAAGAAATGAGATGGAATCCATCAAATGGTCTAGACCTACATGCTCAGCAAAGAGCATTAAATATGGTTATTTTAATGACTGTCTGTAGCTGCTCAGGACCTGAATGTACTACAAGATGTATGTTCTGTATGTAGTTTTAACATGACATAGTTTAATTAATATGCTTGCAGTATATTAGAGAATGCAGGTGGACATGACTCTGTATCGCTCCATTGTCTTTTGCTGCACCATCATTTCATAATGTCAAGAGTAAACTTGTGTTGCAAACTTAACTATTTCACACCAGTCACACGATTTAATGATCAATAACCAGGTAATGATGCAACTGGCACTGACACGTAGCACAAGCAAACGAAATCCTGAAAGCTTTCAGTCATTCATGGGAAAATAATCTGACAAAGAAAGAAAGAAAAGAACAGTTTGAAAAATGAGACGAAAGATAAACTCGAATAAAATGGAGACCGTGAAAGAAAGAGTGAAATGGGAGACGGGAATGAGCAACATGTTTGTGTGTGTCCAGCGTGACCTGAACAGTTCTTTTCTTTCTGCAGACCATTCATTATCTCAGCATTATTGGCTGACTTGATTTCATCCCCTACAGTTATACTGAGATCCACTGTGCCAACCAGACAAACCCACACACACTCACTCATATTTAGTGTCTTTAGAGCTTCACGATTGACGTCAAAGAGACATGCCAGGCTTCTCCCCTTCTTCCTGAGGTTTTTATTCTGTCGTGTGTGTGTGTGTGTGTGTGTGTGAGAGGCAAAAAAGACAAAAAACAATAAAGAGTAGATAAAAAGAATAAAAGGGAAACAACGAAAGAAAGAATAGCAAAGGCAGTAAACGTGTGCGACAGTCATTTCACCCTTATTTTCTAAAGCGCAGTCTTACACACAAAACACACACAGTCTGACCTCGTATTCATCCTGCACTTTAGTGTTTTACTACTGAATAAAACAGGCAGACTGTGTTGTCCTGCTTTTGTGTCTATGAGCATTCACATAAAATGTTAACGAGAGTCAGAAAACTTGTTAAAGGTGTTTACATGACGGATAAAGCAACAGCTTTACTCTGGTTGCAATCAACTCATTAACATGCACGTAAACACGGTGATGAAGGAGTATTTGTCTCTTCTTTGTCCCCAGTTATATCTTACTCATCTCTGCTCTAACTCCTCAAATGACGGCCCGAAAAGACGAAAGTAAAAGACGAAGTGGGATTTCTTACAGTAAGAAAAGAAATGGTTATTGAATGGATGAACTTGCAGCAGTCTCCGCCTCTGGCTCATGGTAAAAGCTGCTCCGAATGCTGCTGATAAGACGAGGCTTTGGACAAAAGCTAATTGAAGGTTTTGGCAGAAAAGTGGAGGAAGTCTCTTGTCTATCCCTCTGGAGGAGTGTCTGGTTCCCACAAGGCTGCAGCCAGAAGAAACACACCTCCCAACTACAATTTCAGAGATGTTTAGTGTTTTAACGTAGACGAAGGATGTCCAAAGAGATGCGATGCAGCCACGGAAAACGTTAAAAAATAAAAACTGAAATAGTTATTAGAAATAGCTATTTCTTGTTCTTGGTTGTGTTTTTATGTTTTTAGTTACAACCAAAATAAACCATAGGAAAAAAATTCAAAAGGCAAAAATGCATCTCATTGTCCTTGATAAATTCCCAGAGCTAAACACCTGTTTGGCGCTCCGCCTTGCCTGAAGGTCGTGGCCTCTGCATGTGAGTGCTTGTCCACTATATGAAGAGTGTCTTTAACCCCTAGTCTTTCTGACCTCTGACCCCTGACCTCATAGCTCACAGATCAGTCCCCCGAGGTCAAACCCACAGGGAGAGGGGCAAGGACACACCACACCAGACCACTTCCCGGACTTTTCCCAATTTGGCTGCAGACAATTAAACATTCCATTAAAAATCCATTTTGGAAACAATTAGTCGTGTCGTCCTCTATAAATGCTAAATGCGAAGTGCTGAGGTCGGTTAGGAACAAGGTGAAACATCCTGCCAAGTTTCATCAGCGCTACTGCTACAGAGTCTGATGTATGACACACTGTTAAAGCAGATAAAACGGTTACAAGTTACACAAGTTGCTGCAAATACATGGATAGGTGACCAATCCTAAAAATAATGTTCAAGTCTTGTGGAGTCAGAAAGTGATACAATTCCAACTCACGTCAACAGAGACAAGTCAAAGACATCGTGACAGGGTCAAGTCAAGTCTCAAGTGAATTAAGATTAGTCTCAAGTCAACAGATGAAAGTCTAAGCCAGCTCAATGAAAACAATTCTCAAATCACCCTTAACAGGGAAAAGCAAAAATCTCATTTAATCCCGAGGCAAATCCCAGGTTAATGGAAACGATTCAAGTCAAAAGACAACTGCAACAAGTCAATACTCAAGTCAAATGAGTTCATTTAGACAAGAAATGACCTAAACTGTACATAATCTGATTTTGTCATTCCATCTCCAGGAGCCTGGTTCTGTCTTGTCTCAAGGGTGACCTGTTGTCCTCAATCAGAGGACGTGTAATAATAAATGCCTGAATGCCATCAACATCGACCTCAGGACAGAGTTCATCTTGTCTCTGGTCTTAGGTCAGCAGGGTGTGTTGATAATTCATACTTATATTGATCAAAGCTGCAGATAAACTCACTTTCAAACGACCGCCTGTCAGAGATGTAGATCTCTTCTATTTGACCTTTGACACTTGGACAGCCTGTATCCTGTCTGCCTGAGGAGTCGAACAGAGATATGACCGCGTGTGGCCATATATTTTCAGATATTTTACTCTATCAGTTCTACGTGTTAAACTTGTTGCATTTTTAATCTCCCGAGGATTAAAAAGATGAGGAAAAGTGATCTGTTTTGACCACTTGCTGCATCTGCTGTTATTAAAAAGCTTAATTTAGCAGTCGTGCAGGATTATATGTGTGTACGTGTGCACTTTTGTGTGTGCAGGTCCGTACACTGCCAGAGGGTAGAGAAACTGTTTCTTCTGAACCTCACCACATTCCTGTCAGCAGAGTCACAACTCAACTCAGGATTAGGAGTCCACACATGCACACAAGGCTTCACGCTGCTGTGCCACTCGTCTTGCAACATACACTGGACTCACATTCACATTTAAGACACACTGGTAGGCTCAACGTTATTCTAAACCCATTCTGCTACAAACAGTCAACAGTAATAAGGTCAAAGGTTGAACCACAACTCCCCCCACCTCTCCAAAACCGTGCACCCTGCTGTTCATCTGGACCATTTATCTGTGTTTATCTCTATGGTAACCCCATAGCGCTGGAGAAGACGTTCCACTTGTTTTAGACATTTTAAAGGGTTGGTTCCTGCGTGGGGTTCATGCATGACAATATAAGACAGACTGTGTAGTCAAAACAATATAAGGGCTTACTCTGCTGTCCTCCTGGATGTCCCACTCAGGGCTAAAGGTGTGGAAAGGTTGGCTCCCTTGGGTGCAGTTGGAGAACTGAAAGAGGCTGGAAAATGTGCGTCTGTTCTCAGTTGTGTCGAGGAAGATGGCATCTTGGAAGTTGACACCATGTGGCATGATGTTGTAGTTCTCATCCATCCTGCAGATGACATAAATGGAAAAGATGCAAGCGAAAGCTTAAGTTTCTTGAAGAAGTTGTTTTTAATTTTTAAGCTGCACAGTTGTATTTTCGATTTGCTGTTTAAGTTTAATTAGCTCGTTGTTTCATTTGCAGACAGACCTTCTTCTTCTTCAGTGTAACGTGTAACTAAATCTAACCTTTTAAAAAGTTTGTGAAATCTATGCATTCACCGTTTGCACATCACCTGAGAAAAAAGAAGTACGAGTAGTTCTCCATCACGGTGTGGGACTGGCAGGACAGGTAGCCCAGTCCGGTCAGATTGAGCCTGGATCCTGCTGGCACCTCCAGCATGCTGCCCCAAGCCTGATCGCACAGCAGCTCCACTTCTGCCGAGTACAGTAGTCCTTCCTCTGCGCCCTCGTACCCGTACCCGAAACCAAAGGGCAGTGAGTTGTACATGCTGCGCGCCCCGCCGCTCAGTGTCTCCCGGTGAATCGCTAGCACCCGAGCGTAAACGATGATCTCCGCCAGCTCAGCCCGGCAGCCCTCGCTCAGCGGCCGCCACTCGGACGGCAGCTGGCAGCCGTGCGTAAAAGTGTCCAGATGCGCGAAAACACCGAGAGCTGCGAGGAGCAGAGCCGTGGGAAACATCCTGAAAAACTTGGGGTTTCTTACGGCTGTTTGCAGACAGTTTAGTGAAGCCTTGTTGGAGAAATGTTTATAAGCTGTACTATCTTCCTTGTTTGTGTCTAAATGCACTGTTTAGGTCAAAAGCATAAGGATACTCCATTTAAAGCATCCGAGATGCGCATAGTGACTTAAACGAGTGAACGAAGTTGCGTTTAAGAATTAAACACTTATGATGCTACCTGAACATTTAAGGATGTTATACTACAAAAAAAAAGTAAGTAAGTAACTTTTCAACTAGTCCATAGCAATGGGTCTTCTTCAGGAACTAAACTTAGGCTTAGACCTTACTGCATTTGCAGACTTGAAATGATCTGATCAGCTGGCAGAAACTTCAGCAACTCCAACCTGTTGCTGTCCTCCCACAGTTTCCATCTCATCAGTGTGCTGTGTGAGCCTCAACGCCTCACAAGTGAGCATGGGTGCTACGTTTACGGAGTTGTGCGAGGCTCCGACATTTGAACTATTTATGTGGGTTGTCCGGGGTATCACAATCTGCTCATTTTGTTGTTGTTGTTTTTTTTTCTTCTATTTTTTAAAGAAAGTTAACATGTTCTAATTTCTTTAAGATTATAAAACCAACGGCGAGCTCATCGGTGGACCTATACATTTTATTTCGCCTAATTATGATTCTGGGATGGTAAACTAACTACACTACTACATTGTATTTATTATCTACTGGTACAGCTAATATTTGCACCATATTGACAGAGTTAAAGATTAGTGAACTTCAGAAACTCTCACACTCTTCACAAGCTTTCAAAGCATCAAAGGTGATTTAAAGGGGGCCCAGAGTGAATAATCTGCACAATTGTGAGATAGGAAAGTGGTTTGTAAAATCAGAAGATTATTATTTACGCTGAAAGGGCGGAGTCTTTGAGTACATTCCAGGGTGCTGAGTGGGTTTTTTGGGGGTCTCTGGTGGGATTTTATGGGTCCTACTTTATTCTGTTGTTTAAGAAGTTTCAGGGGCATTAAGAGAATTCCAGAGGTCTTTGAGAAGGACTTGAGTAAATTGCAGGGATCGTTAAAGTGCTGCCAGGGTTTTTTTTTTTTAATTATATAGGGTTATTGTAGGATAAGGGGCCTGGAGGGGTTTTCTGGGGTATTTATGGGGTCCTGTTTGGTTGGGTCTCCACTATCACTACTACATCTCAAGTAATCTTGCATAATTCTAGATGTGTTATCCTCCATCTATTTACATTAAGTATGCTCCCTATGGATCTATTAGATGCTCCTGTTTTACTTTCGGTGTAATTACTGCATATTACAAATATATCCTCTGACTAAAGGTACAGATCATTACAACATTATATAGGATATCACGGCAATTAAGTCACTAGGTTTCAGTTTCCTTAAACATCAACCAAACATTTCACTGGCGTTAATAGCTTATCCTGATTTTTTGATATGAAAACAGTGCCATCTAGTGGACGATCCGTTGAACAGCACCGTATAGGCTACCTACAGTTTGGGAAATAATTGTTAGACCAATTATTTTCTATAGAAATTCAGAATCATAGTCGCTCAAATGATCTTCTGTTTTTGGAATATTAATTAATTTTCAGCATATGATGTTTTCCATTTATAAGTCACCTGTCATTGAGATAATTAACTCTAATTTGCCCACAAGAAAACCCCGATGTCTTTTAAAGTCACATTTATAACAAATGTTGACTTTCTCACAGTGGTTTAATAATTATTTCCAACGCTGTGTCGGTTATCAGTTTCAGTAATTCACTTTTAGGGCAACACAAGGCGAAGTGTACTGTATCTAGGTTAAAATGGTAACTGCTCTTTGTGATACTGCTCGCTACAGGTTTAGCCTATTATCACCTGTTTGTTTTTTTGTTTTGTTTTTTTATAACAGGAACATGACACTATGACTGGGTTGGGGAATCTCCGCTCATTTGTCGTTTTTTTGAAACCGCAAGGTGACTCCTAAAGGGAATTCCCGCCGTCAGCTGATCGTTGGCTCCGCCCACCGGCCCCGCGGCTTGTCGTTGAAGGTTGAAACATGCGGATGGGCCTGCCCGCGCAAAGCCTCCGTCGACATGCACCGCGAGATGCGGCGAGATCCGCTGCCCGTTTCGCTACGTCACGTCGAGGAAACGAAAAGCTTTAAGGCCTCACTGCGTGAAGGTGGCGACAACGAGGCCGATGCAGACAGGGAGTCAAGAAAACCCAGCTCTGACAATAAAAACTTCAACCGCGACATAAATGGATGATTGAAATTTACGTTGAACTACTTCGTAATGTCGCCACAGTCATCAATAGTAAGAGCCCAAAGCTCGGTTTCTATGGCAACCTAGTATTAATGCTAAATTATATTTCACCTTTAAAATGTAATTTGACAGCTGAGGCCATATAGTGGTGTATCAAGCTCCAATCAAGACCAACACTGCTCTAATTCAATTATTAATACCGATCCTCACTGTCTTAAACATACGCAGTGTATGTGTTTTTGCCTAAACAACAAAGGCCCAACTAGTTTTCCGGCAGGATTTTATTTTGAAAGCGGCCGCCGGAAGTGTCTCGTGTAATTCGTTACGTGGTGACGCAGCTACAAACCAGAAACAGCAGCGCAAGGTTGAGCGACACATTTGCTCGTCTCTCGGAGTGTTTCTGCGTATTCTCAGAGTGAACATCCCGCGTGTGTTCACTTCTGTTTGCCGACGGCAGGTGAGTTTGAACCTTTACACCTGTTTAGTTCTCGACGTGACGCAGTTTGGCTCACACCAACGCGCATCCTCGTTGTGTAACTTACTGGTAACTTTTCAGTGTTTTCCCGAGTGTCGCACACTGGACAGGCCCACCTGAGGAAAGCGAAAGTAAAATGAGACGAGCGGAATTTCCACAGTAATATTTCCACCCCATTTTAACGGGTAGAGAGGCTGTCTGTAGTGTTATTTTTGGTGCTTTTGGAGTGGCGTGTACTCCACCGGTTTCATGGATGTTAGTTACCCGTGGCGTCCGTGTTGTGTTGTTTGAATCCTCTGGAATCGTTATGTTTTGCCTTTATTTGATATTAAGTCTCTGTGTCGCAGCAGTGGCAGACCTCACTGTGTATAGTATGTCGCTTTCTGATATGTCAGTGTCAGAAAGCAACATAATTGTCATGTGACCTGCTGATGAGATAATTCACTTTCCAGGCTCTGTGCTCCTTTCCTGCTGCTTCATACTGAAAACACTGAGTCATGTAGTGATGTCAGTATGGAGAAGTTTCCCCTGTACTCCACTGACAAGTAAACACACAGACACGGAAATGAATAGCTGTTAAATTGAAATAATCTAAACTTCTTATGCCATATTGACCTTTTGTTCATTTTCCTCCCACCTGACTGTACATTCTACAACTACTGACAAGAGCTAAAGCATTTCACTTGGAATGTGTTCCTGCTATTTGACTCTGTGCCCAGAGAGTTTGTTGTAATTAGTTCAAAACCCACTGTGTCTTCTTCTTCTTCTTCTTCTTCTTCTTCCTCTCAGCATCATGGCGTCAGGAGGTCCAATGATGAACGGTGACATTTCTCGCTCTCCCAGTCAGTCAGGTACTCTGGAGGAGACTCTGCAGCAGATGAACGTCCTCATCCAGGAGAACCGAGACCTGAAAGGTGTGTGTGTGGTGGCGGCTGTCAAATGAGTGTTGTTTGTGGTATGTTTAGGAAGGTGTTTGACATTTGAGCGTTTTATGGGTTTGCTTTGCACTAGTCTGCTCCAGTCCACCGTAAGGCACATATCGGGACTGGTCAAAGGTCAGCAGGGTTTGTTCTGCTGATGGCTTGAGTTAAAATAGAGATTAACACTTGCAGTGTGACAGATTAGATGCCTCTTTTCTCTTTCCCAGAGGCCTTGCGCCAGACCAATCTGACCATGAAGGAGCGCTTCGAGGGTCTGTCTGTATGGCGGGAGAAGCAGCGGGAGGAGCGGGACTTCCTGGAGGGCAGACTGGAAGAGGCACGGGGCCGCATGGAGGCTCTGACCATTCAAAACCAGGAGCTCAGTAAGAAGCTGGAGGAGGCGATGAGGGCTGGAGGAGCTCCAGGAGGCCTGCAGGTAGAAGAGTATCCTAACGCTGCTTTTTGGTAGATTTTTTTTTTTTTTTAATGTCAGTGTGAGTGCATTCCTTTAATATTACCAATGTTTGGTGATATTTCGTGTGACTTTTAATGCTCTAATATAGATATTTTTTTAGGTTGATATTCAAATCAAATTATCCCCCTGATGTTTAATAATGTGTATCTGTATCCAGCAGAAAAATAAGAGACCACCTATTTCTAATATGTGATAAAACTGGCTGATGTTCTGTGTTGTGATTTCAGAGCTCAGAGCTTGATGCCCTGCGTGCTCAGGTGGCTCGCCTGCAGGCCGAGAAGAACGACCTGGTGGCCATGAACTCTGAACTACAGCTGAAGGCCGACCAGGACTCTCGGGACGACTCCTTCATCGAGGTCATCAGAGTCTCGGTGAGGAGCAATGCATGACCAACCAAATGTTTACAGAAATCTCAAAAAGGCACGAGACTGTGGTGGAAGTGTGAATCAAAGTGTAACTCTAACTGATGTGTTGTGTCATCACAGGATGGCGGCACAGATGGCGTGAGCGATGTGTGTGGTGCTGAGCGTAGCAGACGCCTGGACCTGAGCATGACGGCGTCCCGGCTGGACAGCGAGGAAGTGACAGTCAGCCAGCTGCTCCAATCTCTGAGGAACGAGACGCAGCGGGCGGAGCAGCTGCAGGCGGAGCTGCAGGCTTCTACAGCCAGGTACATGTCTTCCATTTAACCGAACAGTTCAGCACTAAATGAAAAACAGCCTCAAGATTTACTCTGAAGGTCAAAACCCCTTTGAAGGTCAAACCTCTCTGACGGTCGTAAGTTTCATTTAGTACTGTGTCTAAAGGTTGGAACAACTTTTCCAACAGAATAAGAGAGCTGGAGGAAAGGAAGAGCAATGTAGAGAAATCAACACAGACCACCCAGCCAGAAGAGACCAAGGAGGCTCCTGAGAAGGAGGAGAAGGTACTTTTTACTCTGTAGCAGTTGTAAAGAAGGAGGGTAAATGTAAACGCAGTGATCCTCCCTAATAATTTAAAGCAAACATAGTTATTTACGCCTTAACCTGCCTACATCTTGGAAAATGTTCAGCTTCGTCATCACAGTTTTTGGGTGTGATTATCTCTAAATGTTAAGGCGGCATCTGAGGTGGAGAATCTGAAGTCTCAGATGATGACGCTGTTCAAAGAGCTGCAGCAGGCCCAGAGCAAGCTAGATGAAGCAGAAGGCATGAAGAAGAACTTGCAGGACAGGTTAGGTTCATGCACTCACACATACAGTACACTAGTAAATCTTAGCGTTCATACCTGCTTGATTGGAACATAATATTTCCTTCCTCCTGGCAGATGTCGGGACGTGGAGCAAGATGTAGTGACACTGAAGGCTCAGCTGGTGGAGAAACAGGCTGTTCAGACAGAGAATGACCGGCTGAAGCTGCAGCTGGACAGCATGCAGGCCCAGAGCTTGATGGAGCAGAGAAAGGCTGGAGAAGAGAGGTTAGCTTACATGTTTCCACTGGAAACGTCCATTTTCCCCCAGGCCTCTATCAAAGTCCCTCTCTAAGCAAAGGCTATATCTGCACACGCGCATACTCTTAGTCACTGGTAACTCCCTTCTCTTCTTCATCACAGGAACAACCTGGCGCAGCTGAAGGATGCCTACACCAAGCTTTTTGAAGACTACAACGAGCTGAAAGAGGAGAAGAAAAAGAGAGAGGTAACTTTATGAACAATACAATAAAGACACTTTACCTTATTGTCTCTAACACTGATTTCTGCAAAACTGTGATCAAAAGCACTCAGAACTGAGAGTCACATGTTTAACCATTGTCCTCTGGTCGTCCAGTCTCAGCTGGTGCAGAAGGACGTGGTGGATGAGCTGCAGCACCGTCTGACTGCCGCTGAAGAGGCTCTGGCTGCCAAACAGGAGAAGATTGATGCGATGAAGCAGGAGATTTACCAAAAGGAGAAGGACCTGGAAACTATCTCTGTGTTCCAGGCTCAGGTCTGTGTGTATATGTACTTGAGTTTGTTTTATCTGCAAAGTCTTCTGTTGCATACTGTAGGGACAGATGTTTGGGGCTTTAAAATGGAATTTAGCAAAAGATGCACCACTGTTTCACGGTGTTCATGGTTATATTTGCTGTACACTCTGCAGGCAGAGGTGTACTCCTCTGACTTCTATGCAGAACGGGCAGCCAGGGAGAAACTCCATGAAGAGAGGGAGCGTCTGGCTGCTCAGCTGGAGTACGTCAAGAAGCAGAACAGCCAGCTTCAGGAGGAGATGGAGTCAATGGGCCGGTATGAATCGTGATAGAAAACATACAGGCACATTTGTACAATGTGCTTTCTCAGATGGAATCCAGTTTTGGACCTATAGCGTTTTTCTTTAATGTCACTGGTTGTCTTTGTAGGCGATCACTCAATGAGATGCAGAGGAGACACATGTCACTTGGAGGAAATCCACATGGAGCTGGTGCAACTCTAGTTGGGAGAGGTATAACTTGATTTTTTTTTTTTAGCTGATTGTTTCCTTCTAGGCAAACTGGACCTGTCCTGAATTCATAGTTCAGGAACCATTGATACATTCTAGTTGTAATTAGTATCTCTGACTTGCAGGTGCCGACTGGCAGCATCAGGGGAACATTCCTGAACATGCCTGTCCAAAGTGCAACGAGATCTTACCAGACTTGGACTCCCTACAGATCCACATTATGGACTGCATCAACTAGACCTCACTATCAATAGAAGCATCTACAACAATGGCTACATTTGCACCTTAATCAGAGTCTTCCTCTGCTTTGCCCTGTACCTCTTTTCTGATCTTCGTGACGACACTCCTCAGACCCCTACAAGAACAGTAATATACACCACAGACAGGAAAAACAAGAGAGACATGAAAATATATTACACATTACTATAGGAGACACCCTGTGTACTGTAGTTTTTTTGTTTTTTTTTGCCCTGTCACCTGGCACATAGTATATTTATTACGGTAACAATAAAAAAACAAGCTGACAATTTAATTCTTATTTTTCAAAATGAAACAATATTTAAGTTGAGTCTGCAAACCCTTTGATAAGTCTGTTATTAACACAGCCTTACAAGCTGCATTACAAACATAAATGCATCCACATTGAGGTGGATTTGTTATGTTTGGAGGGGTTTCTCGTCAAATCCAAATTAAATTCCTTATATTTTTTACTTGGAAAGGATGTTGTACTTACAGTTGAAAGGCTGGTGAAAGAAGGAGCGTACATCATATAACTATAGAACTTTAATATGAAAATCTAGATTTTATTTTGTCTCTGCAAATTCTTATGTCATTTAATATATTTAGCTGGTTATTCTTCACTTTTACAGTGTAGAGCTGCCCTTGTACAGTATGTGTGTGTGTAGAAGGGTTATATACTGTGTCGATTATAAAGGCCTTTTGGTTCCATGTTGTAATTCTGTGAATAAAAAAATAAATACAAATTCAGTTCATGTCTGTTTTTACACTTTCTGTGATGTAGTGTCACATGACATTGGTAGTCATGGCACCAGTAGGTTATCACTTTGTGTTCTTAGTTAAAGGACTGTACTAGTGTCTATGCACGTTGGTGTTTAATGTCTTATTTTTCAACAAACATACAAAAAGCTGAACATGTAGGTTCATCTAGCACAATTTTGACATCTATTGCCTAAACGTTGCTCTATAGATGTAATCATTCATGTCTTAAAACATAACATAATATGCCCTAATAAGCAACAATTTCAGACATTCTAGTTTGGACATATTGGCGTCTTTGATGGTGGTGACACACTCAGCTACAAGTGGATGAACAGATTGTGTTGACTGGTATGTACTCTTGGCAAAGGCAAGCTGATGTAAAAAAAACAAACAACAAAACATTTTCAATTACTCAGTTTCCAGCTTCTACATTAAGTCTATGTTTGTCTTTCTTTTGCCAAATCATTTCTAGGCTCCTTTTAGATCCATAGTCTTCTCAGGACCCGCAGAAGAGTTCAGAACTTCCTCCCACACTTGGGTGGATCATACTGGAGATAAATGACCTGCGAGTGCAGAATGTTTTAGTAGCTCGTCTGTATAATTTGAGCAGTTTTCTCATTTGTCCCATGAGACTGCTGTAGAAAAACAGCTTTTTTTTGTCTTCCTTTGGCAGTTTAGGACTTTCAGCACACATTTTTGACATGGTTTTTGAAGAAAACACTTTCGTTTTGTGGGCTTGGGAAGATGTCACAGTTGTGTGTGGTTAAGAGCACGTGCAATTCATTTCTACTAAATGCCTTAACTTTGATGTCATCAAGATAGTTTTGCATTTTAACAATAAATATACTACAATACATACATGTTGGTATATTTGTTATTTTACAGAATTTTGCATCAAACACAATTTATATTGAGCCAGATTTTACGTGTAAGTATGAGTTTAAAGCGTTATCAGTACCCCAGTCCTCAGCCGTTTTATCTAAGGACAGTTAGGTTGATGTATTAATAAAAGCTAATAATAATAATAATAGTTTACATCCAGTCAGTTCCTGTCTACGTTTTTGTTTTTGTTTTTTACGGTGCCTACCCTACATGGTAAACGAAGTTATTTTTACAGGGTAATAATAAATAAATATTTCTCCTCATATTAGCCTAAGCAGGCACACATTCTCCATTGACTACCACCCGATATGGTAGTTTCAAAGTTAAGACTTTGACGAAGTGACACTAGACGTAGTTCAGGTTTACTTGGTGGAGAGCAGGGTCTGTCAACCCTGACGAGGGAGACGATATTTACATGAGGCAGCGAGTACCACCAAAGACACTTCAGGGACACAGAATGGAAAATGTAAACGGAAGGTCTTCGGTACCGCTGACGTATTAAAGACGATCTAAGTAAAAGAATATGTTCTTTAGTTCTCGGATCTTTCAACGTATCCACCGCAGGTTCCTACTCCGGCGGACACCCCTTTCAGGCTCCAGGGTTGCCCATTTCAAATGCATTCATGTAAATACGATTCGCATTGCATCGTTTCTTTTTTTTTTTTTTTATTCTAGAAAAATGTTTCGTTTTGCAAACTGCAGTCATGAGATCTGAGCACAGACCACACAGGGCATAGATTCTGGTTTACTCATGGCTCTTCGCAACGCAGACACATTTTTTTTTTTTAGTTAGGCAAAATGTTGGGCACCTCGCAGTAACTTTGACAACACAGCAGGGTCCTTCATTTAGCGCCAGTTTGGATTTCTCCCTCGCTCTGAGTGTAGCTTTTAAAGAGTAAAAAGCGCCCTAATGCGGTGTCACGTTTATAGAAAATATAACTTGTACATAGCTACACGTAGTATCAGATATTGAAGAATAAACTATATACTGGACGGGTTGGACGTGGCTGTCAAGTTAGTAGTTAGTGTATTAAAGCCAGAAACGCACACAAAGCTGCAACAGCAGAATCCGGGTACGTTTGTCTTACCTTTGTCTTTTTTCTTCTTCTTTGTTTCCTTACATTAAACAAGAGAAATGAGTTATAAAATATCGTATTAATGGTGTCCTCTTGATGCTCAACAAATGCACCACTTATTCTTCTATTTTGACAGTTATTGTGCCTTCACTCTTTGTTTACTGTTTACGTTTCATAAAAGCGGACTGTAGTGTAACTGTATGTCTTAAACTGTCAGGTCTTCTTCCTGGATTACCTTTCTCACTTCTATCTGGTTGATTGAAATTCAGTCTCCACTCCATAGGTTTTATTTTATGTCTTTTTCTCTCTTCTTTGCTGCACTGACCAGATGGTCACTATTTGCAGAGGCAATAATCACACTCGACATGGTCCTTTCATAAAGAGTAACAATTATTTAAAATTGTTTCTAATAGAAGCTACAGGTAAATATATTGGAAATAGAATTAGTAATGAATTGGTTACTATAGAGAAAAATCCACTGAATGTGATTTAAAAAAAATAAAAAACCCTGGTAATAATCTGAGTGAAACACAGACACATCTTGCTTTGTTTTTCAAGATCTGCAACTCATCTTAACTCTGTGAATTTGTCAATAATTTTTTTCTTCACTTGAACTATATGTAAGTGTTTTGTGTTTGTTATAGGTTGTCTGATATCAGCACAACTCAGACATCCTTAAAATGGACAGTAAGTGTCACAAGATTTAAAACATTGTTGTGAGCAGGTCAAGATGCATGTCAGTGAGCATATATATCTGTTTTCTGTGCAGGTGAGGATGATCTGGACATTCTGACTGCACTGCTAGAAGAGAGTGAGGGCGTGGGAGGAGAACAGAACAGTCAAGAGCAGGCAGACGACTTGGACGGCCTGTTTGATGACGACAATGAGGACGAGTACAAAGATGGCGTAGATGAGACAGACGATGCAGTTTCCGATCTTTTTGGAGATGTAGATGACATTGAAAATGAAAAGAACGATACTAAAGAAAAAGAAAGTGCGGAAGAAGTCTCAGAGAGCCTGGACAGGTCCAAGGAGGATTTGCAAGGTTTTAATTTTATCTCCTCTGTTGTAATTTTAATATAACACTTTTTAAAGGTTAGTTCAGTTAAGTGTTTCTTGTCTGATCTTTTTTCATCACTGTTTTTGTTCATCAGAGGAGCTCAGGCGGATGCAGGAGCAGATGCAGCGACTGCAGCAGCAGCTTGAGTTGAGCCAGAAGGTTTCACCATCGTCTCCGACTCCAGCCAGGACCACTGGGAGCACAGCTGGTCCCAAACCAACACCTTCCCGACAGCCAACTTCTAAGTTAAATCCAGCTAAAGCAGCTGCTACCACACAGAAGACAAAAACACAAGCCCGTAAGAAAATCATTGTTCTCTGGATATTGTTGCAGAGGAATTAACTGATTAAACACAGCAAACAACTGCAAAATAAACACACAAGTGAGAAAAAAAGTTTCTGTTTTCTTTGTTTTCCGTCAGCAGTGGCATCTTCATCCACTCCAGTTAGAGGAGCAAACTTAAAGCTCCAGGAATCGTCTGACTTTTCTGCCCAGCTCAACAATGCTGACTCATTCAAACGTAAACCCAGAGTGGCTCATCAACTCAAACCCAACACATCACCAGGTAAGACTTATGTAGTCTACTTAATTACAGTAATTGTATGCAAGTAGAACTCACATTATTTGTTAAAACATATTTAATCTCATTTATGTGAGTGTATTTTCAGAAGACAGAGGCCCTCTGGTGGAGATAAAGATTGGCAGCTCCTTCCAGCCAGTAGAGAGCACAAGTAAAGCTGCCAGTTGTTCGCCCCCAGCGTCCCAGAGCAGACCCAGACCAGTGTCATCAGCAGGACAGCCTAAGCCTCCTTCTCTTCCATCTCTGCCTAAAGATGTAGCTGTTGAAAAATACTCAGGGCTAAGACTCAGGTGTGGACACTAAAGAGATCTCTAAATACTGGCTTTGAATT
>JAPQRN010000005.1:1255486-1266816 GCA_037367275.1 Coranthus polyacanthus
TGTAGCTGTTGAAAAATACTCAGGGCTAAGACTCAGGTGTGGACACTAAAGAGATCTCTAAATACTGGCTTTGAATTGAAAGTGGCCAAAATTTCTCTTTTGTCTCAGGTACTGAATTTATTACTTTTTTTTGCTACAGAAAGCCTCGAGTTTCCTCCAGCGAGATGGACCGCAAGATGGCCGATCGCCGTCTGATCCGTCTGTCGCAGCTGCCAGAGCGTTTGGCTCGGGAGAAGCTGGAGGACAGTGACTGGGTGACATTTGCGGTGCTGGTTAACAAGGCAACACCACAAAGCAACAGCAGTGTAGGTGTAACATTCACATTTTTAACTCTAAATTGTAAAGTCATGTTTTCTTTATATTTGTGTACAATTCCAACCGAGCACTCACTCTCTCTCTCTCTCTCTCTCTCTCTCTCTCTCTCTCTCTCTTTCTTTCTTTCTCTATATATAATAAATATATATATATACTGTATATGCAGGGCAAAACCTTCAGCATCTGGAAACTGAATGACCTCCACAACATGGAAGTGTTTGTGTCTCTCCTCCTGTTTGGTGAAGTCCACAAAGAGCACTGGAAGACAGAGCCAGGCACCGTCATTGGTCTCCTCAATCCCAACCCCATGAAACAGAAAGACGGATATGACGGTGTAAGTGGACAATATGGTGTTAAATATGGTTTTGAACTCAAGCCACAGTTTCTGCACTTGACATAAAAAAAGCACTCTGAAGTTTCCTTATGCAGACAGTTCATGTTCAAACTAAACTGGGCCTGAATCTCAGAATTTAATTAAGTATAAAATAAATAAAATAATAATAAAATATAAACGTACAAAGCTGGTTATTTCCATCTCTGCTGTAAAGAAACTTGCAGATATTGTAGATTTTAACAACGGTAAAATGCCTTAAAATCACTGCAGCTTTTCTTTAATGACATGCAACATGTCAAAACCACTGATTTATGTTTAGGTACTGTATACTGGTAAGAACATTGTGACAATTAAAAGACCAAAGCTGCTGACAAAAACTGGGTTATTCACATGTGGTAAAGTGACAGCCCATTTTAATGAGGTTTTATTGAATCTGTTTTAAGATTATTGTGCCATTGACTGGTTTTGCTGCTGAAGCGTTTGCCAATCATAGCAAAATATATAGTGTTGGTGAAAAAGCAGGAGACCGCTGGTGTCAACGTGGTACGAAAAGCTGAGATTTTAAGACAGGAATGTGTTGAGGAGAGCCAAGGTGGTTCCTAAAACACACAGCGAGGTTTGTTTGATGTTCAGATCACCTACACTCAGGAGACAAGGAATATGTTTTCATACAACTGCAGTCACAGTTTGAACACCCAGCCTCGGATTTATTAATAGGAACCGAATATTATTTATTATATTTTATATTATTTATTATTATAATTATATTTTATATATTTTGTACACGTGTGCTTTAAAATAGTCATATTAGTTAGTGAAGTAAAAAGCGGTTTGTAAAATCTGAAATGTGACTTGAAGTATGACGTAGCTTGATATTTACATTCACTTCCATCTTAGTATTACAGACTTGTCTTTTTGCATCATTTTTAATGACTTGCAGATCTGAAGACAGTAGAAATGAATACTATATAAAACAAATAGAATAATAGTGTTGCAGATTCACATATGTAAGAGTGTGCTTATGTTGCTCATTAGATAAGAAAATCAATCTAAAAACATCAAAGGTTGGTACAGTACTATAATGTAGAAATGGTTTCCACTACATAGTTTGTTCACTAGAGGGCACTGGCAAGTGTATAACAGTCAAAACTGTATAAATGACAATAATTAGTGATGCATTTTTTATGTCTCTGTCTCGACTTTGTAGTTTTATTCTTAATCGTCTGTTTTTGACATGTGCAGGTCAGCCTGACAGTAGACCACCCACAGAAGGTGCTGCTGATGGGTGAAGCTCAGGACTACGGCACCTGCAAAGCTATGAAGAAGAATGGAGAACCCTGCTCACAGATCGTTAACATGGTCAGCCCAGCCTCCTACATGTGATTGCTCTAAAATCCGGTTGCACACTTACAAATTCCTCTCATGAGTCATATTTAACTATATCTTTGTTTCTGTGTGACTGTTGCTCTCTGCAGTATGAGTGTCAGTACTGCCAGTATCATGTCAAGGCTCAGTATAAGAAGATGAGCTCAAAGAGGGCAGAGCTGCAGTCGACATTTTCTGGAAAAGCTCCCAACAAGGTGAAGGGGAAGGGCAGCAACCTGAGAGAGCGGCTGTGTCAAGATGGTTTCTACTATGGTGGCGTGTCGTCAGCTGCCTGCGCTGTGTCACTGTGAGTGATAAATGATGTTATAGTTTCATTGTGTGTTCTCATTGTCATACAAAGGTTTCTGAGGCTGATTCAGTCAGTCTCAATGAAAGATACTCAGTCTTACTACTTCATTTCAGAGAGTCAATATCAATAGTCTGTGCCGATTGATACATGTCCCGGACTAATTCTCATTCGAAGATGAATATGAGCTCCTCCACATTTTCACGTACAAGTCTGTGTGTTTCAGAACGGCGTCTAAACCAGGCAAACCTGTCCAGAAAACTCTCGACAAGCTGTTTGTGAAAGGCTCATCTCAGCTTGTTGATCAGGCCAAGAGGCTGGGTAAGAACATTAAAACACACTCACACACAAACATACGACCTCAAGACTGACTAACTTAGTTGTTTTTTGGGGGGGGTTTTCCAGCGATGCAGTCAGGTAAAGTTTCAGGCTGTTCAGACGAATTCAGGAGTCTGATGTTGATACCAACACCTGGAGCTCTGCAGCTGAAGAAGCACCTGGCCGAGGGCAGCCAATCAGGTACCTGAACAGGAAATATATGCACCAGTAATTACTCTGCATGCACTGATGTTAAATTGAATGTCAAAGTAATGAACATTGTTTATATTCGCTGTCACTTGTATGTCTTTGGTAAACGTTTCTGCAACAAAAACCAACACCTTAAACAAATTATCATAATGCGGCCAAGAATACCATAACCAATAAGAGCTGTCTTAAAATAAGCACCGCTTTTCTCAACTTTAATATATTAACATGGCCTGGTTTTATGAGCCTGAACCATGAGGTAACAGCAGAGACCTGGGCTTTGACTCTTTGAGTTTGACCAATTGTCCAAGTCAGCCAACAGTTTATCTTCTACTTCTTATGTGTCTTATGTGAAGTTAAACAAATATCTTCAGTGCTCTTCGGTTCTCATTGCACAGTGTTAATCACATACTATCTGAAACCGGAGCAGCCTCATCCAAATGCCTGATTGCTATCAACTAATAACATGTTGATCATCAGCCTCCAAAGACGCAGATGGAGCTTCACTTCAGTCTATCTCGGCCTCAGACCTGTTGAAGCAGCAGAAACAAAAGCAGCAGGAGCTCCTGGGGAACCGCCGGCGGAGGGCAGCGGAGATACAGAAGAAGGTGCTGCAGAGTTCTAGTGGGGCCAGAGCTGGATCATCCCTGCCGAGAAGGGACAGTGTGATGTCCCCAAAAGCTGCTTCTGATGTACCTAAGACCACCCAAAGCCCTGCGACACCAACCACCCCCGCACTCGGCCGAGGCTTCTCCGAGGGTGACGACATCCTCTTCTTTGACAACAGCCCGCCTCCAGCGCCTGCGTCCACTTCTCTCAGCCTATCAGCTGCCAAACTGGCTGCTCTGAAGAAGCTGAAAGCCAAAGGGGCAGGGCTTCAGAAGGAAGACCCCAACGCAGTGAAGAGGAAACGGAGTAACAACACTGAGATAAATGCCAGAGTGGAAAAGAATCTGGTCTCACTCAATGGTACTCGGACACACGCTGTATATGTTTCATATATTTTTCAATATTTATTATTTCCTGCTGAACATTTAAACTTTGATCGTCTTAATCCGAGTGTAACATCAGTTCTTACCTGCGCAGGTGAATCATCCAGTAACGATGATGAGGAGCCGGCCCAGAAGAAGAAAAAAGATCAGCTCCAGTACATCCAGTCAGAGGAGTTTCAGAAGATCCTCAGTGCTAAATCTCGCCACGTGGTTGTTCTGCAAGCGGTACGACATGTGACACAGCAGCCTTCACCACATGCGTCCTGTATATGTTTCATCAGCTTATTTTGAGTTACAGTAGTGGCACACACATACAAGTAACATGTTTTTTTTTTTTGCAAATCCTGCCACGTTTGTGCATTTGAAGTGTGTGAATTTCATGTAAGTGAATCTCTTCTGTCTTAGGCCGAGTACCAGCTGCAGGAGCGCTACTTTGATGCTCTGGTGAAGAAGGAGCAGATGGAGGAGAAGATGAAGGGCATCAAAGAGATGAAGTGTCGAGCCGTCAGCTGTAAAAAGGTACTCGAGTTTGATAGTTCTGTGTGTGCCCTACCCTGTAATGTACCCTCATTCAGCTGGCATAGCAAAGATTATTCCATTTAAAGAACAGTTTGTCTTTGAATACAAATTGAGAGCCTGTGATTAGTGACGATTAGGCGTCTTTGATGGATTCTCAAAAGTGGGTAAAAGTAAGCCATTACTCATCATGTTTTCCTTTTCTCAGTGTAATTACACCTACTTCAAGCCAGCGGATCGCTGTGTGGAGGAGAATCATGATCTGCGGTGGCATGATGCTGTGAAACGTTTCTTCAAATGTCCATGTGGACAAAGAGCCATTGCTCTGGACAGATTGCCACATAAAACCTGCAGGTAAGACTCTGGATATGTCTGTCTTTGGATGTTTTCTAGAGCTCCCAGTCTTCATGGACTATGCATACATACATACATACCGCATATTATTAGAGGTGTGTTAAAGTCTTTGTTTTAACATTTCAGTAACTGTGGCCTCTTTAAATGGGAGCGTGATGGGATGCTAAAGGTACAGTTGTCTTTTGATTTATTGCTTAATGTATGTTTTTAAAGAAATAATTTTCAGGTCATTACTCTGCTGAGTTGTAAAAGACAAAACATCTGATATTTGTGTGTCTTTTTAATGTATCACAGGAGAAAACGGGGCCAAAGATTGGTGGAGAGCTTCTGCTGCCTCGAGGAGAAGAACACGGCAAGTTCCTCAACAGCGCGAAGTGAAAACACCTGCATCATCCTTATTGTCAGGAGTCACTGCTCAAACGATTCAGATTTTAGGTTTGTAATTTAATTGTCTTAGTAGCTTTTGTATTTTATGAATTATGTTCTAAATGTAGATGTAATTCTGTTATTGATTATGGCCATTTTAATGTCTGTGATTATATTGGATGTGCAAGATTAAAGTAATAATTCGCAAAACGTCACCTTGCTTTTTTCACTGTGTTTTCTGTCCTGCAATACGTTACAAATAGAAGCCTGGAATATGCAGCATTATGGCTGAGGTCAGAAGTACATACCACGTTCATCTGTTCAAACAAGTACAGAAATATAAACACCACAGGACCACACAGCCTTAGAAGTGTTCATGGAGGAGACACCAGAAGCATCCCGGCCAAGGAGCTGGGAAAGATAACTGTTAGTCTTTTTAAATAAAGGTTATTTTATTTGAAAGTTGTGTTTGGTGCTGAGGAGCTGCCAGACTGGTTGACACAACACAAGCATCTCACCACACAGTCTGGTCACCTTTTTAACTCTTTCATCAGTGAGCAAATATCAGACTACTTTCTACTTAATTCTCTAAACAGTATTTCATCACATGTGCATTGTTTCTACTTGTGCATAATGTCAACATTATGTACATTATACTGCATTTCTCTTTGGAGGATTTTGAAAAGTATTCTGGTAAATTGAGTGAGGCAGTTTGCTCAAACCAGAGCTGCTTTACGACACTTCTTAACAATTAAAATAAAAATAGAAGATTCAAATTTGTATGTCTTTTTCCCTCAGTTTCTATAATAACTAGATGGATATTACTACTTCTAAGCTGCCTCGTACATGTTTTTATTTTACTACGTATAGGAAATTTGGCTGACGGGGACAGAACCAGTCTCCTGTATCAAGACAAACATCCTCTGTCCTTAACACACTCCATGTGTTTGTGTGATGATGTTAAGGCCAGGTGGCGAGCACTCAAGCGTCGGAGCCAATCCGCATGGCCTGGAACAGGGACAGTCTGAGGTGAAATCACACTACAGAGACTAAATAAGGATTTTGGATTTGAAGCTGTGCCATCAACAAGTATGACGCGCCATGCCACATCATTTTTGTAGCATTAAATTTGTGCTCATTATACGTCTGCTGCTTTTTCCCCTCCTCTGTCTTTCCTTTGCCCAGTTTGCGTCCAATATTTCCACTCTGGAATGTGGAATTCATTTCAGTCTGATGACTTCTGCAGCTCGCCTCATCGTCTTTTATTCCACACCGCCCCTCTCCCTTTAAATACTCCACATACCAGACGCCACTACTGTAAGTGAAAAAGATAGCGGTGGTCTCGGAATCAGGACACTCATCTTTATTTGTAAAGTTAATTATTTTTGCAAAAATACAGCTGCATCCTTCTGGCAAAACAAGTTTTTCCGTTTTCGATGTAAGATGATGTTGATTTATTGCTGCTTGTGCTGCAGGCTGATGCATGGATACACTGTGTAACTTGTATGTACATGTATAAAAAAAAAACACGCATGCAAAACATATACCTTACAATACAATTCAGCTTTCAACACAAAAACTGCAGTTGAATATACTTTACAGTTAGACGTGGAGACCCCTATTGCACAATGTGGGTTTTATTTAAAAAATATGTCTAAAAAAAAAAAAAAAAAAGAAGAAGAAACTCTGGTTAATCTCGTTGATTAAAGTGTGAAGATAACTCTGAGTGCTCTCGGGGTTAAGGTGATGTGGTGTTACTGCTGCTCCTCTGAGAGTTCAGTGGAACCAGTAAAAACGAGGATAAAGGCCGTCATAGTGAAACTCTCTGAACTGTTCATTCGTCTCCCTCGTTCTCTCCGTTTGTTCTGTGGATAAAAATATATGAATTAAGTCACAAAATCTCTGACAATGCTCTAATATATGAATTCATTTTTGCTCATTAAAACAGAAGAAGAGTGTCGGTTCACTAAGTCCGTTTCCATGTCTCTTATTCACATTCGTTTCTTAACTCTTCCACCTCTCCCAAGCGCAAAAAAAAGTTTTTGCAGTATTTTAAGAGGTTTTCCATTTGGATTGTTTTATGTACCAGTTTAAAATAAAAATAGTTGGATGGAAACCTATTGTTTAGACGGTGGAAAAGTAAGTCAGATGTTTGGGTTTTTTTGTGTACATTAGCATTTCAGGAAAACAATTTTAATTTACACCTCTCAGTTGTAAGCTATTGTTAATTCGTACAATTTTGTTGACATTTTTAAACCGAATACAGTAACAAACAGCTGCAGTGTCACCAACGCTGGCAGTTTTCCTAAGATAATAGAAAACAAACTAAGGCCATTGAGTTTCAGGTAGAAAAAACATTACACTTGTACCCTTTTTCTTTTTGTAAAAATTTGAAACGGGTCAATTTGACCCGAGTACCGTACAAGGGTTAAAGAGCGATCTGGTGGAAATCTTTTTGTTTTCTTTTACAAGTCATTGAACCGTGTCTTCCAAAGCGCTGTTTATGTGACATATGAAACCCAGAAACATCTTTATGATTAGCAGTTCTTAGTTTAGAAACTGTTGTTACTGAAACTATATGACACCAGACAGACAACCACATTGAAGACTTTCATCTTGGTGTCGGCCACAAATGGACACTTTGAATTGGTGTGGAACCTCAGGCACTCTGCTGTGGTGCAGTGGCTCGTGAGTGACAAAGGGTTCATTTGAAATCCCAAACTTCCTCCCTGTCTTTTCTCCAGTGAGACATCGAGTGATGATGGTAAGATCTCTAAGGTTCTCTAAGATTTTGAGATAAATGACCGGTGAACGCGACGGAGGGCTGTGTCTTCATTATTTCAAAGGCATTATGGGGATTGTAACGTCTGTTAAAAGGACAGCGTCAAGAAGAAGGCATTTTCATGTAACAGAACGCTGAATCTGAACTGAAGTCTTACCATCACGCTCCTCCTCGACGTAGTTCTCGTACTCGTTCCTTTGCTCCTCGTTGTACTCCTTCCTCCGCTCATTGTTTGCCAGCCTCACCCTCTGCTCGGCTAGATGAAGAGAGGAGGCAAAGGAGAGCTGATAGGAGAACCAGGTGGACCCATTTATGAAGCATCACAGGCTTTCATCAGGTGTTTGTGATCAGCTTCTATAACATGCAACTTATTTCAAGTTTTGTGGAAAACCACACAATAACTACCATACTTGTAAACTTTGATAATTGAAAACCGTAACTTATGGTTTATCTTAGTTTATACTTGGCTTAGTGAGGGGTTAAAACTAAATAAATGTGAGTAGCTGTAATATATTAGACATATGCGTAAACACTGCCCCTCCCTTCTGCTCTGTTCCTATACAAAACCAAACATACCCACCTAAACATGTACAGTGAAGCCTCCGTCCACATTAGACATTACTCCGTCTGTGTTTTTCTTCAAGCCTCTCAATTTAACTTGAATCACAATGAACTTACAAGTGTTGGGATTGCATCACAGACTTTTGTATAAACACACAACGCTGCTTTGGGGTCACTTCCAAATGTAAATTTCCCTTAAACCAATACCTTAATATTACAGGCATCTATTTGCAGTTGTTTTCAAGTTTTACAAAAGGTTGCATCTGTTTGCTAATTCTCACGAATACACAGACAAATGCCGCAGCCCTGTCAGTTTTCATGGACTGCATTGCGAAAGGACAGCAGCAGTTTTTCCAGGAAAGCAGGACTGTGACTTCAATGCCGAGGCCCCATTTGGTGTTGAAACGAAATGACCCACGGCCAGTCTGCAGAGGCCCGCTGAGGGGCACACAGGAACCCCTCTGATATGTTTCCAGGAGAAAAAAAAAAAAACACTTCAACTTAAAAAAAGACGAACCATAATGTAGCCAATTCTGGCATTAAGGTTGTTGGTGTTTGTAGAATTGTTCTCAGAGTGTTTGGTTTGAGGTGTGTCGGAAATATGTATCGCTCTGATGCTGGCAAAGCAAGAATGAGCTTATTGTATCAAGAAAAGAGAGAGGGAAAGTCTGCTCCATACTACCCTGTGACTCCTGCAGCTTCCAGCTTGTGTGTGTGTGTGAGCATGTGTGTACATCTCCGTGTGTTGAGCTGCTACCGTACAACACCTGTTTCCACTCCTCTCTCACTTTTTCTTGGATTTTTTTTAAAGATTGCAGTCAAAGCCGTCAAATATATCATCCTCATAGTCCAATGAGAAACCAACAATGCACTGCGTGTGTTCTGCCACTGAACGGCAGGATAGTCTCTTTTTCTGTAATAGTCGGTGTTAAAGAGGACATCTGTCTTTGCTATCGAGCGTAAACCTCTCCATTAGTAAACATGACGTTCGTGAAATGTATCCACCGTTTTCATTAAATGACATACACTGCTGGGATTAAAGCACAGCAGTGAGCTATCCTTCATGAAATAGTAAAATCCCTTAAAAATCCATCCTTTCAAACCAACAAGCAGACAGCTCAATACTACGTACATATAAACAAGATACATTAAAAAAACTTACCTTGGAGCTCGACGTAGTGTTGCACTGAGCGTCGACTGCGGCGTTTAAAAAAGTTAGAGGCATCTGACTCTGGCATGAACACCTGCCTCGCTACACCTAAAGGTCAGAGGTCAGAAGGTGAAGGTCACATATGGAGGACACTTGGAGCAAAATAAAATTTGAAAAAAGCCAAATGCTCTGGACCGGTATTACCTTTATGCTCATCTGCTTTTGCATCATCCCGGACTGCGGCACTTTCCACCACAGTGGAAACTAAGATGAAACCAAGAACATGTGTTACATTTTAAAGCCTTTCTCTCTTAATCCTGTTGATGCATGACAAACTCAGCTCATACAGTTGCTCCAAACTTCTGTACAGGTGCAGTAGGTGATGGTCTTCACCTACTTCTTAATTTGGCCAAAAACAACTTGATGCATGTGCCGAAAGCAACCTACAAACCATCCTTTACAGGGTACCGCTCCCGTTTTCAAATGTCATTTATTTATAAGGAAAACAATCAAAGAAACAATATAGCTGAAAACACAATGTATTTACCTAAATATGGAAGGTGGTTTGGCATTTGTCGCTCTGCATTTATTAGTTATTTATGTGGCAAAGTGAAACAGAATTAAATAGCATCATCTATAATTACATACATAATTATTGCAAATTACAGATTATGTAGCCTTGTAAAGCCAGGTATTAAATTTTACTTTACCGATTGCAATAGAAGTGTATAGTACACTATATAGTAGTGCCGTCATCGTCACTGAATAAATCGGTATCTTTTAGCAGTGGAGCTGTTCTTCAGCAGATAAGGCACATCGTCAAAGAAAAGTTAGAAGGAACCTCAAAGTCACTGAATAGGAATCTTTGACGTGAAAGTGCATTCAAAATCATCAGTGACTCTGAAATTCTGCCTTTTAAGTTAGATTTGTGACTCTCCTTGTCAACATTATCAACAATGCCACACCCAATAATCTAAGATACAGCTGTTGATTTTAGCAGGATGTACGCCAGGCTGCTAACTTTTAAAAACAGAGTAAGGTTATCCTTTCCAAGGCTCCTGTGTGTCCTCCAGCAAAAATACGGTAAGCTACTGGTTAAAAAAATCAACTCCTAATGCCTCAAATTAAATCACAAATCACATGTGTGAGCATATTTGTTATGTCCTTTCATTTATCCAATTATAAAATAAAGGTTCAAAAAGCCCCCCACACACACACACTCCAAATAAATTAAATCATTGAAATAACTGGAAATTACTAGACTTTTTATGCAAATTTAAAGTTCTGATCAGAGTAAAACTATTCTTTGACATAGTAAAGGGTAACACATAGTACTACATAATACTCCGATCCTCCTTATCTCACCTGACGATGCATAATTCAGAACTATCCCCTCCCTATCCCCCACCCTCAAAGCATTACTCACTGGTGAGGATGACAAGGGTGGTGATCAAAGAGGCGACGAAGGCTTTAGTCCAGGACATCTTGAGAAAGGAAAGCAAGAACCCTACTGGACCTGTCAGCTCACCTACCTTAGTTGAACTGAGAGATGAGAGAAAGATGAGACAGCGAAGGGAGGAAGGTGGGAGAGGCAGGCAGCGAGGGAGGAAGAAAGTGGGAGGAGAAAGGGGGAGAGTGAGGAGGGGAGGAAAACTGCTGGAATTTCTATTGCCCAAGGGAGAGGAC
Organism: Coranthus polyacanthus; assembly: GCA_037367275.1. Taxonomy (NCBI): domain Eukaryota; kingdom Metazoa; phylum Chordata; class Actinopteri; order Kurtiformes; family Apogonidae; genus Coranthus; species Coranthus polyacanthus. Next base: position 1,266,740 of record JAPQRN010000005.1, read on the forward strand.
GGAGAAGAAGAAGAAGAAGAAGAAGAAGAAGAAGAAGAAGAAGAAGAAGAAGAAGAAGAAGAAGAAGAAGAAGAAGA
>JAPQRN010000005.1:1272330-1283496 GCA_037367275.1 Coranthus polyacanthus
AGTTTTTTTGAGAATTAAAGAAGATAACAGAGATGCTGAAGGAATAGCAAAGAAATGTGGGGGGAACTAAAGGAAAGATAAGAGGAAGTGAAAATATTATTGTCAGGGAATAAGGTTTTGGGAGAGCGTCGGGGAAGCTAGAAAATAGCAGGAGATAACCGAAAGGTATGTGAAAGTAAAAGGAGGTTGAGAGAACAAGAAAGTAGGACAGATGAGATCATTTGGAGGCAGGTAGTAAAGGAATGTGTTGAAACGACAGAGGAACAGGGAGTCTGATGGGCCGCTGCCTACGAAAACAGAATGGGAGTAAAAGAGAAATATGGAAAATGAAAGGGAAAGAAAGGGAGAAGAGGGAAGCGAAAGAGCGTGGTGAAGTAAGTGGGGCAAGAAACATGTAAATGAGAAACCGAAGGGAAAGAAAAAGTCAAGTTTTCAAAGACGAGAGGAGCAAAGTGTCTTTGTATGGTGTTTAAAGTACCTGGGTAGGAGAGTGAAAGAAAAGGGATGGTGAGGAATAGGATAACTTTCTAGAAAAAAATCATACTAGTGTGTTAATTACCAAGGACCTCATTTACCAAAGCATGCACAGAACATGTTAGAAATGTCTATGTAGCAAGTCTGTAACAAGAGATGCATTGTATGCTCTCACCTTCAGGCTGCAACAACCTCAGTTCACAAAGGTAGAGTTTGGAAGATTTCAGACCTCTGTCATACTTCAGATTAATGCATCTGACGCACAAAGCTGTAGTTTTTCACAGCCTTAAGTAGGCTGTAAATTGTGGATGAATTAAGGCCAAGCATAAAATCACTGGCTGCAGTCAGCTGTGTTCACGTTAGCAGAAAACATTCAGAACAGCCTTGAGAACAATTTAACAGTAGGACGTGTTTTTTTATTATTGTTAATATGGAAATACAGGACTTTGTTGTAATCCTGTGTTCAGCTGTGTGATTGTATATAAACTAGGGCTGTCAAAATGAACGCGTTAATGGCATGGTAAATTGAAAATAATTAACGCATTTTGTTTGCTTCCTGTCTCTCTTGCTACCTCGCTCGACCATCGCCGTGCTGTGCGGTCTCTCTCTCTCTCCTCAAAGTGCAGTATGTGAACAGTCTCTTATACATCACATTAGGAGCAACTTACGTGATTCCAGCGTCATGAACAGTTGTTTAAGCAGCTGATATAAACATATGTGGAAGCAGCTCTGTATGATGGTCACATGACCCCGGTGGCTGGTCCGTGATCAGGACTGGTCCGTCACAGTGTGCGACTGAATGACCAGTAGCTTGTATGGAGTCACATCGAGTGAAAAGGTTTCCTCATCTCAACTCTCGGCTCAATTCTCTTTCACTTTTACTGGACTGTTGTAGAAATTAATTTGACACTTGAACATTGTTGTTAATTATCATTTAAATCTGTCTGTTAATAAGGAAAAATTATTACCTTAAAGCTTGTCTCTAGTTTGAATGACCTTGGTAGTTTTGAAATTGAAATTGCACTTTAATATACAGATTAAACAGGGTTTGTTCACAGGAGAGAATGTGTGTTTAAAGTTAAAAAGATGCTATTGAGCAACAAGATTTAAATGTGAATATACTTATTTTGTATTCATTCCTCATTAATGCTATTATTTTTACATTTAAATGTGAACTATTACAAGGTTCGACGTTAAGAAGAAAAGACTAATCGCGATTAATTAGTTAATTATTTTTAATCGGATGACAGCCCTAATATAAAGTCAGTGGAAACATGCGTAAGTGAGCTGTAACGGATTGACGCAAATTGACACAAAGAGACGCAGGCCGAAAATATCACACCTTGAGTAAAGGTCTTTCTGGCTATATTTAAAATGGTATATTATAAAAGGGTGAATGAATATTTCGCGTGACGCTGTGCTGCAAAAGCCTGTCAGTATTTGAATGCTTTCAGCAGAGCGAACATTGGTGGTATTTTTATTTTTTTTTCTCCAAAAAAACACTCCAGCGGTCCCGTTCAGATGAATGATGCGAGGCGGAAAGTTCGCCTTGGGGTGTGTAACCTAACTGTGTATAAGTCTTTATATGTGTGACACAGTCTAACTCGCGGTCGACTACGACCGTCTTAACACTAAAGGCCAGTACGAAACTCCTCTGTGAAAGCAACACTCGTCTATGAGTTTGAATGAGCTTGTTCCCATCTAACCTGGGAAAACAACCACATATGGTCAACCACACCCTTCGTCCAAACTAAATAAGTACACTGAAGACACTCACAGAGGCGTTTTGACATATGAGGAAATGCACACATGTAAATGATGCAATTAACAATGGTTCACTGACATCAGTTCATTAACCTCCATCACCTTCACTTGTCTCCTGTCCTGTTCTTCCAACAAAACATCGTTGCTTACAAAGTGCTGATTCGCGAGTATTTCACGTACCACCTGCTGTAGTATGTTGAGCAGATTATTTGGAAATGCAGGTGAGAAACCTCATGACAGCCGTCTGAGTAAAAACAGAATGACAGGCATAGATAAATCTAACTTGTTAGCCCCAGAGGGAAGCGCTGAACAAAATAGTTGTGTTCATATAAGTGTAACGTAAGATAGTTTTCACATACTGGAGTTGGGTACAACTAAATGTAGTGAGTTTTGTAAATGAAGTACATTGGAAAGAGGCAGGACAGCTCTGTTGCAATGCAAAACTAAAGCATATGTTTCCTAATTCCTAGCTTGTAACCGATTTACCCTATTTTGTGCAATTCTTAGAGAACTATTCAGGATTATCGTGTTTTTAATAACTGCGCGCGGTTAATCTCCATCAGCAGAACCCTTAGAAAGATTTCTTTCTCCTCCCGTTCTCTCCGCTCGGTGCCTTCACATTTGATGACAGACTGCGTGGTTGCAGGCGCTGACACACTGATGACAGAGAGCTGCTCAACCGTGGCTACTCATTAACTGTGTATATGTGGGTGTGTGTGTTTGTGGAGGAGAGGGGGGGTTGTGGTTTGTACATCGGTGCATTTTCTCCTGGTGTAACATGGTGTAGTGTGAGTTTTACTGCCCTGAAGGAAGTGGTGCAGGTTGATGTGTTTAATCTTTGGCCTCGGGGGTTATGAGGGTCTTAGTTTGAGGGCCAAAAAGAAGAACTCGGTCATTCTGTTCAGTCTTTAAATCATATGAAGTAGTCCCAAAATGTTGTGTTATAACATCATTACTACAGCTTCTACCATCACTAAAGCCAATAATTAAACTTACACTACGTACACCCTACATTATTTTTACTATTTATCAGAAATGTTTAGCATTTATTTAAAACATGTGACCATTTGCTGCTTCTCAAGTATGACTGTGGCTTTTTATGCTGTTTTTTTAGAATCTAAATTAATTATTTAAGGCTTTTTTTTTTACCTCTCACTTGGCCAAAGAAATCACATAAAAGATGTCACATTTGGGCCTGGGAAATTTTGGAGAACACTTTTTACAGTTTTCTGAAATGTAATTGACCGCACTGTTCATAAACGTCATAATGCATCTGATTATTGGAGTCAGTTAAAATATATTTAGTATCGTGTCTGTTGTGACTGTATGCGTTTCTGTGTATTTTAATGGAATGTATTCATTTTTGTCTGTGTCAGACATCGTACATGAGAACTTGAAGATGGGGTCGGACGGAGAGAGCGACCAGGCGTCGGGAACGTCTTCAGATGAGGTTCAGTCTCCGACGGGCGTTTGCCTGAGGAACAGAATCCACCGGCGAATCTCCATGGAGGTGAGACACACAAAGAGCGCACAAAAAAAAAACACCCAAGGTAACTTCAAAAACGGCTTACATGGCAAGTCTACATTCCACCCATCACCCCCTCTCCTCTCGTTCTGCTCTGCTCTTCACCTCCTCCTCTGCCTCATGGGAAGCCTGGAGGGGGTTGGAGGGGATTCTTCGTCTCTTAATGGGCTCTCGGTGTCTGGGCGTAATGATACTGATAGCAGAGCTGCTCCCTAAAGAGCACAGCAGCTGCTGTAAAGAGGCGCAGCATGATAATCTGCGCTGTAAACACTGATTTTTTGACCACCTTGAACTGGGGAAAGAAAACGTTCTGGAAAGCTGTCCTTTTGTTCTTCCAAGGATGTGCTGTATATCATGTGTGCACCTGCTGTTACTCTCAATACATGTTTGCTACTTTGATTTTTTTTCTCTGTCCTCCCGGTGATTCATTTTAAAACTACACACAAGCAAACGAGCAAAAAATATTGAGTTTCTAGTAGGGAGCTGCTGCTGAAAATCTGGTTTAAATATTCCTTGGGTCAAAGATAAAGAATAGTCTTCATTGTCCCCACAGGGTCCGGACAATTAAACAAGCTCAGCTAAAAAAATACGAACAGGATTAATGAAAAAAGTCCTCATGATAATCAGGGGATTTTTTTTTCCTGCTAGTTTCTAATTTCCTGGTGGTTTTTCCAAGACTGTTTTGCTCCAAGCCTCCTCATTTTTCTGTTCTATTATTTTGCACTGATGATAACATAAACCGGAAAGAGCGTAAACCTCTGTTCTGCAAATACAAAGTTAATTGTTGATTTAATGTGGCTTTACCCTGCCCTGCCTCACACATCCTCAATAAATCTTCGTCTTAATAAATGTGAAAGTTTTATTTTGAAAGGAACGAGCGTCTGAGCCTGGAGGCCTCCTGCCCCCTGCTGGCAGACGAGCAGAAGTGGCAGCTCTCTCTTGATAACATCCTTAAGTGATATTACATCTTACATCTAACACTTACCTTGGCCTATTTTTTTTGCTGGTTTTGAGTGTATACCTCATTTCTGGGTGCACAAAAGAAGAGCTCAAGGATGTGGTGAAAATGAATTAACCGACACACACAGACATGAGCTGCGTTACGTGAGTGTAGGTGCACTGCTGCTCTTGTGTCAGGAAGGAGGTTAAGGGTGCAGTGTTCCTTCTCTTATAGACTCTGATTACGACACAGTCAGCCTTTATTCATGTCTCCTCCACACTCCATGCTTTTCTTTGGTAAATTATACTCATTTTAAACTACCCTCTTATCTTTTTCTGAGCTCAGATTCAGGATTAACAATGATTTTTGTTTTGATGATGTGAATGATGATTGTTAGGATTTTTTTTTTGTTATTCAACCAGCGTACCACTCGAGATATTCAATTTATTCTCGTGTGTGGCAAAGAAACGCATCAAATCCTCACATCCAAAAAGCTGTAAACTGCCAAATTTCTGCAGCTGTCACTAATGTAATCTGCTGACCTTCACTTAATTTCTACTTACTTATGTGACTTGATTTTTTTGGAAGTGTATGCATTTTACAACTTTTCAGACAAGTACAAGATAAACAAAATCAGTTTGACACTGACATGAAGCACTGAGGCACTATGTAATGTCAGATAAAAAGCTGTGTTATGTAATGATTCTCATCTTCACGACGCTGGTACATTCTACAAAACCTGCGATTTTATTTGCACTGTCGTACTTCTGGCAGCTTCTCTGAGCAGCCTTGTCATGAAGCCTAAAGAAGTACAGTCGTGAAATGAGAGAAGATGAGCTGATGATATTTATAAAGAGGCCAAACTTAAAATCAAACTGATGCGAAGCCTTCTCTCACTGTATTTTTACTCCACTCACCCTTGTTTTTCCCACATCAGACAGCATTATGGCAGTCCGTTGCTCTCAGATGTGGTCTTGTTTTCATCCTAAAATAGATCCAATCAGTCATCCACAACAATAAGATATGAGCTGAGCCGCATTGACAATGACAGCCTGTGGTGTGAATGCACACTGAGAATATCAGATGTAAATATGAATAGAGATATGAATGATTTTAATTTGCATGTGTGTGTGCCTGATCCCTGCTTATGAAGGTTTTGCTGTTCAACCGCAGTCACGCTTCTCTTTATTTTTACCCTCCGTAAAATGGTGATCGACCTGATCTCTGTCTTCTCTCTCTGGGAGTAGGAGGAGACGAGAGCGAGTTATTTCAGACACTGCGCGTGTGGGTGGGTGGGTGGACTGGGTAGCCTACATTGTCTTCTGCAGCTTCTGGTAAAAACATACCCCTACTTATAGGCACGAGCCATGTGGTTGTGTATTTTATCACAGTGTGCAGATAAGCAACAGTTGGGCTTATAACCATGAGCTTATGTGGTTTACTAACAGTGTGTCTGATGTCGCCCCAGAGCTTCTTGACTTACAGTATATGTTTTGTCTTTTACATAAGTCCTTCAGATCTACAGTGTTGGTCCCAAACGTTTTCCTTATGTGTCTTTGATTTAGGACCTCAACAAGCGCCTGTCCCTGCCTGCTGACATCCGAATTCCTGACGGTTACCTGGAGAAGCTGCAGCTCAGCAGCCCGCCCTTCGACCAGCCGCTCAGCCGCCGCTCGCGCCGAGCCTCGCTGGTCAGTGTGTGTTTGCATCTCTAGCGTGTGCGTGTGCTACCTTTATTGCTGTGCGGTGCTCACAGCCACTGTTACCGCACTCCCTCTGTGCCAGTTACCATGGCAACTGGCCCAGTGTGAGCCAAAGGATAGATTAATCTGGAGTCACAAGCACTCAGCTCCTGCCTTTAGCCTATCAGATTAGATCATAACACTCAGCTGTTGTGTTGTTATGCGGCTTTGTTGCAGACTGTCAGTGACACAGAGGAGGTTTATACAAGAAGTGCAATGACACCCAAGCTTTAAAAAAGTTACCGATAGTGTGAAATAGGCTCAGGTTCTTTCTAAAGGATGAGGAAAAACAGTTAACGTGATCAACGTGAACATCTGTCTTTATGTCTTCGTGTGTCCCTGTCTGGCTAGTCATAGAAAATGTGAAGCCAGCTCCAGATATTTCCACCAGGGTGACAGAAAATCTATCTAAAATTTCAGCTGTACACATCAGATTTCGGTGTCAGACCCTCTAAAAAGCACAATGGAGCGTAAAAGCTGCCTGTTTGCATCATTGCTCATTTCACTCAAGGAGAAATGTTTTGCAGATGAGGCACTCAGGCTGATTTCCACAACAACAAAGCGGATATAAAGCAACACTGCAGCGTTATGTTTTGAGTTTTTATGAAGGGGTATCCAAACTATACATCTTCACAGCTCAGGACTATAGACTCCTGTTTGCTTGTAGAGGAGTAAAAAATAAGAAATGAGAAGGGAGACTGACACCACAGATGCAGAATGAAAAGTGTGATGTTAAACTACACTCTACAGTATATTCCTGCCATATATATCATGGGCCTGTAGTATAACATTTGCTCAATCCTGACTTTTTCCTATGTTTTCCTTTAGTCGGAGATTGGTTTTGGGAAGTTGGAGACATACATTAAGCTGGACAAACTGGGGGAGGTGAGTATGTTTCAAAACAGGTTACGGAGCCATTTCCCAGGTGTTTTTCTTGTTCTCCTTCACCGTAGTTGCATTCACAATGGCACAGTTCACTTAAACCGGCATCATGTGTTGCTTTCAGGGAACGTACGCCACGGTATTTAAAGGACGCAGTAAGCTCACAGACAACCTTGTGGCGCTGAAGGAGATTCGACTGGAGCATGAAGAGGGAGCGCCGTGCACCGCCATCAGAGAAGGTAATCAGATTTGGTCTCCTCTGTTTTATAATATACCCCTCCCCAAATCAGCGATTTATAAATGAAATAAAAGTTAGACATACTGGTTGTATTATTACATCCCACACAGTTTTTTTGATTGGTGTCTAGTCCAGCACCAAGCATCAATAACAAAGTGTCACATGATTTTTTTTCTCACTATAAACATCTTTCTAATTTTGACTCTGCAGTGTCGTTATTGAAGGACCTCAAACACGCCAACATTGTGACGTTACACGACATCGTTCACACTGACAAGAGCCTCACGCTTGTGTTTGAGTACCTGGTAAGAGTCATTTCTCCCCTTTGCTTCTGATTCAGTGGAGATCTTTGTGGTTTCTTTAGGTCACACTGCGTCTTAATTCAATATGCACACGAGCAAAGTGATTGTATGTCATTGATTACTGGAACAGAACCATTATTCATGCGTTAACTTCCACCTGTGCATTTGCTGCTTTGACAAGTCAAAAAAATCTGCTGTGAATAATCCAATTCATTAGGAAGCAATAAAGAGACCAGAGAGCTGTGATCCTAGAAAGGCTGATGGAATCAATTTTGACAAGCAGGAAGAGATGAAGAAGATGGGCAGGAAAGCAAACAAATCATAGGTTATACACATCAAGAAAACATGTCCGTTCTAGGCACAGTGTTGTTTGGCATTGTGGGGACTAATCAGCGGTGTGCAATGATGGTAGAATAATTCCAGTGATCTATTCATCTCATAATTCAAGTTCGATCTCTCTGTATAGGATAAGGACCTGAAGCAGTACATGGATGACTGTGGAAACATAATGAGCATGCACAATGTGAAGGTGAGGACAACTCTGCTGTTATTAGTTCCAATCTTTTAACTCATCTCTATGTACCTTATAACATCTTCTCTTCTCAAGGTGGATGTATGTTTAAAAAAACATCTGTGCTGTGACATTTTTAATGATCTATTCTACTTTCTTTTTTTTTTTCTTCTCAGATATTCCTGTTCCAGATTTTGCGAGGACTGGCATATTGTCACAAGAGGAAAGTTCTCCACAGGGACCTGAAGCCCCAGAATCTGCTCATCAATGACAGAGGAGAACTCAAACTGGCTGATTTTGGTAAGAGCGAACCAGAGTTCAGATACATTTGGTTATTTCCATTTCTGCTCTCTTCATGTCTGGTTCTGTGTTTTGTGTGTTCTCCAGGTCTTGCGAGGGCTAAATCTGTCCCCACTAAAACCTACTCCAACGAGGTGGTGACTCTTTGGTACCGGCCTCCTGATGTTCTACTGGGCTCCTCGGAGTATTCGACACAGATCGATATGTGGTATGAACCTTAACTAGCCCTAATGTCACCGTCTCACACATATTAGTCCCCACTTTAATTTAACACTACAACTTTTTTTACGTGCACTTACGTGTACTTTTTCTATATGTTGTGATCACCAAAATCTTGCAGACTATGGCTATGTTTCTGTAAAGTGAACACCTTCCTTAATTGTATAATAGTAACCTGTGTGTGTGCGTGTCCAGGGGTGTTGGTTGTATATTCTATGAGATGGCTGCAGGTCGGCCGCTGTTCCCCGGCTCCACGGTTGAGGACGAGCTCCACCTCATCTTCAGGTTACTGGGTGAGTCACATGCCCTGTGCACATCGCTATAGTAACCGCAGTATGTTAAAGATGTAAACTATCGAATGCCAACTATACACTAGAAGACTTTGACACACACTATAAGATTTTGCAAAGACTGGGAATCTTGCAACTAGATGTTTGTTTTTTTGTTTCTGCTTTTTGTGTGAGTTTAAGCTTGATCTCCACATAACTGTAAGAATCAGGCTGTATCATCAGATTTGAGGATTTAGTGACTAAAATTCAGAGTTTGTGCCATATTCGTTTGAGGTTTGGGCTCTTAACTCCAAAGAAGAAAAGTAAAACATACTGGAGATGTAACGAGGTATGTAAATGACCAACGGTCTTGCCTGTAGGGGCCGTAAAGTTACTGTAAGGATTTAACCACAAAGGAAGAACAAAACAGAGCGGAGTTAACTCGACTGTCTGTTGGTCATCATTAGTCTGCAGCACTAACATCGCTTCTCTACACGCAGAACACACGGCAAACTGGATTCTGCTGTTATGTTTCTGATTAAATCGAACATCTGCCATCGGGTATTTAATTTGTAACGTTTGCTGCTTCCTGTTTGGCACTGGAGAGAGCGCATCTATTGGTTTTTGACAATGTTCATGACTATTTACGTGAGCCAAGGTTAAAAAATGTCTGATAATATTAAACAGGATTGATTTTGTCGGGTGGTGAAGACGGGGAAATAAAAACTACTTAAGACAGCTCGGATTGAGTTTTATGATCGCCTTACACCAAATGATCCAGATGACGGGAGCGCCTCAACTCCATCAGAACTTTCATGATTTTATTCCGACAGTGAAAACCTGTCTTCTGAAAAGTCTTCTGGTGTACGGCTGGTTTAAACATGGCAACGTAAGACCTGACTGGCTGTGATTCTGTGATTACAGGCACACCTACGGAGGAGAACTGGCCAGGAATCTCCTCCATCGATGAGTTCAAATCCTACAACTTCCCCAAATACAAGCCGCAGCCAGTCATCAACCACGCTCCCAGGTACTGTTACATCTGTGTGTTTTTTCTTTTTTTTTCCATTCAGCAAAGGTTTGTAATGGTCATCCTTTTTCATGTTTCCACACTTGTTCGTACCAGTTCTCACTCTAAACGTTCCAAAAGGGCTTCAGTTAGTTGTATGTATGCAGTAAATGGTGTGTGTTTGTCTGTGTGTTGCCCAGGTAGGAAATCCTGTGGAACATTTTCAGTCACAGCTGTGCACTACCTTCCTGTCACGAGTCCCTCATGTTCCCATCAGCCCTCACCACAGACAGTAATGTGTTGCTTTTCTTTTCGTGTCCTCTAGGCTGGACGGCGAAGGCATCGAGCTGCTGCTCGCTTTCCTCCGAGTGAGTGTTGACGTCTTTCATAAAACCCAAACAGCATTTGAATCTGAAGGGATTTATCAATCTCACTCATTTTCTTTCCTTGTTAAATGTTTTTAACCTATATTAAATATATGTGATATGTAGAAATTACAGAGAATTAGAAACATTTAGATTATTTGGAAAATTCTGACTTTTTTAAGAATGCACAATTTCCAGTGATTTTGGTACTCGTATGAAGTCACCATGGAACATAGTTTCAACAAACATGAAACATAATTTATTCATACTTTATATATCAGTTTAAAGCCATTAAAGGGAACAGCTTTTGGGTTGTCAGGCTCACTGGGGGTGGTTGGCCTCATCAGACATTAGTACCAGTGTTTTGTTTTTTATTTTTCCATTAAGCTACCAATTAGATATTAATCAACTGCTAAAAACTGTGTTTGTTTCCTTCCTTAAAGACACAACTGCTTAAACCTTGTTTTTCTATTAATACTTCATTACTGGTTGCAGACAGCAGGAGGCATTGTACAGTTCCATGTGTGTTTTTCAGTAAACATACATGGGGAACATTTTTTCCACGTTTTTTAATTTCTTTTTTTACACCACAGTTAAAATGTATCCGAGTATTTTACTTATTTCAG
>JAPQRN010000005.1:1289630-1305719 GCA_037367275.1 Coranthus polyacanthus
GAACATTTTTTCCACGTTTTTTAATTTCTTTTTTTACACCACAGTTAAAATGTATCCGAGTATTTTACTTATTTCAGAGTTTTCCGAGTACAACACAAAGCACAAGCATTATGTGCAGAAATCCCAGGATGGTTATTCTGTGTTTGTGTCTCCACAGTATGAATCCAAGAAGAGGATTTCAGCTGAAGAGGCGATGAAGCATTCCTATTTCAGGCAGCTCGGGATGAGGGTTCACATACTGCCTGAGAGTGAGCACTCCACTCATATAATATCTTATATAAAGTGTAACCCTGTGTGTCTTTTTGAGGGTGGTTGTAGCGTTTTACTCCCCTGTGCTGTTGTACAGTATTTCTCATGGCCTGAAGTGCTTCTCTGTGTTGCAGATGTATCGATATTCACATTAAAAGAGGTGCAGCTGCAGAGAGACCCTGGCTACAGGAACTCCTCGTACCCGGAGTCTGGTGAGCGACTCCAAAAATCAAACTTTAGAAGTTTTTTATAGCTTTTCAAATCACATCTGAAAGAAACTGTATATTATAAAGGCTTTCTGTTCTTTCAGGTAACGGCAAGATCAACAGGAGGCAGAGCATGCTCTTCTAGTGTTGAAGAAGTAGATGGTCGACTGCCCGTCATCATCACTCCCCGACCCTGACCAGCCTCTCTCGCATGAGCCCACCTCCCCCTCCCATTACCTGCACACACACACACACACACACATAAACATGCACACACACCCTTCTGAGCGAGTGACTCTGGGTTGAATCTGTGTTTATTTATTGGGGGGCGGGATGAGGTTGAATTTTTTTGCTGCTAAACTACTACTGTTTGTATTTAACACACCGTGTGTGTGTGTCTGCGTGTGTGTTTACATGATGTGAACTCGAGACGCCGTGCACAGTTGACCAGTCAGTGAGGTTACTATTGTTTTTTTTTCTGACACTGATTCTCCGGCTTTGAGTTACAGTTTCACTGATCTTTGATGTCGACGCTGTGATCCAAGTTGTTGTTCTTGTTGTCGTGCTTGGAGACCGAGCGCTTCACTTTGTTCCAATTTTTTTTAATATAAATATGTATATCTATATATATATATATTTGAAATGTATGTTTCATTTTCTTCGAGCTTCCGTGACTGAACTCAACATTTCCAAGTTTAGAGAGACTGGAATGACTACACAGTTGTTGTTGTTGTTGTTGTTGGGGTCAAAAAACTGGCTGTTTTATAATTTTAATTATAATTTCCGTGAAACATTTCAGACAGACTCTTAATTTAAAAGCCCGCTGCCCTCGGGGGGTTATACTGAGGGTTCAAAATGCCAGACTGTGAGTGGACTGTTGTGATGGTTTGAGGCGATGGAGTAACAAAGCACAGAGTCCAATCAAACTGGGAGAACATGAAACCAGCTTTGGGGATTTTTTTTTTTTGTTGTTCTTATTGACCATTCTGGCTCAGCAACGGGACCAAAACTGAGGAGGGGGAAGGCAAACAGTTGTCACAGGAAAGAAGAGGAATGCTGGAGCTGAATAGGAAGTCATGTGACATCCCACAGGAAGCCAGCAAGCCTTCCCTAAAACTCCAAAAAAAAGCTCAACTGCCAGGACTTCAGTGCTTTTAAAACAAATGCAAGCTACACTTTTCTCGCTCTGTGTGCATTCCAAGATCTCACTGCAGTAACTCTTTGTTTTTAACTTGCACTTCATTGTGTGTTTTTTGGAATCAGGGACCTGGGCCTCGTCACGGCCGAGTTTACCCATCAGTATTAAGGTGTGTTCTCTGTGTCTGTGACCTTTGACCTCTCCTTGTGGAACACAGTGTCGTTGTGGCATGTATTTCAGAGGCAGGGGTGTGGGGTGGAATAGTGGGACAACGTGGTTGTTTTCTACTTAGCGTCCACTGCTCTGTACACGAGAGAGAAAAAAAAAGATTTCAAATTGAAATTTTAGATTTAATCGCCCGCTGTGTTGTTTGCAACTGACAGTGATGCTACAGATGAAGCCGGTTAAGAAGTCTCACTTTTTACTGCATGTTTACTGAATCAAATGGAAAATCTCCTCAGATCACTTTTAAAAAATGTCTACTGGTGTGCTTTGCATTCCTGGCATGATGTCGTTATTTTTTTGTATTCCGGTGGATACTTGGACAAACGTAGATGTTGTCACGTCTCGTCCAGATATTTCCAGCAGCTACTTGATTACAGAAAGTGTTTTATAAAACTAAAATACTACCATTAAATGTCAGGTTTTGTGTCTTCTTTGTAGAGATACTATTTTGCACAGAAACTATGTAGTTTGAGGCAGAGAGATTAATTTCTACATTTACAGAAAATAAACCAGAATGCGATGTTGAACTTTTATGTGTGAGAGGATCTGAGGAAGATTTTCCTGTTGTTGCAGCTTTTTTGCTTACATTCAAACCTGTTATCTTTTTAGATTTCTAGGTTTATTTGATTACTTGTGGCTCAGCGACGTTCGCTTTCTCTGAACATAGTGATTGGGTAGAACATGCAACTAAAGTGCAGTAGGCACGACTAATACTTGATAAATACATTATTACAGGAGTTAAGATAAATAATGTAATACATATTTATCACAGTTTGCAGCTAATAGTGTAAAAATATTTATTACACTTGGAGTGCGTGATATATTCCAAAAGAAAATGTCTTTGCTTCATAAGTGAAAACTCTGAATCTGTGTAATCAAACAACGATGGAGAATTGTCTCACTGTTAACTGCAAACTGTGTTTGTTCTAACAGATTTCTTTTTTTTTCTTTTTTTTTTACACAAACAGCAGTAACATGCATGAAAGGAGATTTCTACAGCGGCTAAATATTTATCATTGTTAAACTGTACTTTTTCAAATGTATGAATGACCTGAATTCATGTGAACATGTCTGAACGCGTGTGTGTGTGTGTGTGTGTGTGTGTGTGTGCGCCTGATGCATGGAAGGCCTGCTGTGTTGTGAACTCGATCTCTCTGAAACACTGAGCTGCCGGTAAACAGTTGGTGTGTGACTCTTTTTACTGGAACTATTTATTTCTCATAACCATTAAAAGTAAATTTAATCTGTTTCATAAACAGCCTGAGTGTCACTCATTCTTTAAGTGGTAAAGTGTGTTTGTTTTTTTTAATATGTCAAATGAACATATTAACCAAAAATATAAAAGGTCTTCTGTCATACAAATGCAACCGCAAACCTGCAGGTCCTTAAAGAAATATCCTAAATAAAGGAGAGAATATTCAAGTGCATTACTACAAACTCCACGACAGAAACACTTCATGTTCCTGAAGTAACATTTAAGTGAGTTTGATGACTTTGGATCACAAAGTTCAGTGCACATTTTATTCCAAAAAACTGTACATTCTGTCAACAAAATGGCAAAACCAAGAAAGTCACTGACAAAAACAACACTTTTTCTATAAAAAAAAAAAAAAATCAAAAATAACAGACTTTGTGCAATTTTAACCTGGAATGTCTAATAAAACCTGGTTTAAAGCTGAATACATTTACATACATCTTATAGAAGGCACAGTTGGTACAAGGCTTAAAAGAACAGTGCATTTTCTTTTAAAAAAAGCATGAAACTATACAGAAAAAGAAAAAGGTTCACAGCGTCAGGACAAGATGAAGACTAAAGATTACGATCTAATCTGAAGGCTTCCGAAATGTTAGGTGATCTGGCTAGCAGGCGCTCTGCTAGGAGTCAGTGAAGGTTCATCTCATGTGACCACACATCCACCTCAAACTATCCACATCTCCACCTCTCCGCACGTTCATGAAAGCACCTAATCGTCAGCTGAGTGTCCCCTTTAAAGGTGCACTCAATGCAGGTGCACTGGATCCTACATTTCCCATAATGCATCTAAGTAGGATCAGTCTTTGAAGCCTGTCTGGTAAATGCCCACATTTTTCAAATTTCATTCCCAAACATGTAACATAGACTTTTCTGTTACATTAATTGTTCTGTTAAATTAATTTATTAATATTAAATTAATACATTTACAGCGTGAGGCCAAATTAGTCATAGTCTCATCATCATCTGGGTTCATTTTTAAAACTTTGAAACCAAATTATGTCAATTATGAACAGCAACAAATGACATTGAAACCTACAGAAGGACAAGTTGGCAGTGGTTTCACTTTTTAACTTAGACTAGCTAACATGAATCATCAGTCCTGTTAATGTTTATTACAATGTAGTAAATTCCCTGAGTCTACTGAATCCAGCAAAAGAGCATTTTATGCTTATTAATGTAATTTACAACTAGGAAAATTGAGTTGAAAGCTGTGAGTCTTCAGGCTTCTAGGTGAGGATTTCCCCAAACTGTCCTTTGAGGTGGAGGCGTGGACGCTGAGATTAGTCGAGGCATAAGAAAAACATAGCATTAACATTCATAAAATAGCAACCAGTCTGCATCGTTGAGGTCTGCACCAAGTGGGATGAGATGAGAAACAAAATGAGATGGGAAATGTAATGAGGTCTGACCTCCAGTCACCCACAGATGAAATGATGAATCACTGCGACAGAAAACTGCTGTAAAATGCAAATTTCTTCACATTTAGTCATTTAACTGGGAATCTGTATGTAATAATACAACTACCCCTAAAGATTTCATTAACTCTCTTACATATTTAACCTGGTAAACAAATCTTACGTGAATAGATTCACTCTTCTGTTCAGTCCAAGTTTCAACTTAATGCTTGAGAGTGTGTTGGTTTAATCACTGCTGCAGAGGGTTATACACAGTGAATAAAAGGAAACACAGAGGCCTTAATGGCACTTAAACCCCGGCAGAGTAAACAAAAGGAAATGTCTAATGAAAATGCTCTTCCTAGAGAGCAATGCTTCAGAGAGAAGCTCCTGTTTCTTCATAATGATAATGAAACAGGTTTCAGATCAATGGTTACTGGACTCAGGGGAAGCCTGAATTCCATGTGGTTCATCAATAGCATTTAAAGCTGTTTGTCTTTGTCCTGATCTGCGTTGACCTGGTTTCCTCTTGGAGCTGACATCAGGACTTGTGGGAGCTGGAGGACAGCAACAAAGGAGCAGAGGTCTCCACGCTGGGCAGAGGAACAGGGATAGGTCCGTTCAGCAGGGTGGGGAACTGGAGAGAGTCAGGTGGAAATCACACAGGTAATGTTTAAGCCCCACACACAGAAACACTGATTTTTTTACATTTTTTCCTGTGAAGGATCATATGTGATATTCTGGTAGCACACAAAAAAAAACACGACGGAAAGTGTTCTTTAGACTGTAAAGCTTGTCATTACAAACTTAACAGTTTATTTTTGGGGTTGCGTATGTTTGTGTTGGAGACTTGGCATGGGTGGGAGGGGCTCTGATCAACTTCTCCCCCCCCCCGCGCCAACAGGAAGTTGCCCCCTCCTCCTGTCCACACCGAAAACGGAAACATCTGTAGCTTATTTTGAAACTCACGCTTACACAAATACACACAAACCACAGCTGAGGTGTACGTGCAGTGTGAAATGACTATAAAGATTCTGTAGTGAAAGGTAGGGCTTTAAATAGGGACAGCTCGCAGGTAAACAGATTTAATATTCATCAAAACCACAGCAAGCTAGTGTTGGCTCTGCACGGCTAATATGTAATACAAAGACAAAGAGCATGGAGACATTCAGGCAATTAACATTTAGTTACTCTAGGCTTATTCATGCGTGTATACGTTTTCTTGTCTTTTTTGTTTAATGGAAGATACAATATATTCATAGAAATCATCAAATAAAAGACATTTAGCTTGTATTGCATTTTCAAATATGAACAAGCCAAATGTTCTGGTGTGGCACAAACTTTTGTGCTATTTAAAAGCTTTCTATTTTCATTTTTCATACAATTCACCTTACATATTTTGCCTTGTGAAAGACAGCATACCTACTTAATACCTTAATAATTAATAATGCCTTGGAAGTCGGACTTCCTAAAAGGTTAATCGCTATAGACACAACAGTTGCTTTGTTGGAGTGATCTTTTTTTCTTTCTTTTTTGATGTGGTGGTGTTTGGACGTTGCCTTGTACAAATGAATTTTCTGCAATAATACCCTGGTGCCGTCATTAAAGGTCCCTCAGGTAGAACATGACACTATTACCTGAAAGAGAGGGGTGTGGCTCTGCAGTTGGTTGGGGCTGAGAGGTCCCACTGGACTGATGCTGGACCAGAAATGTATATTGGAGAGCAGAGGGCTGGGAGTGAGCAACAGACCAGATGGAGTCTACATGAAAAAGAAATCAGAGGATAAATTCACCAAAAATGGATGTGATGCTGTTTGTTCTAGCAATAAATCCAGAAAGCAGTTTATACTCTGTGGTAAAGTTGTCGCGTCACACATTCTCACCAAGAGCTCAAAGCCAAGTCTGCCCTCTAGTGAACTCACATGTACCAGACAGACTAACTTGGCAGACTCACTGTCTCTGGGTCAGGAAGGTCTTCTTCTGTCTCCACTTTCTGCTGGTTCCCTATATTTTACCTCAAGGGTTTTTTTTTTTCTCCTATTCTGCCATGATAACATAAGACTGACCCTGTTGCACCTTCCTGTTCTCAGGTTGACTTTTCCACAGTGATAGTTTCACTTTGTATTGGATGCGGTATTCTTGAACTGAACCGTAGAACAGGTCCTTGTGTCGGAAAAGGGTCTGTAGCTACTAATGTGAGCGTTAGTGTGATCATTCTGTACTATGTTGAGTGATGAGTGAACTGTGTAGCATACACTTTTATTTTCCGTCAGTGACGTGCACACAGCCTATCATTGTCTGGGCAATAGCGTCAGCTGAATGTCTGAATGTAGTCAGACTGTCCTGGTTTGGTCAGCGTGTTGTTGCCAGTAAATCAGGAGTTTCAGAAACATATGGCTTCACTTATGAACCTCCTCCCTCCCACCGTTGCCTTCTCCCGTCTTTCCGCTCACCTCTTTCCGTCTCCTCCCTGTCTCCTAAGTCTGACTCTCTTCATCCACAAACCCCTCCTCCCTCTCAGTCGTCTTCTTCTTCTTCACCTCTGTCCATAACTCATCCTCTCTTTCCTTACCTATTAACAACTGCATTTATAATGGGGCTGTGTGCAAAGTACTACAGGTTCAGTAGTGTTGATGTGTGTGTTTTGTGTGAGGGTGTACCTGTGCATTGAGAAAAGCAGGGGTCAGGGATCCTGACGGTAATGCTGGGCTGTTGAGGGCGATGGAGACGAGGTCACTTCCTGTTAGAAGGAGGGAGGGGGCAGATATTTCTAGGCCTTTTGGTTTCCTCATTTTTAAAGGTGCACTATTGGATAAGCCCCTCCTCTCAGTTGTGGCCATGTTCTGTGACCTTTCTCTACCTCTGTGACCTGATGACAAGTTCAGAGGTTGAGCACTCTGGTCCAATACACCAGTCTCTGTGCCTGGGCTCTGCCCCCTCCACTGTGTGTGGGCTGGACTCTGTGGTGGAGAAGAGCAAGAAGAAGATCGGGCCAGCCGCTGAGACGTCCTGGACAAGTGGGGGGTGTCAGTTAAGGATGGGGGAGGTGTAGATGGGACGGAGGAGTGGCCACGGTTGGCTATGAATCGGATCACAGAGGAACTGTCGTCATGGCGGTCAGATCTGGGTTCTGTCTTGATTGGCCGGTTCGGGTCTAAAGAGTGCTGCAGGGAGCTGACGGTGAAGGAGGAGTACAGGCCCGAGTGAAGATATTGGTTTTTACCACCTTCAACCTCTTCATCAGGTTCTGCCTCTGACGTGGCACCCCCACTTTCCTCACTGCTCCGTCCTGACTCCACCAATGCTGGGTCCATTTTCAGAATGTCAGGGAACGACACAAACTTGTAGACAAACTTCTGGCCAATCACCTTCTTGATGATGTTCTGTAAAGAAAACAAGACGTGATTTGTTTGCAATTTAGGGATTTTTCTGGCCCCGAAAACATGAAATATCATCAAATATGGGCAATATCTATATGTGTTCTATACTTTGTCGTAGTAGTAGCGCAGGGCTCTGCTCAGCTTGTCATAGTTCATGTTGGTCTTGTTCTTGCGGAGCCCCCACAACTTGGCCACTTCCTCTGACTTGAGCAGCTTGAACTCGCCGTCGTTGGATGTCCAGCAGATGAGATGTTTATGACTTTGATCAAGCAGCAGCTGCAGCAGGAACTGCCACAGTGTGATGGAGCTCTCCATGGTGGGATGACACCAGAGACCTGGTGATCAGTTAGAGGGATGTAAGACTTAAAAAAAACCTAAACAATTCATCCATCATGTGGAGCACTTAATATTAGGAAGCTATGAGAATTGATTTATGTGAAGAAGATCCTCACTGAGTGGGCCAGCAACCTATATTTCTTTTGTCTTGGAGGTAGGTTTGCCTTTCTCACATCAAAGATCAGGGGCATTTATTTCAAGTAATGGTTCCAGACACTTAGAAAATGTAAGTAAGATATTCACTCAGCTTTTAGCAATAGATAGGTCTTCACCAACTCCCAAAATGTGCAACTTTACCAGCTAGTCATTCAGTACCAGACTGGTGTTGATGACGGCAGTGAGACCAAAACAGAAAAATGTTGGTCTCACTGCCGTCAACCTGATCATTACTGTCCAGGAAACTGTTCCAGACATGTCACTGACAAATGAAAAAAAGAGGCGAATAATTACACTTATTTATCATTATATAGATATGGTCATATATTCAAATCTTTCCACACACTATGGGTGACAAAGAAAGAATAAAGGAGAGACAGAGGATGTGCCAAAAATTGTTAATGTCAACACAAATCAAGTCAAATGTGATCCTTTCATGAAAAATCTACTAAAAACCACAAGCCCAACAGCGCTGTCAGCACTAAACCCACAAACACACAATAACACAAACATATAAACAACATTAACTGCCCCACAAGACAAACAACCTCTCTGTGTGTCCTAAAGCCTGTGGATCTTACATTATTTAAAAATGTGTCATCTTTATCTAGCACACTCATTCTCACTGACTTGTAGACATTGGCTGCCGTCCATGATATGACATATAGTCGTAAATAAAGGCATGAGTGAAGATGCCACTGATGCTGAATGGACTGAATATGTCCACGTGCCCTTACTTCACCTTCTTTTCCTATTTAAATGTTGGAAAAATAAACTGTTATATACAGATGGGTGATATGTTAAGAAGTATTTTTTTGTGTACAGCCCAAGATATTTTTTTATTCAAATTCAGATTTGTTCCACTGTATTTCTCATTTCACATTTATGTTTGTGTATACTGTCGGTCCTCTATGTATATGTGTAAAACAGAGAGGAAGACAGGGGTGAGTGCATTGGTTGATTTTCAGATTGAGATATTGGTTGGTTTCGGATGTCTCCATGGTGATAAAACAGGATGTGGTCAGTGACCTTCTGCCAAGACAAGCACAGGACTCACTGGCGTGTTTACCTGGAAACCACTAACTGTCTGTGAGTGTCTGCCTGCCTGTCTGTTTCCTTTTTTGCACAAAATACAAAACTACTTACTGCCAAAGCAGTAACAACAGATGACTGACTATGACAAGGTTTAATTTGCAGCTATGTCAGTGTGACAGCAGAGGCTTTGCTGTTGCATCAGAAATTCTCATGGCAACCATGTTTGCCTCCATTGTGGACTGGTATTAGACATTGGAAATGATTTCCCAGTATCTAAATACCGAAGAACCACGAGGCACATAAAATGCTGGCTGAGAATTACACACAAAATAATCTGCTGTTCACAGAGAGGAGAATCTACATCTAAAGTATTTCCAAATAATCATAACTAAAAAAAATATTTTCTCTGTCTGCCTATTCAAAATAAAATAATTTTGCTGAGAGGGAAGTATATCTGGTGTGTAAAATGCCACATCACCCTTTCATGGGTGGGTGTGTTAAGTAAAGAAGTGTCTGTCTGTCTAAATGAGGACTTCCTGTCATTCAGCTTCAGAGGCGTCTTCCTGGAGAAAGGCCTTCCCTCCTTGAAAGGTAGGACTTCCTGTCACAGGGAACCACAGGAAACACACACTCACACAGATCCAAAACAACATATGGAGAATGCATTTATTCCCCTTTATGTCCTGATGTCAGTCTATGTCCCCACTTGATTTTTTACACATATAGATATTTTAAAAGTCTGGACTACAAAGAAACAGCAGCATGAAGTGATTGATGGCTTTTCAGAATACATGCAGTCCAGTGCATTGGACCTGAATGCTCCAGAGGTACACCGCTTGTAAGCTCTTCCTCCTATACTTGACAGAGAGGGATCACAAATTATTAATTCATGCATAAGGATTCTGCTCTGAAATGTATTGGTTGTTTCCTCTGGCAACTTTTCAATCCAACTGAAACAAACCAAACCAAAAAGCCACACATGCCTCTCCATCAATTTTCTTTGGGCTAGTTATGTCTTATTTTTGGAAGTATGTGTGTGTCTGGGGAGGGAGGGGGTTCTGCTGGAACTCAAACGGTTCTTTGTTTTGCACCAGTGACTCATTTTCAAGATGTTGTCTGCTGCCAGCTTCTATCCGGAAGCGCATGGCAATTAGTCTGTGAGGTCCAGACAAACCAGAAAATCTACTACTAGAATTTTAAAGGAGCCACGGCTGATTTTTCTCCAGCCAGTAAAGTAAACTCTTGCTTTTTATATGCAACCAACTCAAAGTAAGATGTCTTTATGCATATGCCTGTGCTAAATAGCAGGATGCCTAAAGCATGTCGTTAACACATTTTACGCACAGTTTAACGCTTTTTACGCACGACCGTAAGGCTTTACGCGCGGTTTAAAAGTGCTTTTCAGGTTGTCAGTAAATATGGTTAGGTTTTAGTAAATACAACAACAGCCAACACAAGTTCGTGTCTATCTCCTTGTTGCGCACAGGCGCTGACACTGTTCGCACCAGAAAGTTGTAGGTAGAAGGAAACCTGCACCTACTTTGCTATGGACTGCCGCTGCTTCTATGTCCGTCTTCCCGTGCGCGAAATGTGAGTTTACTGTTTTATAGCTGGTCGTGTGTGTTATGTTGGTGCTCCATGCTGCCGCTGCTTCTGCTGCTGTCTGAAAGCGGATCCGCAGCTTTTCTCTCTCCTGCCCCAGAGCAGGAAGTCGGGACGCTCAGACGGAGAACCGGCGCACTTCCTCTGGCGCAGTATTCCCGTCTGTGTAAACACACACACACACACAGAAAGAGAGAGAGAGAGAGAGAGAGAGAGAGGGAGAGAGAGAGAGAAGAATATGAGAGCGTCTGCCTGTAGGCTATTCCATGTGTTTAAAGGTGTGTGTGCATGTCTGAGGGTACGCGCTCATGTGTGTGCGTGACCGAGAGTGGGTTTAAACTAGGTGTTTTTCTCTCTCTCTCTCTCTCTCTCTCTCTCTCTCTCTCTGACACACACACACACACACACACACACACACACACACACACACAGATAAATACTGTAATTCCGTCTACACGAACTGAGCCAACTGACAACTGACGTCATGCCTTCACTTCCTGCTCACCGAGAGGAGTTCCTGTTTCAAAACGCACACACAGTTCGGGCCAGTTGGTAAATACACGTATATATTTATATGTTCTTGTTTATTTAATTTACTTACTTTTATTTATAGAGCCCATTATCAAAGATTACAAATTTGCCACAAGGGAGAAAGCCGCCCCCCTTCTAAAAAAGAAAAGAAAAAAAGGGGTGAGAGAGGATGGATCCCTGTTCCAGGACGGGCACACGGTGCACTGGGTGTTGTGTTGTGTGCACACAAATTTGCACATGCTGTATAACATACAGAAAAACCTGTTTTGCACTTGTTTGTTAGACATACAAAGACAGGTATAGTACTTTCAAGGATTGTTGATATTTGAGAGGAAGGATCAAACGATACCTATGTATTGCATGCTCTGCTTACATTTTATTTTGGTACAAGCACGTCTTTGTGTTATCAGAGTACTGAGGATAACCAACATGGTCACCACGCTCATGTTACTTTACATGGGATACACTTTTACAATTAAAAGCAACAATATTTTTTTGTGACGTTTGCTTGAGAGAAACTATTGTTTCGGCCTCGCTTGCACTTTGGACTGAGTCTCCACTCTATGTGTCAACATCTGCTGTGTCCTTGAATGCTTGCACATGACCGGTCAACATGACCCTCATTTAATTGTCCTTTGACTGGCTTAATATTTATGTCAAATGCAAAAAAAAGAACAAACAAGCTGCCCGACTGACCTTGTTCTCAGTCCCTTTTTGTAAGAGTAGCTACATTTTTTTACATTTTAAGATCGGTTACATTTAATTGTCAGAACATGAAGCGGAGTGAGTCCTCTTGTCTTGATTCTATCTCTGTGCTTCGCGCCGCCCACGTCTTTGAAACGTCAACAGCGCCAAACTCCAGGCTCCCTGACGGAAAAATGACCGCCGGTGCCGAGGAGCCGCTATGGAGGAAAGTTCATTCCGTTACAGGAGTGATACCGAGGTCTAGACACGGACACCGAGCAGCAGCAATTCGGGAGCTTATTGTTGTGTTTGGCGGTGGAAACGAAGGGATCGCAGAAGACCTGCATGTTTATAACACCGGTGAGCTAACGTTACCAGGTGGCTAACAAGGGTTAGCGGCTAATGTTTTTAGCCACACAGTAGTGAAAAAACTCAAGCTAACATGCTCATTGAACACAGGTTTTTATGTATTTAAAGATGATCCGAGCATAAACGCAGCATATTTTGGCTGTAGTGTTATTGGTTTGTCGTCGTAACCCATCAAACTTCATGGAACATAACTTCATCTCGGTTTAGTTACTATCGAGCTAATGCATACTGAAGCAAAAGGCTTGCTAACAACTGAGAGCGTGCTTACTTTGAGCTATTTTTCTAGCAAAACATAACGCACGTGAACTGTTTTCATTTGAGTGCTAGAAATGCCGAAATTCAGAATGATGTTCCCAATTTACGAATTAACGTGTTGGCGTCTTACCCTGAGAAGTGATTAACATGACATGCAAACATGTGCCCATTCTTCCAGTCTCAAAGCAGTGGTTTCTGCCTGCGGTGAGGGGAGACATCCCGCCAGGCTGTGCTGCTCATGGCTTTGTCTGCGAAGGGACTCGGATACTTGTGTTTGGTGGCATGGTGGAATTTGGCAAATACACCAATAGCCTCTATGAACTCCAGGTAATACCCATAATTTAGCGGTGAGCTGACACTGTTGATGTTGTGAATAGCGTTTTTGAATCAGGTCTGTGGTCCTGTGTATCTCAGGCTAGTCGCTGGCTGTGGAAGAAGCTGAAGCCCAGAGCTCCCAGGACTGGCTCACCTCCATGCCCTCGGATCGGACACAGCTTCAGTCTTGTGGGTAACAAGTGTTACCTGTTTGGAGGGCTGGCCAATGATAGTGAGGACCCCAATGGCAATGTGCCGCGGTACAGTGCAGATAATTTGATATGCTTTTTCTTTTCTACTGTACATAGTGCTGCCTGGCAAATAAGCTCATCTTTTTACTACCTCAGGTACTTGGGTGATATCTTTGAACTGGAGCTGCAGTCAGTATCAGGGGCGAGAGGATGGAGTATCCCAGAGACAAAGGGTGGTGGTCCATCAGCACGGGAGTCCCACACTTCAGTTGCCTACACTGGTCTTGGTTCTCCAAAGCTCTACATCTTTGGCGGGATGCAAGGATGCCGATTAGATGACCTCTGGCAGCTTGATCTTGGTAAGGCTTTTTTTAACAGAGTAAATCTTCATTGCATCTGCTAGTGTAATAGCTTTTAAAATTGATTCCTTGTAATGGCAATGACCCAGAATGAAATCACTTTGTCATGTGGGGTTGTCATAGTTGTGCTGATTTTAATTTTTTCATCATTATCCTTCTCTCTCCCCCAGATACAATGGTGTGGTCAATGCCTGAAACCAGAGGTTGCAGACCACTCCCCAGAAGCCTTCACTCTGCCAGTGTTGTTGGAAACAAGTAAGGCATCCTCCATCATTTGCATCATATTTTTTTATTTAACCTTTATTTAACCTGTTGTTTATCTGACCAGGTTGTTTGTGGCACTTGACTAGAACCTTAACAAACCCCATTGTGGTCCCTCTGTCTGCAGGATGTATGTGTTTGGAGGCTGGATTCCTGTTCCAGAGTCAGAAACAGCTAATGTTTTAGGAACTGAATGGATCTGCACTAACTCCTTAAATGTACTCAACCTAGGTAATTACTTCTCACTATAATATTTCACACTGGTGTGAACTGTTTAGAAATAAAGGTTAATTAAAATATTGGGAAAGGACTAAGTGACTCCAAATGTTTGTACCCTTTTGACTGGAATACAATATTATTTCTCATTCTTGAGTAACTTAGAAGGAAGGTTGAACCATGCTGTTTTTGGCACACGGGTTGCCTGTGTCATTTGTATTCCCTACAAATTCACAGCTGCCTTGTTTTCCTTTATTTTCCAGACACTATGAGCTGGCAGAATCTGGGTCCAGAGCAGCAGGATGATATCGAGTCTCAGCTGCAGAGCCAAGGCCCCCAGAGTGATGATACGTATGCCTGCAGGCCCAGAGCCCGGGCGGGCCACTGTGCTGCTGCCGTTGGATCTCGGCTTTACATTTGGAGTGGCCGTGACGGATACCGGAAAAGCTGGAATTATCAGGTCTGCTGCAGGGACCTCTGGTACCTGGAGACAGGTGAGAACTGACAACAGTCTAATAACAAGGTTAAATTAAACAGCAGCACTGTTCTACCAGTTATAATGTCCTGCACACTGTTTGTCAGATCGACCGACCACCCCGGAGCCAGTGTTGCTCATCAAGTCCACAGTCAGCATGCTGCACGTAGCATGGCGTCCGCTGGCTGCGGCAGACTACTACATCCTTCAAATTCAGCCTGTGAGTCCTCCCAGCAATGGATCCAGCCAATCACATGCCAAACAAGTGGATCCAGCACAAACAGATGGACAGGAAGCGAAGGACAAAGACGCTGCTGGTAAGGACAGCTCAGTAATTCAGTTATAGCTTACCACTTTTTAAAATGCTTAATGAGATAAATGTCTGCATCATATTTATAAGGGTGAAGGTGTTTTTGACACAGAAATATTTTTTCCCTCAGGTGTCAAAGTTCAAGCTAAAAGTGAAGACGCCACTAATAAAGAAGAGAACACATCAGCTAAGGTAGATGTGACTCACTTAACATATATACATCTGTAAATAAAACCTAAATGTACATGCAGATACAGACCAGTAGACCAGCACTGAAATGATTTGGGATACCACAATTGGCACGTTAAGAGGGTTTTAATCAGTTGATCACTTAGCTGACATTAATCAAAATATTATGGAGCATCATAGTGCTACAGATGTGCCCCGGCCTACAAATCATATTGCTCGTTTGGCAACGGTCATTTTTATATTTTCTTCAGTGAAAATTAGATGCAAGAACTAACATTCCCTCTAAAATTGTGACTCCTATTACACTTTCAATATCTGCCAAAATAATTGCAATATGATTTTTTTTTATGCATATCATTCAGCCTTAGTTGCTATTTTGTCCTTTGGTCTCTAAACTATAGAAACGGGTGAACCTCTCATAACCCTCTGAATTTCTCAGAGCTTAAAGGCAAAGTATGTAACATTTTCCATAAAAAACACTATATGGACCCTTATAAAATAATAATAATAATAATAATACTTCTCAATCATCACTTCTGTCCGTGTACGTTGGTGTATTTGCTTGCAGAGATCCTGTCCTCAGTCTGTATTTTCTATTTTCCCTTGTTTTGTTGTGTTTGGGATGTTTCTGGGTGTCGACCTTCGGGCATTGAGTTTGTATCGCCAGCCAATAACGGCATCATGCAGCGTGTGTGGGTGGAACAGTATAAAAATGAAGCGACACTGGAAGCTTGTGTTTCAGCTATATATTGCCTCTAGCACATTGCTCTAGAGTTTTGCCAAGGTGTTGGTGTTTGTGTTTTAGAATATAACCGCTGTGACAAAATTGAGAAATAACGTTTTATTTTTCTACTTCACAATGCCGCTCGCTCTCCCCATTCAGTCTATTGCCCGTTCAACCACCGCTCTCTCTCTCTCTCTCTCTCTCTCTCTCTCTCTCTCTCTCTCTCTCTCTCTC
>JAPQRN010000005.1:1322459-1332852 GCA_037367275.1 Coranthus polyacanthus
AGTGGCAGTAGCGGTAGTGGCAGTAATAGTAGCATTAGCGGTAGTAGTAGTGGTAGTAGTAGTAGTAGTAGTAGTAGCAGTAGCGGTAGTAGCAGTAGCGGTAGTAGTAGTAGTAGCGGTAGTAGCGGTAGTAGCAGTAGTAGTGGTAGTAGTGGTAGTAGCGGTAGTAGCGGTAGCGGTAGTAGTAGTAGTAGTAGTAGCGGTAGTAGTAGTAGTAGCAGTAGTAGTAGCATTAGCGGTAGTAGTAGTAGTAGTAGCGGTAGTAGTAGTAGTAGTAGCGGTAGTAGCAGTAGCGGTAGTAGTAGTAGTAGTAGTAGCAGTAGCGGTAGTAGCAGTAGTAGTAGCATTAGCGGTAGTGGTAGTAGTAGTAGCAGTAGTGGTAGCGGTAGTAGCAGTAGCGGTAGTGGTAGTAGTGGTAGTAGCAGTAGTAGTAGTAGCGTTAGCGGTAGTAGTAGTAGTAGCGGTAGTAGCAGTAGCGGTAGTAGTAGTAGTAGTAGTAGTAGTAGCGGTAGTAGTAGTAGTAGTTGTAGTGGTAGTAGCAGTAGTAGTAGCATTAGCGGTAGTAGTAGTGGTAGTAGTAGTAGTAGTAGTAGTAGTAGCGGTAGTAGCAGTAGTAGTAGCATTAGCGGTAGTAGCAGTAGCGGTAGTAGTAGTAGTAGCGGTAGTAGTAGTAGTAGTAGTAGTAGTAGTAGCGGTAGTAGCAGTAGTAGTAGCATTAGCGGTAGTAGTAGTAGCAATAGTAGTAGTAGCGATAGTAGTAGTAGTAGCGGTAGTAGCAGTAGCGGTAGTAGTAGTAGTAGTAGCGGTAGTGGTAGTAGTAGTAGTAGCGGTAGGAGCAGTAGTAGTAGCATTAGCGGTAGTAGTAGTGGTAGTAGTAGTAGCGGTAGTAGCAATAGCGGTGGTGGTAGTAGTAGTAGCGGTAGTAGCAGTAGTGGTAGTAGCGTTAGCGGTAGTAGTAGCGTTAGCGGTAGTAGTAGTAGTAGCGGTAGTAGCGGTAGTAGTAGTAGTAGCAGTAGTAGCGGTAGTAGTAGTAGTAGTGGTAGTAGCATTAGCGGTAGTAGTAGTAGTAGCGGTAGTAGTAGTGGTAGTAGCGGTAGTAGCAGTAGTAGTAGCATTAGCGGTAATAGTAGTAGTAGCGGTAGTAGCGGTAGTAGTAGTAGTAGTAGTAGTACCCACTACTAAGTGGGTCGAGTTTCAGCTACAGGTTTCATTCGCCTCAAACCCACTCACGCTCCACCTCTTTAGTCCATTTCTGGAGGAGCAGAACCAACATGATGACAACCAGAACTTAAACAACCGAGCTTCAAAACACTCTTCAGAAAAACCTATGGGTGACGTCACGGAGGGTTTTGTCCATCTGTTATACAGTCTATGTGCTCTTCTCCATTCCCAGTTTTTCATCTGCTCGATCATTCAGAAGTTGTATTAGTTATTTAAAGGCCAAATATGTATGATTTCTCACTTGTGTTTGTAAACAGAACAACTGTCCACTCAGCGAACGAGGACGAGAGCGGCGGTGGTCGAGTGAGCGTGAGACTGCACGGGAAAGCAAAAAGCAGTCAAATAGAAAACTTTCCTGATCATTTCCTGGTTCTGTCACTGCGGTTATATTGTAAAAACACAAATAAACACGCCCACATGAAAGAATGTTGTAGAGGCTGAAAGAGGCGAACAGGAGTCACTTTGTTTTTATGTTGTTGCGTCCACAAACGCTGTGCGATGCTGTTATTGGCTGGAGATATAAACACACTGGTAAAGGTCGACGCCCCCATCGACATTGTGAATTAAGTGAAGTTAATCATGAGTTCACGCCAACACTCATCTGACAGATGATAAAATACAGCGACTCCTCGGCTCACGTCTCTGGTGGGAAGGACTAAAGACGCGAGGAGAGGAGTCGACGTGAGTGGTACAAAGTACAAAGTGGGAATTGAGAAGAGGGGATAGACTGTAATTGTTAGTATATAATCCTGCATCTTTGTCCAAATATGGTCGACTTCCAGAAAATACAAGGTTTCAAGACGACAGTTCAGAAACCAATGGGTGACGTCACGGTTCCTCCGTCCACTAACTATATACAGTATGGAAAAGATACGAGATTCAAGTACACTACGGCTGAAAAGTTTTATAACGCAATGTAAAATTCTCATTATCGTTTTATTGCCAGGTATCGTATCTTCTGTTTGTTTTGTATACGTTAGGTTTACAAGTGGACGCACTGAGTCAGTCGGAGACTGCTGTTATCTGAAGTCCTCTGTGGTTCTGTGATCGTATGTTGTTTTTGTATGTGCGAACCAGACCTCTCCTCCTCGTTTTGCAGGAGTTAAGGAGTGGTCAGTGCCCCTGTGTACCGGAGTGGGCTGGGTCTTTATGGTTTGTGTGGTTCAACTGGGTGGACTGTCCTGACACTGAGCTAACATTCACCACATGTTCCCTCCACAGATAAACACCATGGCCGCCACTCTCACCACGCTCCTCTTCTTCATTCGCATCGTCACTGTTTCAGCGCTGGAACAGAAAGGTATTCTTTTACATCATCTTTACAGTTTTACCTGCATGACGATGACATGCGGTTCAGGATTATTTTTTATTTTCTGTGTGAAAAATCCTGAATAAACACAAAGCGTATTGTCTAAGTGGGAGTCTTTAAGGTCACTTACACTGACATATTTATATGATTTTGTCAACTTTTACTCTTTGCATGGACTATGCTTTCTAGGAAAAAGTTACGTAAGAGTTGTAAATCAACAGGATGAATCTGTTTTTCATCTGTTTTCCATGTGTCAGGGGACAATTTGAACCCACGCTAATAGGAAACATTTCTAGTTGCTTATTTGCTGTGCAGCCTTGGCGTTGAAATGAAAATCAAATGTGTTGCACAACAGCGAAGCTCTCCACAGAGAACAGCCAACAGATTTCTAGTGAAGTGGCTTCCCAGGAATTCAGAGTGGAGAGCAGCGAGAGCGCTCTGCAGCCGAACAATGACAAGCTGTTTAGTGTGTGGAGGCCCCCTCTTTCCACCAAACAACCCGTCTGCTGCAGGGGACACGCTGTGTATTTGCATACACGGACTGTGTTTTACCCACAGAAGTTTACGAGTTCTGTGTTGACCATTAAAGCGTCCGCCGACATCCTGTACGGCTCTGTGTGGTTATGTAACACTATAACATAGCTGTGGCTGGACAGTGTGTTCCCAGCTACGTCCGCTGCTTCGGCAGCTTCACATACTCTGATTTTGACATGTTTTTATATGGAAATGAACAAGGCTGTGCATGTTCAGACTGGTATGTTTTCCCCTGGTGGAAAGATAATAGGAGCAAAGGTATTTTCACACTGGAGGCACATTTTTTATACTTGTTTGACTTGGTTTGGCCGTTCTGCCTGTGTGATAAGGGTGTAACAGTTGCTGAAACAGACCAAATGAATGGTTCCCTGGATTTGAGCTGCTTGTGTGTTTGCATGACGTTTGTGTTGGAGTTGTGTTTTGCACCGGGAGCCGGACGTCTGTTGACTTTTAGACTGCATATCTAAGTTAAACTAGTGTTGCAAAGTGTTGCAGAGTTTCCAAAGAGAGGCAGTGAAGAACTCGACACGGAGCGTTATGATTCTCATGGAAAATCAGACCCGAAACCTCTTCGTAGAAATCTGTGTATTGTGACTGTTTTCGTGGATGTAGGTTTAGAAAAGGAGGTAATGTCAACAAATGACAGCTCCGAGACACAGAACTCCAACACTTCACGTGAACACGCGATTGCACGACTTGGTGAGAAAGTCATGTTGCAGTTATTGTGGGTAACATTACTCCATTGGGAACGTCAAGTCAAACATACAAACTTAAACTAGCATAAAAAAAAACCCCAAAACAAAATGAGAATGGTGTGTGAGCACAGGCAAATCTTCCATAGTGCACCTTTACCGCTATAACATATGTAAATGATTAACTTAGAGTTATTAAAAGGTTCAGTACGTTAGATCAGTGTGAGCTTGTGAGTTTATGTCGGGGTCTGTTTTGTGCCAGAATGTTTGTAGATGTCAGCTGATGACATTTCTAATCCAATGGTAAAGGAGCAAATGAACTGAAGAATTCGGGCTGTTTTGTTCTGCAGGAATCCTTATTCCTGCGCCTGAGTCCCCGACGTGCAGGCTGTTATCGCAGACGTAGGAAACAGAAATGGAGTCAGCTGACGACAACGAGTTCCAGAACAAAATAGACGACGACAAAACGGCAAATCCTACACAGGACATCAAACTGTGGTGGAGGCGTGGAGGTCATCATCTGTACCACGCCTTCGACCGACAAGCTTTTTACAAGCAGTTAGAACAGTCCGATAACCGGTTTTACTGTTACTTAGTCGAGCAAATGACTTCTTCGAGTAAGTGAAATCGCGTCAAAGTCACTGTGATTGCAGATCGGCTGATTCTGTCGTTATCGCTGCACCGTTTTCAGTTTAGGCAGACAGCGACATTTGTTGACACACAAGCTAAAGTTAAGGCAAGCATTTGGTAAATATTACACATTACAAGTCTTTTATTACAGGGCTTTGATGAATGCTGGATTCTGATTGGTCGGTGATTCTACGGTTCAGTACAGTTTAGTAAGTAGTTGTAATAAACAGGACGATGCTTCAACGAGCCCATCATGATGACGAAATACTGTGTCCGGTTTATTTCAGAATAATGACGGCTTATTGTCTTCCAACTCACGTCATGTGACTGTTTTATCTTTATGTTCCGATTTCGATTCAATACTTGCTCGTTTATCGGAAAATGCGTTTGAAATGTGAAACATACAAACTTAAACTAGCCTTAAAAATACAAAAACCTACAAGAAATGTCTTTCATCTCCCATGTTTCACACAGAACCTCTCAGTGTCACTGAATCCAAATGATCACCAACACACATGTGGTCTTTCTTTTTTTTCTCTTTCTCCAATTAGATCACCCTAAATCCTCCTAAATCTGGACCTTTTAAATTACCTTTTGTGATTATAAAATTGCACAGGATGATATTCATTATATCGTTCCCCATTTTTTCCTTATTAACGTAACAATAAAAACAAACACAAAAAATTGCTTCACGAACCAAACATCGGCTCAAACATCAATTTTCCCCCGGTGACGATGGATGGCAGGAGCCATTTAGAAGCACATTTGGATGTTTTTATGTGCTCAGGCTTATTTCAGGCTTTCAACAAGCAGATGTTTCTTTGATCCTACTGTAGTTATTTCTGTTTTGTGCGTACGATCCAGCCAGAGGGCTTTCACGTCTGTTCGAGCCCATAATTGCTGCAGCTGTCAGACACCTCGTTGATGTAGAGAAAGAATGGGATTCTCATCTTCAGAAAAACACCGTAGGCCCAAAATAACCTTTCCCTGCTCACACCTTGAAGCAGCAGCTGCTATTTCTAGGGATGAAATGGTGGAAGTGTCCTTTATTTACACCTCTCTGCCCCCGAGCCCTGCAGATGTCTTTAAAGAATCAGGTTACAGGTCTTTAAGTGATTACGTTTCTCGACTGGAGAGGTCATATTGTCACGTTTTCTTCACTGTACCTGTGTTCTTTTATAGCCACGTTTTGCCCGTAAGGCGCTCGACCATTAGGTCAGTAAACAGTTTAGAGCCGTAAGCAAGCACCGAGTGTTGTGGACAAGAAAGGAAATGGCTTTTTGAAATGCAGAGGATGAGGCATTTCCCCTGAGAGTGGACTGATTGATGCCCGGACACGTGACTCTCTAAATAGTTGTTTGCTCACAGGAAGGACATTATTGAAGGCTTTCCACCGACAGACGGTGCAGATGTTAATAGACGTTATACGTGGAAAAACACACACTTGTTAGCATCCAGAGGTTGTATAAACAAAGGGAGACGACGAGCCGCGTTCTACCTGATAATCTAATGGATTTGCTGAAGGTACGACGCTGAAAGCGAGGTAGTCCTTTTAAGGAAATTAACGCCAGCTGCTATTTCCTGCTCTCTGGGAAATCAGGGTTAAAAGGAAGTACAGCACATGCAGACTGAGCGAGGATGTTCTCTTCAGCATGTAAACACGTTTAAATTCACAGGGTTTCTGGCCTCAGAAACAGGCGTCCTGAAGGTCTAGATTAACCTGAATTTGTCAAACTTTGTGTGTGTTTTACGGCTCAGACGTTTACTCCTCACATGTTGACTTACACCAGAAGTGAACTCTGCTTGGCGGCCGTTGAGTAAACACAGCAGCTCTCCTCCTTGACTCGCAAGCACAAGGACAAAGCCTGTATATGTGTTAAGGTGTATATTTTTCTTCTCCTTATCTTCTCCTCTGCACCTTATGGCCACGTAGAAGACGAAGAAGAAGAAATCACAACCTCTGCTCAACTTAAAGTAACAAAAGTAAAGAGCGGTGAATGTTCCATACACACTTGACGCTGTGTAAGGAAACCGCGATCCCTTATTGTGATATATATACTGGGAATTATCACTAGGGGTCGACTGATGATGCCGACGATCAGTAGGAGACTGAAAACCGATTTACATTTGCATTTGTCACAAACTCCTACGCAAAACTTCATTGAAATGCCTTTAAACATATGTTTCATTAAAAGACAACCTCTCAACAATACAGCGACATTACCAGCACTTTGTGACAGACTGAAACGCACAAGAAGGTGGTTACGTTTTTCAATAAAATCATCATTGTGGACTATTATCATTACCATATCTGTACACAAACACCTGGAAAAGCTAGAGCAGATAATAAATTAACAATACCAAAAAGGCTAAAGTCAGAACTTGCTGAAGACGTCCTGTGTATGGACCAGCTACAACCATGAAGGAACGTCACGTTGTTGCTTTTGAAGCTCTCCACATTGATTTTACTTTAATATAGCTTCGGTAG
Source organism: Coranthus polyacanthus (assembly GCA_037367275.1). Lineage (NCBI taxonomy): Eukaryota > Metazoa > Chordata > Actinopteri > Kurtiformes > Apogonidae > Coranthus > Coranthus polyacanthus. The sequence goes on from JAPQRN010000005.1 coordinate 1,329,334, forward strand.
TGTGTAAAATGAATGAATAAGCAAAATTGCTTAAAAATATGAATCTTGCCCCAATAAGAAGCAATTTAAAGTAGCAATCGATTAAAAAAAAGTACCAAAAATTTAAAGTCCTGCGTTCAAAAGTTTCCAGCTTTATTTACAACCAGGGCAAAAAAAAAAAAAAAGGAATGGATATAATTTACATTTAAAATTTGCATAATACAATGACAAAAATATACACAAACACACACACACATATATAATGGTGAACTTTCCCCAAACACTGAGCTTTAATCCACCCCATTTGTCCTGACACAGTGTGGGATCTTCACATACCCGAGTGTCAAATTGATTTTTCTCTTAATCTTGAGCTCAGCACAGTTCTGAGGAGGAGGCGGTGAACTGGTAAACAGGTTATTTTTAACCTGTTACTCCCCTTCCCTGCCGCGGCCCTAAGCAGGGCAGAGGTATTCATCGTCTGCTCCCGGCGCTGCCTCTCCTCGTGTCCTCACACTTCTCAGTACTCGGCCGGTCTGGGCTTGTGTTGTTGATGTCGCCGCCGCCGCCGTCGCTCTCCGTAGAAGAACAAACCCCAGAGAGCCTCCCGGTAACACAGTCAGCACTGTTGACCTGACAGGTTATGAGGAAAAGCTCCCTCAGCACTTTGTTCAAATGGGCAGTTCATCCAAATTAAAAACGTGTTTTCTCACCAACCTTTTGTGGTTTTTCTGAGAAACTAGCCGCACATAAAAAGATTTTCAGGACGTAGCTGCAGCTCCGAGGTTATCGTTGTTCTTCCACATAGTTAGTTTCACATTTGAAAACGATAACGCACAGATAGAGGAAGGAAGGAGAATGACAATGCTGACACTGCGAGATGGAAATATTGGCTCTTATTCCGGAGCGTACGTCCAGCGAACCAGACTAATGATAATGTAAACAGAAATAGTTCCTATGGAGTGAAAAAGATTCTTTATTCTGAATCTTTCCTTGTTCTTTTTGTGGACCTTTTGTAAATCCAAGTGGCACTTGAACACGGGACACATTTTTGTTGTTAATTATCATGTTCATCCAAGGACACCTCGTCTTAGTGGCTTCGGATGTTTCGGAAGTCACATGGTCTGGGCTTTGTTCTTACGTCTGTTCGTGCAGATCAGAAACGTGTCTTTCAATCAGTCAGTTTTAATATTAGAAGTCTGTAGTTCACAGGAGAGAATCTGGTTAAACAACATATGTTTGAAGTTAAACATACTTCTTTCATATGAATTCTGTGATTGTACATGTAAGTAATCTGCTCTTTAACGACTAAACTACCAGTGTTTACCACCTCATTTATGTGTAAATTGAATCACACATCCTCAATTTCTGGTCATAATTGTTCCTCTGACTGATATACATCTACTTGTTTTTTAAACATACCTATTCCTCTCAGTTAATCACAGCAAACTGAGCCATTAGTTTGTTTTTTTAATCGATCGGCAGCTTTTATTTACCAAGTGGAAACTTTGATCTCTTACAGGCTGGACTGTGTTACTGTTACCTTCAGATTTTGAACCAAAATCCAGAAGTGATATTACTTTCACGGCAGTAAAAGTAATATCACTTCTGGAGCCCCTAAAAGAAACGAATCTCCCCGTATTCCAGGCCTTTCTTTATTCCGCCTGGCCTGTTGTCCTCAGATGTGAGATGTCCTCACCGTTCTCCTGAGCTGCCTGACCTCCCGCTGAGCTTTCATTGTTTTTTGCAGGATCAGGATCATCTCAGGTTGTTTCTATTTGGATTGTGTTAATGCAACGCAAAAACGCAGTGAAAATGAAATAAAAACATTGTAGTTTCCAATCCAATCCAAGTTCACAAAAAATGGAGTCAAGCTGAGAGAGAATGGAACAAAAAAAAGAAGACGCTGGAGGGGATTTTTTATGGGAATGCGTAGTTTGAATGAATGGACTCTTTAATAAATCATCAAAAGCATTGCATGTGTTTCTTTAGATGTGATGCTGGAGCGCTTGCTTGAAAGTTAAGGCTTGGGATTTCTGTTGGAATCTCAGCCCGACGTGAAGCGTAAACACGTTGCGTAGTCAAAACCTGCCTGTAATTATAATGTATAATTTGGGGGATTGGCAAACGGCAAAGCCCGTTTAAAGGTGCACACGTGGTTTAAGTTTTTGCAGCTAATAAAACCGAGTAAATCCAAGTGGAACTTTCTGTGCAGGGACATTTCTAGGTACAGAGACAGAAAGAAAGCTGTGGCAGCGAACTCAGTGGCCTTCGTTTGAAGAGCTGTAAAATGACTTCCAGGAAAAAGGAGATGTTTGCCTTGGTGTTGGTTTCCAGCTGTCCGCCTGTCCTCGAAGTGCAGCGCGGCAGGGATCCTCAAAAGCAGACACAGCGGCAACACAGACAGGGAAAAACAATGTCAGGAGTCATTATCTTAGTCGTTTATCATAGCATGCATTTTTCATTTGTCTTTAGTTCACATTTTGTTCACATTCTCAGTTAAACCACCTCCAAATGTTTCATTGTTTTGTCTTTTTACTTGATTTTACTCACGTATTTTTCCGTTGTTTGTTTGGAATCTAGACTTCTGAAATGTTCTGTTAAGTGTTTGTCATGTTCCGACGATAAAGAAGACTTTAAAGCCATAAATAACCCTCTTTTCTCCTGTTTTTGTCTTGTTGAATAAGAACTCAACCAACATTTAATCAAAATGTGAATGTCTTTCGTCTCCAAAAATCAGCCTTTAAACTGGAAAGAAGTAATGATTTATTGTGATAATTACCAGTTCATCGTGATCCCATGCTGTGGCTCTAGTTTGATACGTAACGTTTTGTCTTCCAGTCGTCCCTCAGAGACGTCCACACATCACCGAGTGTTTCTCCACCGACATGGAGACTTTCCGCTGCAGATGGAGCGTCGGCTCCTTCCACAATCTGTCCGAACCGGGAGATCTGCGATTATTCTACATCAACAAGTGAGCGGACGATGTTGTTCCTCTGTTACCAGATATAAATTCATAAAGATTGTGAGAATCCTCTTAGACCTCCTGACTTAACAGTCAAACATCTAACAAGGAAATTCTCAGAGCAACTCTGAGGAAAGAAGAGACAAAAACTCTACACTGTCATTTTCATTTCAATTACCTACTATACCGACTATAAGCCGCTACTTTTTTCACACACTTTGAACCCTGCTGCTTGAACAATGATGAGGCTAATCTGTAGATTTTTACGGGCTAACGGCCTCCAGGGGGCGCCCTGAGCTGAAGCTGTTGAATTCCGACACTGAAGAAGACGACTTGAGTAGTTTGAGTGGCAGGAGGAAGATGAAGATAGCGATCGATGACTTTTCTAGTAGGATAACGGCCTATGGCCGAGTAGGATGGTTATTTATTTAACCAGTCATGTTACTGCAGTTTTACTGCAGTTTTACTGTCGTTTTACTGTCGTTTTACTGTCGTTTTACGGCCGTGTTACTGCTGTGTTGCTGCCGTGTTACAGGCACTGTTTGGAAAAAAGCATTTATTTACGGTAATTAAAAATT
>JAPQRN010000005.1:1332952-1356033 GCA_037367275.1 Coranthus polyacanthus
TATGTATGTATATATATATATACATGTATATATATGTATGTATATATATATATATACATGTACATATATACATATATGTACATGTATACACCTCAGCAGCTCTTTTAAGGGTTAAAATGCTTTGCCATTACTAGGATCGACTCTTAATTTTAAGAGGAAATTTTTTCTTTTCTTCTTTTCTTTTCTTTCTTCTTTACGGTTCTTGGAGCGTATCGTGATCAGCGCAATTTGTAAGATTTGTTGTAAAAGTTATATATAACAAAGATATTTAAATACAGTCATATAAAATGATGTAGCAAAAATGAATGGGAAAACATCAGAAATCAGACTGTAACGTATGTTACGAAACACAACTAAGACTCAGCGTGTAAACGTGTAAGAAGTTTGGTGTTTTGAGGCTGATGTGGTGGCTTCAGTTTGTGAGATGTCATGTCGTCCATCTTTAACCTGCCACTTCTCCATCCAACCACAAAACCTTCTCCTTCACCGGTATTTCTGAATAAAACAGTGCATTCTAGATTTAAATACAATACTGGTAATGTTATCATTGGTTTTATTAGTCATGAAATAGAAGAATGATTTGTCGTTAATAAATCCATGTTTTTCTTTTGTAAAGTGTGTCGAATATATTGAATTTAGATTAGCTATGTTTTTGGTAGCGAGGTGATTTCTGAGTCTCCAGTCACAAATGTTTTCTCAAAAACACTTTTAGGTTTTTAAAATAACTTCCGGTAACTTTCCCTCAGTCAGACTGAACTTTCAAACTCCTACTAGCCAGACTTAGCCGATGTGACGATTTTATTAGATGAAAAAATTGACTCTCGTGTTTCTTTAAATCCTACAAACTGCTGTAAATTTGGTTCTGGTTCCGGGTACGGATCACATCAAGCGACCGATGGTAAAACAAACTAGAGTCTGATTCGGTTCATTTCATTTTATGATCCCAGATGGAAGTTAAAAGACAAATGTACAAAAATGGAAAATACAGAAAAGTAAAGTTTCCCTTCATACGATTTACAAAGTGCAAAGCGATCTCTAACCTGCTCAGATACTAAAATTTACATTTTCCTCTGGAGGATTAAAGCCTGTATGAGTGAAAAAGGCCTGTGCGTTGATGTGGTACTTCTCTGTTACAGACCGTCCATAACTAAAGAGTGGACCGAGTGTCCTCACTACAGCAGCGACAGACCCGACGAGTGCTTCTTCAACGAGAACCACACGACCGTCTGGACAAACTACCGAGTCCAGCTCCGCTCGAGGGACGAAACCGTCCTCTACGACGAGAACCTCTTCAATGTTTACGACAGCGGTCAGTTTACTGCCTCACACGTTTCCAGTCAGTTTGTCTTGAATATGAACAGTAAACAGTTTAATTTTTTCCAGGAATAAAGACAGATTTCACATTGCAGAAGCTGGTGGAATGAAATTATCAGATTAGATTAGATTAGATTCAATTTATCATTGCATAAGAACAAATACTCAAACACAAAATGCAGTGAAGCATCCAGTGCAAAGTTCAAAAGTAGTGCAAATAATGACAAGTGCACGTCCTACGTTTAAAAAGTGCTATTATGAACTAAATCTAAATCTAGGTGTGTGTGAGTATGAATAGATGGCATCTTAACTTCCACATGTGGGTCAGTGATAAACGAGAATTGGGAAGATGAGACATTAAAATCCTTTGAAATTACACGGGTCAGGTTTTTTAAAAATGTACGTTTGTATTTATGTTGAGTTTATGTCATTTTCAATGACTTTTACACCATTTTTAACTAAAAACAAGACTGAACGCCCCTGAAAATGTCAAATGGTGAAACCGCGAGAGAACGATCAGTGACACCACCTCGAAGTTGACCTGACTTAGTTTTATTTACTATGAAATAGTTCTTTATAAGATTGTACAAAACCAGAGGCTGCTTTATTGAGAATGTCACCTTTTTAAGCAGGTTTAATAGTTTGGTACAAAGTTTAAACGGTTACATCACACCGACATTTTGGACGTCGGTCCCTAAATATTCTCTACATTAAAATGAGAAATTACAGATGGAAGTCCACAAAAAAGAAGTACGACGGTAATTTGTAAGTTCATTTTGAAATCTTAACTCTTAAATTGAACTAAACCCTGAGGATAAGTTCTACGTAAAGCAGAGCAGGACGTTTTCTCCTTTCCTCATCCATATGTTAACGTAAACACGTATGAACTGAAGTCATGTTGATGATAAAACCGTTTAATCATGTCTTTTTTAGTGCGACCGGACCCTCCGTTCAGCCTGAACTGGACGCCGCTCAATGTGAGTTTGTCAGGTCATTTCTATGACATAATGCTGAAGTGGAAGCCGCCCGAGTCTGCAGACGTGAAGTCGGGATGGATGACGCTGCAGTACGAGGTCCAGCACCGAGACGTCCACTCAGACGTCTGGAAAGCGGTGGGTGTTGGCGTTCATTTCACTCGGCCGTCGTCAAGCTTACATTTGGACATACTGTGTATTTGTGATTTATACATTTAAAGTGATGGGTTTGTCAGCAGTCGTTCAGGAGTTTTGAACCTTGATCTTCTTCACCACAGACCGACCTCGTGGAAAGCACTCAGCGCTCCGTTTATGGGCTTCAGACTAATGTCAATCACGAGGTTCGGGTTCGGTGCAAAATGTTCGGAGGGAAACAGTTCGGGGAGTTCAGCGACTCTGTATTCATCCATGTCCCCTCTAAAGGTAAACCCTGAACCACGAGAGTCCTCCCGACCATGAACGAACGTCTGAACAGAATGTCAACAGCTTCACCGTCTGTCACAGATACACTATGTGTGTCTAAACACACTGACCTTCATTTTATTCGTGTCCATCTCACCTCTGTCTCTGCACAGTGGATTCCATAACAACGTGTAAAGAACATGTATATCACAAATGTCTGTGGTGGAGTTTTTACTTCTCAGTCCAGTTTCTGGCATGAATTAGATTTTCTGGACGAATTTCAATCTGATCACGATTAAATAACAGTGTATGTTACAAACACAAAGTTCAGTTTGACTATTTAATGACCGGTAATGATTAAGCAAAGCAAACAGTAGCGACTGAGCAAAAACCTCAACATTAATCACTAAAATGTGAATGAATTTTACCAGACTAAATCTAAGAATTCCTCTTCTGTCCTCATATTCAGGGTGGACATTTTTCCCCTTCAGTGTATTCGTATCATTTTTTTTCCCTCAGTGTCGAGGTTCCCGGTGGCAGCTCTGCTCATCTTCGGTGCCTTGTGTTTAGTGGCCATCCTGATGTTAGTCATCATATCGCAGCAGGAAAAGTAAGTATTTCATAACCGTCAGGGTTTCTGTCACATTCAGGTGACATGTTTCTTCTTAATGAAACAGAAGGGAGCGCTAGTTTTAACCAAAACAGCCTCAAAGTCTATTAATAACCGTTATTGTACTATTATCACTTTACTATTTCCATGGGATTTGGAGACATTAACACAAGTTAAGACGACTTACTTAAACTGAGCCATTAATGTTTAACTGTCTAATGTCAAACGTAACATATTTCCTTTTTCTTTTCTAAGGTTGATGGTTTTACTTTTGCCTCCAGTTCCTGGACCTAAAATAAGAGGAATTGACCCTGAACTACTCAAGGTATTAATGTACAGTTTTTCTTTAACAACGCTGGTATTTTGTAGTTTTTGGGTCGACACTTTTTTTTGCCAACTTCACATAAATCCCCCCTAAAGCCATGCTCTGTCCAAGTGAAACCCGAACCTTGTATCACGTCGAGTAACAGATGCTGTTTTTTAAGTTTAAAGTTTTTTCCTCAGTCTTTGAACACCACAAATTCCCTGTAATTGACCTTCATGGAGCTTTTTTTTAACCATTTCTCTGTGGTTTAAAAAATTGTAGTATACAGTAGTATAATGTAGACCCACATTATAATAAACCAGAATGACCTTCAGTTTTTTTCTGGTCACTCGGGCGCCATCTTCAGGTTCTTTTACCATTTTCTGATATTTTATAGATGTTTTTTTGTCATTCGTGGTATCCAGGTATCCAGATGTGTGTGTTTTCTCTCAAAATGTTCAAACCCTCCTCATGCAACAAAAGCGCGGTTGAAGAAAAAAAAATATGGGCTAGACTTAAAAAGGACAGAAAGACCTGAAGCAAAACGTGACTTTCTTTGAGGTCCTGGTCGTAAAGACTTCACTCACATCACGTAGAGACGAGAGGTCGACTGACAGCGGATGACAGTGAATGTCACCGAATTCGACACTGCTGAAAATGACCTATTTCTGACTTTATTAGAAACTGGATCAAAGTAATAAATACCTCAATGAGTAAATCAAGAAATACATGAATCTTAATCACTCAACATCAATAAATTAATAATTTATTGATTTTTATAATAAAGCTGGAACTGAACATCACACTAAGCGTGAAAATTCTCGGTAATTCTAAGTTTGATTTTTGTTTTTTGAGCTATTATTTTCTCCTCAAAGTGAATAATTCCGGGTGGGAATCCTACCATCGGCCGCTATCTAGAGTTTGCAGCCGTTCTATTGGTCTATCTCTAACAGAGACCAATACAGGTTTGCTGTGTGTGTTATTACATTGAAGTTTGACACACTTGGTAAATACACTGGCTACAGGTGTCAGTGGTTTCAGAGATAGTGCTTCAGGGTTTAAGATTCAGATGAAACTATAATGTATATGTTGCAGAAAGGGAAGCTGAGGGAGCTGACATCCATCCTGGGAGGCCCCCCCGATCTGAGGCCGGAGCTGTACAACAGCGACCCCTGGGTGGAGTTCATCGATCTGGACATTGAGGAGCACCACGACATGCTGACAGATCTGGACACGCACTGCCTCGTGGACCGCTCCGTGACCTCCAGCGGCTCGCCGCTCTCCATGGGATTCAGAGACGACGACTCGGGCCGAGCCAGCTGCTGCGACCCGGACCTCCCCAGCGACGCCGAGGCCTCGCCTTTCCATCCTCTGATCCCGAACCAAGCGCTGAGCGAGGAGCCGCCGTGCAGGACGGCCTCTGAGCCGAGCTCCCCGGTTCCCGCCGCAGGGGAGCCTCCTGTTTCACCCCTGGGTCGAGAGGCGTTGTACACCCAGGTGAGCGAGGTGAGGTCATCTGGAAAGGTGATTCTGTCACCTGAGGAGCAGACTGAGGTGGAGAAACACCACAGAGACACCGTGGCAGTAAAGGAGAAGGAAAAGAAAGAGTTGACGCTCTTGGTGGTGAACGCAGATAACTCCGGATACACCTCAGAGCTTAACGCGGGAAAAATGAGCCCAAGAGACTTTAGCCCAGATCTGTCCCATTCATCTGGGGACAACCAGAGACCAGAGGCCGCCACCCTGTCCCTGCTCCACCCGGCTCCTGACTACACCATGGTGGAGGGCGTCGACAGGCAGAACAGCCTCTTACTGACACCGAACGCAACACCTGCCCCTCAGCTGATAATCCCAAAGGCCATGCCGACACCAGAAGGCTACCTGACCCCGGACCTTTTTGGAAGCATTACACCATAGATCAGCTGTGTGATGGTAAGACTTTCAGTCAGAGGACGAGAGATGCTCAGGAACAATTTTAGACCACACTGAAGCCTTAGCGCTCAGTTCTGATGTGACTGTTCACATGATTTTTTAAATGTGGCCAATATCAGATTCCAGTGTGAACTGGTCACGGTCCTGAAATGTCGCAAAAGAAAAATAAGGAAGATGTCGCATGGTGTTGTACGGAGGTAAACACGGAGGCCACTGAAGTCAGCATTTACAGTTTCCTTTATAAGCTGATGTGGTCTCATTCAACCACTTCTTTTGAATTTTTTTTAACTAATTCTGTCTTTTTGTTTTTTTCTTTTTGTTCTACTGTGGCTCCGTTCAGCCATTTCTTTCAATATTCTTTTACCAACTCCTTACTCGCCTTTTCTTTTGGTTTGGCCACTTCTTCGGATATTCTTTCAAACACAGAGCAGTCGTGATACATCATGTCAACTTTTACTTGTACAGAGGTGTCTAACACCTCACTGTTCTTCCGCTGACTGCTTCCATCACAGTCGTCTTCCATGTTTGTTTTCACACAGCGACACCTGTATCTGATTCAGGACCACATATGGACGTAGACCAAATCAGAATTCAAAAGATCAGATTCCATGTGATTTGTGTTTTTGACACTGTCATGAAAAAAACAGACCTGAGTGACGCAAATCAGATTTGGGTCTGTGGTCTGAACGTAGCCTTTAGAGACTCACGGATGAGGTTCAGTGTTGAATTTCAACGTTCCTAAAATAGTCTGGGGGTCATCTGTCCTGCGTCCTTGCCTCATCTTCCCCTCCCTCCGACGCTCTGGTTTGAGAACAAGAATGGGGGTTTTTTTTGTGTTAAAAGGAACTGTTAAAGGGAAATAACACCAGCTGGAAACTGCCTCAATCATTAAAAGGCACACATTTCTAAATAACTATCTCTGTTAAAGCTGCATGAATGTAGTTTTTGGTCCTAAAACAAGCTGACAAACACAGTCTCCACCAACTCCCTGAGAAAAATACCTGGCTCTTCAGCTGCTAGATGTTCCACTTTACTCAGCGAGTTCCTAAACGTGTCCATCACAGTGTAAAGTGTCTTTTTAGAGCATTCTTCTCTAAAAACAGCGGCCTGTCTTTAAAAAGCTCAAGGCTGATGCGCTACGACTGAATCAAATGTGCCATCAAATCAAACCTATGAACCAAACAGACTGAAAAACTCCACTCCAAATACTCACACATGCAGCTTTAAACAAGAGTACATTTCATTATACTGACAACTGCCTTATGCCTTACAATGTTGTACAGCTTTTATCGATAAATCTGGTTGTGAAATAAATATCAATATATATATAATAAATATCAAATAAATCTCCTCTGCCTTAAACTAGAAAATCTTTCTACTGTTTCAGCGTCTTAAAGGTCCAGTGTGTAAGATTTAGGAGAATCTAAAGTTGTGTTTTTGGGTTTCAAAGTCCACGAGGGACGTTTTTTTGCATCCACCATAGGTGAGGGTGGAGGGGTATTCTGTTGACTGTAATCTTCAACCTCACCAGTAGATGTCACTAAATATCACACACTGGACCTTTAAGTTTTCATTCCTTTACAATTTTCCTACAGTGGAGGCTTTACTTCATATAAGTTGCGTTTTTAATACTAAGCCTTCCTGTACTTTGTGTTTTTCAACCAATGAAAAATGAAATAAAACATACATTTTGTGAAAACAATAATCACCAACTGGAGCATCAGATGCTTTTCGTACTTGGTGCCGTTACAAAAAGTTTTATTTACGTATTTGTGCCAAACTTTGGCTTTCAGTAACAGTGCATGTGGAGTGAATGAAGTCGAGGGAATAAAGTCATCAGTGTTGATATTGTACAGTTATTGCATTTACAATGTTCTAAAGTGTTGCCTACAAATAAACAACTTTGATACTTTTTGTTGTCTGACAAATTATTGATATTTTCACTGCTAATGGGTTTCAATAATGCTCCGAAAATCCTTATTTTACTACGTCTTATTAGTGTATCTCTGTACGTAAGGGCTGGTATCAAACGTATAGACTCTTTTGGCCTTAACTGACAGATGAAAACCACTGAAATTTGGTAACTACTTGGGGAAAATGATTCTTTAATTGGACATTAAGTGGAACATTTTTACATGATGCACTTTAGGAAAAGGAATGAACATGTTTTATTCACTAAACTGATGTATTGATTCATCTGTAAGTCATTCCCAAGTAAAAGTTTTTTAAATGTAACCAGTGATGTCGAAGCTGCATTGAAGTAGGAATTCATAGAAGAATCAGAATCATTTGCTTTGACAAACTATGCTTTCACACGAGAAGAAGTTGGACTAGAGCAAAGATACCCCAGGGAACAAAAACCACTTAGAATAAGTAGTTGGCTTTTGTAAACGGTGTCCATCTGCTGGTGGGACCAGGTACTGCACCAAGCTGGATTACTCAGTCAGGTAACCGAACCAGCACGAACAACTCCTTTTTGAAATAAATGACAATAATCACTACTCAACCTGATACCTACGGTCATCTATAACAGGGCTTCAAATTTTCCTTTAATGGCCCACAATTGTTTGTAGTTGCAATAACTACCCAAAACAACAAAAGTAAGTTGTACGTAGCTGACTGGAATCACTGAGCACACATGAATGTAGCTGAACAACAACAAGCTACTGCAGAATGTAGTCAAACTTCTAAAACTAGCTCACATTATGTTTCTGAATGTTTAAACACTAGGGTTTTTCAGAGGTGATGGCGTGTGCTGTGCCTTCTAGCTTTTCACAAACACCATATTTTAGGAGTTTTAGTAACTATGAGTGAAGAAAATGACAATTATCTATGAATTATCTATACTATCTCTGTCACTGTATTGAACAAACACGTCGTCAGAGTAACTGTGATCACTGATTTACTCATTATCTTATCTCCACCACAACATTTGGACAAGCAGCAACATTTGTTGGAGGTCTTGAGGAAAAACAAACGTTAAAAGCCTCCGTTCTACAGCAGTGAAGTAATATTTCTATTTGGTAAAAATCAAGAACCATCAAGAACCTAATTCTATAGGAAGAACCCTGACTAAATTATTTTGTTCAATTTGCATTTAACTAACATGATTTAAAAAAATGAACACAATAATTTAATTTTGATTTAATTAAATAAAAAATGATTCATTTCTAAGTGTTTTTCATTTACACCATCAGTGTGTAGTTGGTCCTTTGTGTGTTTATTCAAATGATGATTTTCATGGATTGTTTGCGTCTGTAGAGATGTAAAGAGATGTTTTTTGCTGGTTTGGTGTTTGGAAAACACAATACTTTCAAAGATAGTGCCTAAGCAAACACAAAGAAACTTGGTTAATATGCTACATAGACATAACTATTCCTCCACGCTGATTATAAGACCGTTTCGTGATGTTTAATTATCCTAAGAAAAAGGTGACTTCGTGAAATAGGTTTTTGTAAAAACAATATGAAAACTGCACCTAAAAATATAAAAACTACTGGTGTTAAAAAATATTATAAAAGATACTCAGGAACACGAAAGTACCTTCAAAATGCAAAACATGACTCAATAAATAAAGGAAGTGAATAAATAAAATAAATAAATCAGCTTATGTACCTTTTTAAAACCATTTGTAAACTAGCTAACGTTAGCTACGAACTAGCATAGCAGAGCTCGCGCCATTGGTATTCTGCTCGTGCACGGTGTAAGCTAGCTGTGGTAACGTAATATAAAAAAAGACGTTTATTTGGCTAATATAGCTTTAATTAACCAGTTAAACCGCCACTTTATATTGTTTTATAAAGGAATACCTCAGACCAGGACGAAGATGAAGTTAAACTGTGTTAATCTTGAGGCTTTTTTAGAGGAGTTCACGTCACTTGAGCAGGTACATCATGTTTAAAGCTAACGCTAGCTAGCTGTTTGCTAACGTGTTGTACTCATGGTTTATGAGCTTGTTTGTTTCAGATTTTGCTCCTTAAACTGACGAAAAATCGGAGAAACAATGTGACGATGGGTTTTCTGTATTTTCTAATAATCTGAGGGTTTAGCGCTGCTGAGTTTAGCTACAATCTGCCAATTTTATTAAAAATATATGATAGCAATATGAAAAATACATTATAAGACCCTCTTTTGTATGACTTTTTGCTAAAAATATGCAAACAGGAACCCACCAAATGTCTTTAAAAAGTTGTACTAGAGTAGTACATGTACATGTACTAGAGAAAAGTATTGCATTAGTGGCGCATGTGTAATTATGTCTTTAGACCTCACTGCTGGGTCACTGTGGATTATACATGTATTTTCTACTTTTCACTAATCAGAAAATTGCAGAGGTTCACAGCAAAAACAACACGTTGGAAATAATGTTGGATGATGCCAATAGAGTGTTGAAATTCTACCAGACCAAGGAGAAAAGTCTGACTGAGGGTGAGCTTTTGTCTTTTTATTAAAACTAATATTTTACATCGTATTTGTTTGTGGTGTCTGATTTAGTGTTTGTGTCTCCCTCTGCTGGTTGTGTTGCCAAATGACAGACCCTCTGACTGTGCAGTTCAGGGACCGTAATCCTCAATTTGTACACATTTACTGTGGCTGTTAGTGGTAGAATGTAACTAAATACATTTATTCTAGCACTGCACTTAAGTACAAATGTCAGGTACCTGTACTTTACTTGAGCATTTCCATTTTCTGCATCTTTATACTTTTACTCCAATACATCTCAGATGCAAATATTGTTCTTTTAACTCCACTACATTTGTCCGACAGCTTTAGTTCTTTTTACAGTTTTTCACCCTCTTCACGTCCAATGAAAACCACCAAATGTGTTGATTTTGAATGTTTGTGATAAGTTGAAGGACAAAGTGTTCTTTTATCAGCTGATTTTCAAATCCTCCTCCTTCTTAAGCAAAACAAGCTCTTTAAAAACCCTGTCAGATTCGCTGGAAAAATGCATTGTCACAAAGCTGAAAACAGGCCTATTTTTGTGAGCTCATAAGGTTTTTACAGATACGTGACTCTCACAGGACATATGCTGATCTTGTAGAAGTGTAGATTAAGAAGTTGTTCAAAGTTTGGGATCATTTCAAGCTAAACAAACTTGAAAACTATGCAGTGTGTTTGTTGTAAAACCGCACTAGCACGACTTTGATGCTTCAGCATCTCATCAGAAAACATCCAGTCTATGCATCCGGTCCACAAAGTGAACCTAACACAAGGTAACATTAACATTAGCATTTAACGTAGGTTCAGTCAATGTGTTTGTGATCATATCAGCATGAATACGGAATTTTACAGATAGGTCGCATCATGAGTTGTTGTTAGCATTGATGTTGCAGGCTAGTGGGTGTGTTTAAGTCATTTTATAGTGATTCTTTACAGTCTCACCACTAAAGGTGTTGACTTAATCCACTTTCCCAACGTCTTCACTGCAAGAATAAAGAGCCTAAAACTGTCAGACAAAACTTACACATAGTCTCAGATGAGTTCACTACAGTAACTCAACTTCCTTCTCGGTGAGGCTTAAAACACCCAGAAGGCAAAATATCACGAAATTATTAATTTTGTCTTTTGTGCATGTACTGCTCTTTAATCAGGCAAAAGTATTTCTTATTCGTTGACTCGAATCATCAAACAATCGGTAGAATCCTCGATTGCTAAAATAATCGATTGCTGCAGCCCTAGTTTATATAGTGTGGTATTAGTGCTTTTACTGAAGTCAAGCTTCTACAACAATATTGATGATATTGAAAGTGTAATATGTTGCAGAGCGAGACGGCCTCCTCGTCACAGTGAACAGCCTGCAGCAGACTCTGCAGGAGCAGTGCAACCTCAGAGGTAGCTCTGATGTTTGTACGTTTGAAGGAAACACTATTTGACATCAGTGATTTTCATGAAGAAAACATACATCAAGATGCTCCTAAGATTCTCACGAAGAATATGATGTACAACAAATAATTGTAAATTGTCCCTCAGTTTTAGATCTAATGATAGTGTTGCAGAAAAATACCGCAAAACATCTACTTAAATTACTATGGAAAACATGTTCTAAGATTGAAAAGATTTTCATCATGTTAATATTTTGAAACTTTTTATATTCTAGGTGAGAATGAGAGACTGAAGAATGATTTGTTGGACCTGAAACAAAAGAATGAGAAAAGAGCAGAGGTAAGGAACACAGCAGTAACAAATGCTTAACGCGACTGACCTCTTTATGGCCCTCCTGCAGTGCCTCCACAGTCCACCAGAGGGCCGCGGATCACACTTTGACTGCTGTAGTGTAATGTGTGTTGTGTGGTTGCTGTCAGGACGGAGAGGCTGAGGTTCAGCGGCTGGTGAAGGAGATCAGAGCAGGAGAAGAGCGACACCAGAGGGAGCTGGAGACTGTACGACAGCAGTGCAGGAGCGAGGTGGAGGACGCCCACAGCCAGGCTTTACATCAGAGTGAGACTTTACACAGAGGATGTTGTAATAGTGTATCAGGGATCACCGACTTCATGACATGTGTTAAATAACCTCTGTGCATCCCAGAAGTCTTAATGCACAAACAGCCTCTACCTAACCCTAGCCTGAAGTGTAGACTCACGTGAAATGACATAGTGGATGCTCCGTAACAAGAGAGGCTTAAAGACGTCAGGTCAGGACTTTTTAAGGAACACGGTGACACAATTATTGATGAAATTTTGCGATGACATTGTTATAGAGCTGGGTGATGCAGCCAAAATATTACATGTAGATCTTTTTCAGTGTTATGGACAAATTTCAATCTGTTTTTTCTGTAACATGAAGCTTAACACTTGCATTATTTGTTAAGGAAATAAGTAGTATAATTTAAAATAAAATAAAGCAGTGACTGGAGAAACATATTCACAATGAAAATATACAACAAACAACAAGAATCAAGTTGCATTTTGAATTTTTGTTGAGTGGGAAAGGAAGCACCAATTTCAATTTACGATTTAGGAATTTTGTTAAAGAAACAAAAACTTTGAATTTATTCCATATATTCCCCAACCCTACGTTGTTACTGAGGCCGTGCTTATTTTTTGATGAGTGGACTTATTTTGTATTACTTTAATTGTATTGATGTGTTTTTCGATTTCTGGATTGTGTTGTTTAGTTTTTATGTTCTTTGTCTTTTAACATCTTGGGACCATGTTGTAATAAGTGTTATCGCTTCAACATCCTTTGGATTTTTGCTTTTTCTCTCTGTCTAATTGTCTAATAATCCATAATCGATCAAGACTGTTTTATCGTTTAGCGTCATGTCGGAGCAGAAGAGCGTAAGGTTTTGTATTGTTTTCTGTGCTGCGCAGGGGAAGCCAAAGATGCCGAAGTGAAGAAGCTGCTGGAGGAAAAGGATGCAGATCTGGAGGAGATGAAGAAGAGGCTGAAGGAGCAGGAGAAGGAGAGGCAGAGTGAACTTTTGAAGCTACGGATGGAGGTCAGGAAAACCTTACAGCCGAGTTTAAAAGATGAACTCCATGTCTTTTCTTCCGTCTTATTATTTTGTGGTGTTTTTCTCCACATGTTTCATCAGTTTGGTGCAAAGTTGGCCCGTGTTCAGAGCACAGCTCAGTGGAGTCATCAGCAGCAGCAACAACATGGCTCTAACCTTCTTCCACAGAGCGTCTTCAAGAGGGTGAGCAGCACATACACTGCTTTCAGTGTCTGCTTCATGTATTTTTCACTGGAGGGGTACTTTAGTAAACTAGAGCAGAGCTTCTGTCTTAGTTTGGTGTGTTGGGGTTCCTCACATGCGTACATCAGCTGAGTGAAGAGCAAACCGTTGTAGACTTGACCGAGATGTTTCATCCTGTTAGTCCTCCCCTTCTAGGTAACATCACATTAGCACATCACTGAAACACAGCGGAGATGGCAGGGAGTGACGTCGGCCTGAGCTTCTCGAGCCTGTTATCCAGAGATCGTTAGCAGCTGTTTGCATGCTTTCATTTGGTGTTTATCCAAAGTGACTTACAATGAATGGATTTAACCTTCACACAGAAACTATGTCGATGTAACAGCTGGAAATCTGCTCAAATCCACCAAAACTTTCAGACCATAGTGTCCGTGGGAGGGTGACAGAGGTCATTTAAGCAGTGAAATAGTCTTTTATCAGGCTGAAACAGTCAGTTCCATTTGTCGATTGTTATAATTCTAGAAGCTTTATAACATTTAAATTAAAAATCATCAGGTTTTGGCTTATTCATTTAAAGATGTCACCTTGGTCTCTGGGAAATAGTTTTTATGAGTTTTTTTTTCTTAATCAAATCACTAAATATGTATGTTGTACCTCTGTTGTGTATGTGACACGAGCGTAAAGGTCTCATCGACAATTCTTAAACCAAATCATTGTGTTTAGAGATTCAAGCTTAACTGTTTACGTAGAGGTTAAATAAAGTCATATAGTGAGATGTGTGTTTATGCCCTAAAGTATTTCATTGGAACAGAACTTTCTTTACATACGTGTCTCTGCCAGAAGTATAACAGAAGAATACGTTTTATTTCTGGTATTCATCTTTTTAAACTCTGGTTTCGGTTTGTTTTTCTACCTCCATGTTTCAGTCCCTTCTGGAAGCTCGTCTCGTCACCTAATGTTACTCCCACGTGGAGCGCAAACACCTGCAGAAAGAATAGATTTATTTCCCACCAGAGAGAAACCGTCAGATTAAGAGTTTACATGGTTATTAGATGCTAATATTTTCCTACTGAATGGAGAATCAGAACCTCTCCTGACTGAAAATTCCCTCTAATCATCTTACGATGGAGACGGTTACATGAGGCATTTTTCCTCTGATTGGACATTTCTCACTCTTAGTGGAAAGTTAAGAGTCTGTGTAAAAACAGCTGGTATGTTGGCTTGCTGCCTGTTATGGAACACTGAAATAACTGTGAGACGCTTAAACAGACTTTTACCATCAGCAGATGTAAACCTAAAGCTTCCAAACAAATGAAAATGTTCTGATTATTTCTGCTTATTTGTGGCGTCACCAGCTTGACTTGTTTATTAACTGTTGTTTATTTGCTCCTCATGGTTTTAGAAAGACCTCCACTCAGCTTCTGTGCTTTTATGGAGTAACTTGACTCTGATATGTTTCTAATATGATCAGTCACAGTATCAGTGGTAAACATGAGATGAAAAAATCCCAAATTGTGAGCAAAACCGACCGTCTCATTAATAAAAGGCTTAATTAATTGCAAAAGCTACATATTTTGTGCTTAATATATTTAAAAACCTGATAATCCTTTATTTAACAGGTGATTTGTTGAACAAGAGACACTACAAACACAGTTGGATAAATGATAAATGTGATATATCTGTAGGTCAGCTGCTGTGTTCTGTGAAATGTTTTGCCTGTCGTCTTTACATTGCCTCTGTCTAATGTGCGTCTGTGTGGATTAACTCCCCAGAAGCTACAGTTTTTCCAGGAGGAGAAGAACAAGGAGATCGTGGCTCTGCATCAGCGAATCAAAGAGCTGGAAGAGAGTCAGCGCGTCGGCGGCCTGAAGAAGAGGAAGATCTAGTCTCTGCAGAAGCAGCTGACGAGTCGACCACCAGTCAGCTCTGCAGGTTCATCAGTGTCGCAAGTTACGTTAAGTTAAGTTAGTTTCGAAATACAGATTTCTCTGGTTCATTTCAAGCAAATCCAAGTGTTGTTTGCTGACTTCATGTAAAGATAATTGGTTGTGCGCTGTCATACATGAGTGGATTTGCTGCTTTAGTGTCTCGCTGCAGGTGACCGGTGTACTGAACAGAGAGCACATTTAGTTTACACACCGGCCGTATTCCTGTCTAAGGCTTTAATCCAATCAGACGGCTGCATGGAGGGAGGGGGGAGGCGCTGGTGAGTGAATTGTAGAGCTGGAAGGCCAGTCCCATTCAAGGAATTAAACTTGTTTATCTCCTTTCATTCAAAGAAAAAGTAATAGTTACACTCTGAATCATTCGCCTCTCGTCTTTCCTCCTTGAGATCAACCCGTGTTCTACAAACAACCGGTAATTTGCGCCCAAGGACTTTAGGCGTTTTCCAAAGCAAAAACTGGCAATAGATACACGCTAATACTTTATTTAATGTTGAGACCATTTTCAGGAGGTAGAAACATAAAACTGTTGATATGGGCTTTACACTCTGATCCATTTAATGAGCAGGTCGCCATGTTTGGACTGGTCTCATCATTTTTTCAGAGCCATATGTAACAGAGACACTGTTTAATAACTTGGTTTTTAACTTAATTTGGCATTTCTGTACCAAAATGTCTCTTTACTTACTAATAATTACTCCAGTTTCTCTGTAATAAAAAATGATGAAATTGTGCTATAATTCTGGTCGTGTCCTTCTGGTTTTAGGCTCTAAAACACAAAGCCGTGCCTTGAAAGACTAGAAAACAAATAACATCTGAAGCATTTGCTTTGAACGCTCTTCAGATGTCCTTTGACTGCAGCGTGTCTCTGTTGTCCCTGCTGCGCTCCTCACAGGGACGACACACCTGAATGCAGCCGTTCTGCCGCAGAGGCCCTGACCTCCTGCTTTTTAATCTCTTTATCTGTGCTGCTCAGCCAGCATCTAAGGGGGACAGAGAGTTAATCTCTATGGGAACATTGGGTAATAGTGTTGCATAACATTTCATCTTCACATGCGTTCGGGAAGGAGATCACCCTCAGCTGCACAACGCAGACGTTTCCTCTACACAGGTACGTCCTGCAAAACCTGTAAACTGAAGCATCACTAACACGTTTCATGAATCCTGATGAATCCTCATCTCCTGCTGTTGCGTGTTTCTGGACTAATTTTTGCTGTCCTGGACTGATGTTAGCAGTTTGAAGGGATTGGGACAAACCTACATTAAAACAGGATTAGAGTTCATGACACCACCTGAAGCCTGTCCGTCACTGAGGAGGGCGGAGGTGAGCAGTGAGTGGGTGTGGCCAGGGAAGCCCGGACCGTCAGTCCACTTCACTGACGTGCACTGCAGCCCACACCGTGAAGCCACTGCTGGATTACAACCTTTGAAGATTCATTTTACATTTTTGGCAGCATGTTATCGAAGGAAATTCATGTCTCGGCGTCCTGCTGGTTCAAAGGAAGATCCACTTTTTTAATAGCAGTGGATTCTGAGGCTGTGTTTTGATGCAGAACAACAGTTTGGAAACTTGGTAAGAAAATGAGAGATTTATTCTTGTTTTTGTTTCAGCTTTGTTGCAGTTTAGATTAGAAAGTTTCTACTGTTTGGTTTCTATCTGTGGTAGTCGTGCAGAAACAGGTCAAGTTTAACGCTGTCATGTCACGTAACAATGTCCATAATTACAAATCTTTTCTGTAAAGAATAATCATTGGTCATACGACATGTTAATCAGGATCCCAAAATTATGTCATGCACAGTTAAAGAAAAAGGTGAAAAAAATATGTAGAAAATGTTACATAACACATCTAGAAAATAATCAGTTTATATGAGAATTCTACATTTAGTCACAGATGATGAAGCTTTAGGCAAAATCCACAAAGTGACGTAAGTGAAATTTAAACCGTTTTTAGTCTTCAAAAGGGATCAGAATGAATGTAGTTTTCATGTGATGTTGTTCTAAATACGTACTTTCTCATTAGGTTTGAGAAGGTGACGTTAAGGTCTGGGCTCACAAGCAAAATCTTGGAGCAGATCATCACATTATCATGGTGACATTGGCATTAGTAGAGGCCTGTAGGGCTGCAGCGAAATGATGGTGTTCAGTTCATCTTTCAACTGTGTTCATGTTTAATGGCTCGATTAGTCGGTTAAATACACTGGAAAAAGAATATCGTAGAGACCCAGGCATTGACATCAGTTGAACAAAGTGAGAACAACAAAACCATCACACTGGAAAACATATTTGCTAAATACTTTGCTAAAAACTTTTTGAGCTGTTATTCAGAATACGGTCAAAGTCCAGAGAAAAGCACAGAAAATTATTGTCAGAGCTACATTTCTCATCATTCCTCCCTAAAAGCACATTGGAAAATACTTTATTTAATAATTCATTCTTGTCATTAAGTGTATTCATGTTTCATCATATGTAGTTTTAAATATGCTTCAATCCAGCGCAAATCTCATATTTACAACATCAAATGTTGTGATTTTGTACATTTTTAAAAGAAAATCTAATTTATCTACTAAATAAGGCATAAGAAGATAAATGCAGACATTTTGATTTGATGTGTAGCCACACATACAGGTACAGAAAAATAATAATAATAATGGGTTCAAAAGCAGCAACTCTATACATTTACTTGTTTTATCTACTGAAGTGTCAGGATTTGCTGTTTTTTAAAAATGTACTAAAATATTTCTGTGCTTTTGGACAGTTGGTCACACAAAACTGTAGATGTGCTGTAGATGACGTCATGTGGACCAGTGGTTCCACATCTACTTTTTTTGCTTTTAATTTAAAATACAGATATTTTAGCTTCGTACCACTTGACACAGGTTTCATACAGCAACAAATTGTGACCTTTTTTAGATGATGTCAACCATTGTTAAGGACCCAAACAGATACAGTTCTACAGGGTTTTTAAAACATACTGCACTAGCAGTGACCCCCGAGTCCTGCTCATGTGTTTGAAGATGAATGTGTGTCCAGTCTGCTGCAGAAATGCCCGCTGGTCAGTACCAGGTGAGGAGCACCGCGCTCCGCCACAGCCTCTACAGCCTGACGGACAGCTCCGCCGCCGACCCCGAGGACGAGGAGCCCGAGGCCCCGCCGCGCATCACCCCCCTGCAGAAGCTCACCACCGACATGTGCAAGGACCAGAAGACCATCAAGGACCTGATCATCGGCCGCAGGGTGGGCTTCTACAAGGTCCGGGGTGAGATCGGCTACGGGACCTTCTCCAGGGTCAAGATGGCCTTCCACGCTCTGACCAAAGGTGGGTCTGCACGCTGCGCTGCTCATATATAGTCTCATATTTTATTATTATGTATTCTTATGAAAAGTCATTTTTTCCTAAATCCTAAATTGCTTTGAGTTTGATGTTCAGTGATTCATATTTGTTGAGGTATTTATTACTTTGACTTCGTGTTCAGTTCAAGGGTCCCTGTTTTTAATAAAGTCAAAGCAGTTTCGTTTCATTCCACTTCAGACACGTGTAATGTGTTTTCAATGTCAAATGTTTCTTGGGGGTAGGATGGGATAATACCAGCCCATTAATCGTCACTTTTTCCGGCCCCAGTCTATCGCTGTTCCAGTTCGGTTGACCTGGATAAAATATCTGTGCCAAACAAGCATGTTCCATGTTCACACAATCATCCTGAGATGAGAAAATGTTAGAATAATTGGGTTCCTTCTTACCAAGCTTTTGAATATTGATACCAGAGTAGAGCTGCAAACAGCTGAACGCCTTTTCTGCGCTCTGCCTCCTTATATGTAGTTTTCATTCTCTCATGTGTCCTCCTTGTAGACAAAGTGGCTCTGAAGGTCCAGGATAAGACGAGGCTGGACGCTCAGGCCCAGCGTCTGCTCTCCAGAGAGATCAGCAGCATGGAGTCCCTGCAGCACCCCAACGTGGTGCGTCTGTACGAGGTGGTGGACACGCCGAGCCGCCTCTACCTGGTGGTGGAGTACGCGGGAGGAGGAGACCTCCACAACAGGATCTGCAATGAGGGCAAACTGTGTGAGAACACCTGCAAGATCACCTTCGCACAGATCCTTTCTGCCGTTAAATATATGGTTAGTGACAGCACTGAGCTGTATTTATGTACTAATCCTGATACAGTTCGTTCACATCGAGTCAAGTCAGAGTAGTCATTGTGCAGTAAAATGGTCTCTGTCATTTTCTGTGTTTCCTTATGAAGTTTTCCTGTCCAGTCTTTTCACTGGACAGGAAGAGGATGGAAAACTGAATCTGTCAGACAAATGTAGAGGAATAAAAAGAAGAATATTTGCCTCTGAGATGTAGTGGAGTAGAAGAATAAAGCTGCAGCAAATAGAAATACTCAAGTAAAGTACAAGTACCTCAAATATGTACATAGATACAGTACTGCAGTAAAAGTACTTCGTTACATTCCTCCACAGGAAGTAGTAGCAGTAAAGTGGTCAACATCATTAAATACAGTATGAATCCACAGACCATTCAGATTTGTATTAATATTGAACTGAACTTTAAACAGTTTAACAGTATTAAACATCAGCTTCAAAGGATAGTCAGTGTATTATTCGGTATTTTGTAGCCATTTTCAAAAACTATAGAATTCTAGATTTTTGAGATGTGTTATTTCTACCATTTTCAACGTGGAAACTTACAGCACAGCGTTTGAGTAAAGTAGTTACTGCAGGATTCTGAAAGCAGCTCGTCTGTTTTGCAGCACAACATGAACATCATCCACCGAGACCTGAAGGCGGAGAACATTCTGTTCACTACCAGCGGCTGTGTGAAGGTGGCCGACCTCGGATTCAGCACGCGGGTTTCAAACCGCAACGACGCCCTCGACACATTCTGCGGCTCGCCTCCGTACGCCGCCCCGGAGCTCTTCAGGGACGAGTGCTACCTGGGCCCGCCGGTGGACGTGTGGGCCATGGGGGTCCTGCTCTTCTTCATGGTTACCGGCACTATGCCGTTCCGGGCAGATACCATGGGAAAGCTGCGGCGCTGCATCATCGAATGCACCTACACCCTCCCGCCCTGGGTTCCCGGGCCCTGCCAACGCCTCATCAAGGGCATCCTGAAGCCAGTCCCTGCAGAGCGCTGCGCCGTGGACCAGATGCTAGGCTGTGACTGGCTGTTACCTGTCGAGTTCCCCTGGTCGTTGGTGACTCCGGAACCTTCCAGCCCTCCGCAGAGCCTGCTGGACTCGGAGCCCGGAAGCCTGGATGACGAAGAGGAGGAGGAGGTGAGGAGCGCGCTGGAAGAGCTCGGCTTCACGGCGGAGCACCTCCGAAACAATCAGCTCAAAGACAGCCGCAACCCCGTCGCAGGGGTCTACCGGATCCTGGTGCACCGAGCCCAGAGGAGGAGGGGCTGCGACAGCCTGCCGGTGGTCCGGGGGATGGTGAGGGATCCCAAGAGGGAGGGTCTCCGGGCCTACCGGGGCCTCAGACACACCTCCAAGTTGTGTGTGCTTTCATAACAGACTGTTCAGCTTTCATTTGCACGTTTTATATGAACAGTTAGAGGCAGATTTTTATATTTGACACTGTTTAAAGGTTCGGTGTGTAAATTTAGGAGGATTTAATATTTATAATTAAGTTCTCATTAGTGTATAATCACCTGGGTTTCCAGCTGGTTGCAATCTGCAACTTCACCACTAGATGCCACTAAATATTACACACTGAGCCTATAAAGGGAAGTTAATACTTGAAGAGAGCGTTTGACAGTTGCAGCTTTTGATGTGTTTGTTTTACTCTTTCCAGTTTTTCCAGAATAGTTAAGTGCCTGATAAAACAAGACGTACCAATTCCAAAACAGAGGTTGAAATATCTAGATCTTTAAAGTCATTATTTAAAAGAGACTTTTTTTTCGTTATCTGAAAGATTTTTAGATGTCTGAATGAACGTTAAAACTATTTGAAAGCTGAGAAGCAAATATGAGGAAACTCTGAAAAACAAACAGAATCTTTTGTACGTTTCAAACACTGGACTCTGATGACCTGCCCGGCCCGTGGGTTCATCTGGGAGTCTTTCGTCGGGTCCTGAACCCCAGGTTGGAACCACTGAATAAGTCCAGTATGTAAAAAGATGGAAACCAATTCTGTATCACTATAATTATGGTTCAAAGCAGACTTAAGTAATGTTTAACTAATGTATGAATGAATGCAGGATGTTTGATGGATTCGTTTTGTTCATGATGATCGAGTCACCGTGTTTATGTCAGGACTTCAGTCACAGTTCTGTGACTGTTCGTCTCACATTTCTTTGTGCAGTGTAGTTTCATCTCTTCGTGGCCAGTACGAAGAGGAGAAATTATATAAAAACCTGAACCTAATCCTCTTAAGTTTTGACAATGAGACTTGGCATCATATTGGTTAGAGCTTTAACTCTGCATGAACTTTATTTGCTGCACTGGCTTCATGGCAAACCCACAGGTTTTCATGTTCGTTTTGAGGACTGTGGTGCATCTTCTGATCGCTGGCTCACGTAACGACATGTAAATGTTGCCTCTAATGATCAGTTTAATTTGTTCTTGTAATATTAGAGCAGGCGCTGTTCTCCTTAAAGAGAGGCTGGAGAAATGACTGTTGGAATCCATCTGATTTGGTGTCATTTTGATTCATTATAAAGTAATGTTCCTTAAGTGGTGATCAAGTAAGTGTGAAGTGATCACATGAGACCACAACGACAGGAATCCATTACATCCTGCATTAATCATTACATCATAGTAAGTCATGTATTAGTAAAGGGTTACTTCAATATATGATTTGTACCGTTATTACTTATGGGATTGTTTCACAGACGACGCATCAGTATCTAATGATGTTTTGTTTATGTGCAAAATGCACCATTTGTGCAACTAATGTGAACTTCCTCATCCGTATGAGTCCACAGAAGACACTTAGTAAGTATAAACAACCCTGTCATGTTCTTTTTGTCTCCTGAGAAGCCGCTTCAAATGTATGAAACTCTAAATAAAGTGCTACTAAACCCAATGAGTCGTGCACATTGCATTGTTGTGGCGCAGAGCAGGTGGCCGCTGCCGCACCCAAACAGCGCTGATGTCGCGTCTTTGTGTCGTGTTTACCAAAGTTTCACCAAGTGGCTGCGGGTAAACAATGGTCCTCCAGCAGCTGGCAGGACACCAGATGATACTCAGGACCCCCAAAAACCGGCCCAAACCAGCCACAGACCAGACCAGACCAGACCCGACCCCGCGGCCCCCTCTGGCACTGACAGCCCGGCTCCGCCCAGTCCTGGCCCGCCCGACCCCCATCTGCAGGGAGCGGCAGATGGCGCGGCGTGGCTGCGGAGACATCTGCAGCGCAGACAATAGGCGCTCTGTGCGGACCGCTGGAGCTGACAGGCCGGGGGCTCCGCTATTGTGCGCTGCGCCATACACATGCAGATGAGTCCTGGAGGAGGGGGGGGTCACAGGGACAACAGCGACCAGATGACAGCCTTTAGCGCCTTCCATGCAAATGTGCGGAGTTTTAAAGTTTAGTTGCTCTGCTAACACCGCCCCCTCCACCACCAGCACCACCGTGTACAACCAAACGCACACAGCCCAAAACCAGAAGAAAATGAAAACACACGAGCCCAAATATATGCTTCTTTGCTTTTTATTGACCATTTTCTACTTAGAAATTAGTTTCCAACAGGACATGTTAAAATCTTCATGTTGTCATAACATTACATCATGAGATTCTCCGAAAATATTGTTACAAATTCAGGTTTTTTTTCCACATTTTTTCATATTAACTCCTTTCTAAAGTGAAACCTTTAGAAAGTAATAAATTAGTTTCCAACATCAACTTCATTTTGTTTCCATAATAGAACATCATGAGTTTATCCTAAAATAATGTTACAAATTCATGTTTCTTTTCAATATTAGTATCTTTTTTCTAAAGTGAAACCTTTAGAGAACAGACA
>JAPQRN010000005.1:1408510-1419616 GCA_037367275.1 Coranthus polyacanthus
TGTGTGTGTGTGTGTGTGTGTGTGTGTGTGTGTGTGTGTGTGTCTCTCTGTGTGTGTGTGTGTGTGTGTGTGTGTGTCTCTCTGTGTGTGTGTGTGTGTCGCCGTCTCCCCAAAGTCTGCAGACTCATTTTCCACAGCAGATTAAATGTGCGTGTGCGCCCACAGAGCATCCCGCCAAATTAGAAGTCGCCAAAGCCCAGTCTTCACATTCATCTTTGAGCCTTTTTCACAAAAACAGAAAAGCAGCAAAACGCGGCTGCACCCGAACGCCTCTTTTACTCAACTCACCAAAATTAAATTCCTCCAAAAGAAATGGTCTCAAAACTTGTCCAAGCTACGAAGGAGCCTCAGAACCTTTGGATTTGGATTTTTCTGGAGGTTTTGGTGCCAGAAATCCGTACCGTGTGTGTTTTTTATTACTTCCTATGTCAGATTTTCACAGAATTAACTCGCGATTTAACACGTTCAGATTACAGCGACAAGTCTGAGCATTTTATATTCGAAGGTTAAATTTTCAGACGCCCTGGTTTCATAAAATTCATTTGTTCGGTAAAATGTCAGTATGCGTGTGCACGATCACGATATGTACATTTTTCGGCGCCTTAAGAGAAAACTCTGAATTTAAGGACAGATCACAATTTGTCTGAGGAATCCTTGTGCAGCATTAACTTTAAGGTAATCATCACGTTTGCACATTTTCAAGATTTTGAGACGCCTAGACAGAATTTTTTTTTTTTTTTTTTTTGAGCAGCTAAAACAAATCTTCGCTCCAGTAACAACCTTTACCTTTTGGATACGTCACAAATGTGGGGTTTTTTGGTTTTTTTTTGGGGGGGGGGGGTTTGCTGAAGTGCACTTTGATAAATTGGTAAAAAAGGGTTCATTATGTGGCGCTAACAGGACTTTGCAGGAACTTGACAGGAGAAAGTCAGTGCTAATGCAGGAATAAAACAGCTCCGTTTTTGTACGTTGGCGACTCGGACACTGATTTAAGACGCGCTGCACCAGGAGGAGCTGGATACAGGACTTACAGTAAAATCTCTGTACATGTGTAACCTTCTGCTAAATGAGTTAAAGTCACAGTCAGTGTTTTCTGCAGGCGTCTGACTGTCAGCGTCAAGGCGCTTGTGGGGAGACTTTTAATGCCTGGCTTTTATTTTTAGATTGTGATGTCTGTCTGCGCTGTTCCTGTCTATGTTTGCTTTTTAAATTTGAATATCTTTATGTTTTATGCCCCGCATGAGGTTCTCATACTTCAGGACAATCTGATGAAATTGTGCCGCTAAATTTTAAGAAATTGCGTACGCGACTGCAACTTTTAATACGAGCGCACTGGAGAAAAGCGCAGGACAGGTGTTGAACTGTCGTGTTTTCTTGGAGTGATTTTCTTTTTCTGTTACGAGGTGAATATTGAGCGTGCGGTTCTTCAACTTCTTATTTTAGGAGGGGATAAAACAACTGGAGCTTGAGAGAGAAGGTGTTAAACAGAGGAGTGTGAATCACTGAGCCAGCAGAAGACTCAAAGAGCGAGAGATCAAACTGAGCTCCATGTAACCTTTAACGTTGTAGTGCAGCAGACACTGACTGTGCACACAGATCATGCAGAGGCTGCTTCTTCACACAGACCTTGGCATTTGAGTTTCCGTCCCTCGGAAAGCAGCGGGGTTCGGCTGCTCCCGCTCCTGCTGCCGTTTCTGCAGCTGCAGCGTCAATTCAACGTGCTGCATTAACAGCTTCAGTCCCTTCGGGCGACAGGAATTCTGGGTTATTTCTACCCTGGTGTATCTGGCACAGTTTTGGTTATCTGCACTCAACAGGCCAATGAAAGCGCAGCTGCTGCACGCCTCATTGGCTGCCGCGGGGTTATGGGTTAATCCTGATTGGTGATTTTCAAAGAGGACACGCCCCTGATTTTTTTTTTTTTTTTTTTTTCCTAATGTGCAAGGAACAAATTTGCATATTTTCACTGTAGCGTGGAGGATTTGTAACCTAATTTTGGGGCAGTTTAGGCTCCAAAAAAAGGGCCAGATTTGACATCAAATATAAAAAAAAGGAATGTGATCGAGCTGGTGCTTTGGTTTCTCAAGTTGCTTTTAAACTCTTAACCAAACAAAGCCTGTTAATGAGCTAAAACTAAAGTCATGCAAAAAAATTCAATTAAAAAAGTGCTGAGTCTCTTGGCTTCGTGTTGAAACGGTGGCACAGTGATGTGGTTTGTGATCGTGGGGGAAGTCCAGAAGTGTGTCAAAGTGAGGTGCGGCTCCAGACCAGACCAGACCAGACCACATCCACCACACCTCCCACTTCACCGCTGCTGCTGGGTTGCTGGGCAAATTTTTTCGAGCAGGCCTGCCTCGGCACACAGGAGCGGCTCGGCGGTGGACGGTGGATGGTAAATGTGTGTGACGTCTCCGCTTCCCTAACCCCCCTGTGTATCGCGTGTCTAGACCAGCACCGGCACCGCTTTCTGGATGGACCGTGTGACCCGCGGGGGCAGTCACACGACCTCAACGTCCACGCGCCACACCTCCAGGTTTTTTTATTTTTTTGGGTCCCCCCCCCACACACACTTCTTTTTCGATCAATTCTTCCCCCTTTTTATTCCACTTTGGACTCGGACGGTTCAAAAACCGAGGGAAGCCGACACTCGGCTGCATCGACGCATTCAATCCTGAAAAGCTCACGTTTTACAATAAAACCCAGTCAAAAAGTAATAAAATGCCTCTTCAGGACTCATTTTCAAAACCATGGCGCCAACAAGTCTTATTAGAAATTGGAAACATTATCAAATATAATTGCGGCGGTGCTAAAAATGAGTCAATTTGCTGCAATTTTTCAACAGCAATTTAATTTATTTTACAGTTTATGGCTTAATGTGAAAACATTACGGTCATAAATCTGCACCACATTAAAGATTTAACGCATTTAAAGTCAAAATGAGTCGCAGAAAACATTATGAAAACATGCACAGGAAATATGAGCATATTTGTGTAAAAAAATATATATAATTTTGCCAGCTGTGAATGATGATTTTAAGTTTAACTATTAAAAAATGAATCTCTATAGTTTTCTGCAAAAATTTACATTTATTTTTGATTTAAATATTGAGGATTTTTCATAAACTGTCTGTAAAATATAATTTGACTTAAATATTTTTTTTTCATGAACTGAGTAACACATTATTTAAAAAAAAATAAATATGTAAAATACATGATTTATGAATAATGGATTTTTAGTTTGACTTAAATCTTGTCATGAACGATCTATAAGACTTTTTCAATTATGTAAAAGTCATTGTATAATAATTAAAAAAGGTACAATATTAAGTGATAGAACTCAGCGCCATTGACTCAGGACTGTTTTCCATAATTCACACTTTTTTCCTCCTCTGATGCACAAACGAACCAAACTCTGTGTTTAAAGGCTTCCCTCCGTCGTCTCACGTCACAAAACAAAAAGCAGAGCTTGTTGAACTTTTGGTGACCAGGCTTTTCTGCTCCTTTAACTAAAACTTAATAGTCACCTTCATGCAGAGACAGAAATCTGAGCAGCGAGCCATAAAAAAACTTGTGATGGAAACCTCAGCAGCCGGCACACTCAGGAAACAAATAAAACATCTTTATGAGCAGGGGTTTTATGGTCTTAATGGGCAGCGTCCCGGTCCAGTGGCCTCTAAGTGCTCGGCCGGACAGCTCCGGGTTTCAGGCGGCCGCTACCGTCTGCAGACCAAACCCTGCAGCCGCTGACTGTTTGCATTACGTCTGCTGCACCGACAGTAATTAAAAAAAACAACAGCAACAACAACAAAACTACTTTCTGAGGCTGTGAAATCACAATAAATTCCCATTAGCTGTGTCTAATGCACGATTTGCACACGGGACGCAGAATATCAATGATGCACAACAAACACGGGATGAAGGTGAAGAAAACAACAACGAAAAGGTTTTATATCCACGACAACGGAGAGTGCACTGCAAAAAATGAAAAAAAAATTTTTAAATGTAGTTTTTAAAACAACTGAAACGGCCTGATGATGACAAGAGAATATAGCATCATTTTGTTAGAAATCAACATATTTTAAGCATTTTTTTTAGACTTTTAAGGTTATTTTTAGTGGGGTTTTTTTAAATATTAAAACCATTTTTAATCAAAGGGGATTGTCTGTAAGATTAAAATGACTTGTTTTGGTGTCGTTTTTTGTTATTTTTCGTGTTTCGTTTTTCATGCAAAATAGAAATAAAACTTACTAAAAAGTGTTTAATTTGATTCAGATTAATAAAGTGTTTTAAGTCCAAAATATTCACAAAAAGTATTAAACAATGTCCTTGATGTTTGAATTGTCTCACATTCGTCAGAGTTTTTCATTGAACTTTCTTCTTCTACTTAATCCTGTTTAGTTGCATTATTTCCATCTTGTGCTTCTTTGTGACATGAAAACACAGTGAACCGGGTTCGTCTGGCTTCTGTCTCCTGGTTTGTTTGTTTGGGGTTTTTTGGGGTTTTTTTTATTTGCCGCTCGGTGCGTTGGACGCAGGACGGGGACAGGTTATGTGTGACCTCGTCTCTTTTGTCCGTCAGACAATACCAGGCCTGTGGGACCATTAGCTGCTCTTTGTCGAGGTTCGCTCAGGTGCGACGTCCGCCCCGTCGACGCCGACGCCGCAAAGACAACCTCCAAAACTGCGGCACTTTCAGACGAAGCCTCCAGACGCTGCAGCATTTCCATCCTCCAGCTTATCCACATTTGTATTTTAGCTACTTTTCACTACAACTGCAAATACGAATCGATCTTTCTTTTGATAACAGACATTTTTAAAGCAAAAAGACTGAACATCTTTTAGACCATTAACATTAAACGAGCAGCAGTGAAAGCAATTGGCAGATTAATGGCAGTAATTGTTTGTCGCAGCCTCATTTTACACACAAAACGTGTCATATGTTTGTTAATAACATGCATTCTTAAAGATCGTGAAACATGGAATAAAAGGAGCCAGTTAGTAGTTTGATTTTGATGATTTAAGTGCAGTTCGCTGGTGATACTTTTGCACTTTTTCATGAAAGTAAATGTCGGTTGCAACTTCATTCTCACACAAAACTTGCCACGAGTTTAACTCTAAGATGCATTCTTAAAAATCATGAAATACAGAATAAAGCACATCCAAAAGGAGCCAGTTTTTCATCAATGCTTTAATGCAGTTTTTCATTGATGCTTTAAGTACATTTTTGCCGGTAATACTTGTAAGAGTATTTTTAGTGCAAAGAACCAGTACTTTTTATACATTTTTGTAGCTTTATGTATATTTTTCTGGTAATATTTTATTTGAAGGCAGAATTATTCCTCTTAATGGTATTTTTAAAGTGAAGAATCAGCTCTTTCATTTGAGTTTTGATGCTTTGAGTCCAGTTTTCTGTTAACTACTTTTAATTAAAGGCAGAACTCTTCCTCTTGACATTATTTTTAAAGTGAGGCATCAGTCCTTTTATTCAACTTCTGTTGCTTTACGTATATTCTGCTGGCAATACTTTTAATTAAAGGTCAAACTACTCCTTCAGCTGTATTTTTAAAGTGTAGAATCACTGGGTTTTTTTGGAACATTTCTATTGAGTCGAGGAGGAAAAGGCTCATCTTCTTCCTGATACGTCAGGTTTGAGTTTAAACGAGCGACAGAGAAGCGTCCGAGCCCTGAAGAGCCTCTCGTCCGATTCATGAGGACGTAGTACTCTGCTCGAGCGGAGGCGTCTGATTGGCGGCTGGGCGGCGCGCTCCGATTGGCTGCCGTGGTCTGTGTCGACTCAGCGCTGGGACCTGTTACGCCAGATGCCCTCCTCTCGTCCCCTGCAATGTTTGCAGCCCCACGCACGCGATCCCTCGCTCCGCTTGGCTGCACCCTCTCATCGCATTACTTCTGCTATTCTAACTCCTCCATCAATTATGCACTAGAATAACTTCAGGGCCTGATGGAGCCAAGACATAAAAGAGGATCATCGGCGTGAGCGCTCACAGCGTCTGCCTGCGTGTTCCCACCGCGTCGCCGCCGCTCCGACCGCCGCCACTGCGACCGGCGACACGAGCGCCAAAAAACCAGCGGAGATGATGCACACGAACACCTCGCAGCTCGTACGCTCGACGCGCGTTGGCAGGTCGATCAGACAAAGACTGAAATCGAGTTTCAGGAGACTTTGGGGCAAAAAAGATCCAGTCAGACATTAGACATTTGAAGACTCCGGGTTGGTCTGAGAAGTTTAAAATGTGAACTACATGCTTGTCAAACCTGTATCGAAAAGTAGTTACGAAAAAAGTAAATGGTTTTACTTTTATTACGCTTCAAACCGGCCTTAAAGCTCAAGAAGACAAAGAAACAGAACTTACTGTTAATTGGAAACTGAGCGAAAAACACAAAATGCCTCATCAGATTTACGAATAAACATTTGAAATGAGGTCATTTTATGGATCTTAATGGTTTCAAGGACTTTTATTTTTTGACAGAGCTTGAGATTTGTCTTTCAAAATAATAACCAACAACTATTTCGATGCTTTAAGTAGCATCTTCTGAAACGTATTTGCCATTTTTCGTCGCTTTAAATGACGATAAACTGTGTATTTTGGACTGAGAAACAAAAAGAAAGAACAAAAGACACATTTCCCTGAACTTTACAGTCATTAATCTATTTTTTAATCAAGAAAATAATTTACAGATTCATCAATGAAAAGCAGATATTAGTTACAAACCACTTTCACCAGCCTGTCGTCTATTTTTTGTTTGATATAAACATATTTTGCTTGTTTGTAGATCATTTTTACCTCGCTCACTGTAAATTCAGTAAATCCCGCAAAGCATTTTAATTCAAAAATCTGTCTGCGCGATCATAATACTAATATTGAAGAGAATTGAAATAAAAGACTAAAACCTACATTAACACCAGGTTACCGCTCACAGACCTCTGCTCTTGTTTCAGGAAAAGTCAGACTTTCAGCACTTAATCACAAACATAAATGAGATCAGAAGACGCAGACATTTCCGCAGGAGGTGAGTGTAAGATGAGGAATAATCTGAAAATGCTCAAGTGACGTCCCAGGAATCGTAACCTACTTTTATTCCTTGAGACAAAATGGTGTCGAATTTGGAAAATGGCTGCCTGTTCTCCTCGCTCTGCGGCTCAGCAGACGGAGGAGAATCCAATCAGCCACGTCTTTATGGAACAGTGTGCAGATCCAGATCTCGGAACATCTGAAATTCCAATTAATGACCCTGCGCTCGAGTTGATGAACCCCCCCCCCCCCCAAAAAAAAAAAATAATAATAATGTTATCAGGGCCATTCATCACCAAAACAGAAACACAGGCCAAGAGGAGGAAAGTGGACCCCTCTATTAAAGTCATGGCGGTCCTGACCTGGATTTCTCCTGGTTGCGTGTGAAGGTTTGTCCAAGCTGTAACGTCAGATCACAAACAGCTTTTTTAATATTTCATGGGTCCCAGAGCAGTGAGTCTGCTGAAATCCAGCAGGAGGAAACACTTGGGAGTCTCAGCGGAGCGAAAAGGTCCCGCAAAGTCAGGCCAAGTTCATCCAACATTTCAGAAATGTTCATAAATAACATTTGGACTGTAACGTATTCACCGCAGGGGCTTGAAAACGCCTTTGTTGTGGCGTGGAAAATAAAAAAAAACACTTCAGTTAAACAGCGCAGGCCGGTGATTCCACGAGACATTTGAACGCAGCACTTAAACAGCAGCGGAGGGAACGCGTGTTCGCTTCATGTGAGACGTTTCAGTTTGTCTTTACTGTCGCTGTGGAAAAGTGGCACCGAAATGTAAAAGTCAGCAGACGTTTAGAACCAGGAAATGTCACCCTGATGAGGAGGCGCTTTCCTTTCAGGCTTCCCTCCAAAGCCACACTGACCCACATCTGCTCCAGAAACATCCACTGCCCCGCTGTCAAAACGCTCACATTTGCTTTTTATCAAGTCTATACTTTAAGCCAATTTACATCTCAGCAGAAATCGTGTGTGATTTCACTCCGCTCGTGTGCCAATTTTCTTATTACCACCAATCACCTCGAACCGGGAGAGACAGCAAAGCACGCGTCAGGTAATGAAACTGACACTATTTTGTCCAAATTTTGCGTTTTGAAATCACCGAAAGAGACCCTGGACAACAGAGAAAACAAGTTAGTGAGTAACGTCAAATCGATTCACGCAGCAGTCGGGTTTCCAGCCAAAAACAACCAAGTGTCTATTACTGAGCCCTGGGTATCTGCGAGACCGCTCGGACCTGTTTCCAATACAAATCACTTTGCATTTTCAGCAGTGTCTTGAAAGAGAACCGACTGAAGCCAGTTGTTGCACGAAAGCTGAGAAAAACCTACTAGAAAAGGCTTGAAATGTGACGATCTGTGACGCGAGGAAGTCAAAATAATCCAGAAAATGAGACATTCAGGATTCCATATTGCACAGAAAATAGTACGATTAGGATGTTTTACAGTGCAGTCTGAGTTTCAAGACAAACTAAAAAGTCAAGCAATCTGATGCTCCACATGTGAGAAAATAATGCTTGAAATGCCATGATTTGTGTTGCAACAAAGTCAAAATAGTCCAGAAAATTAGACATTTAGGATTCAGTAATGCACAATAAATAGTACATTTGGGATTTTTACAGTGCAGTCTTACACGAAACAGCTTTTAAAACTAAGAAAGTCCAAAAAAAAAAAAGGAAATTATAAGAAGCACTTTCTTGGAGTGGCAGGATTTCCTGACCGACTACTTTTATTGTGCTGGAGTTTCTAAAAACGACACTGAAGCCAAGCACCTTGATAAACCCATTCAACTACAGCCCACAAACAGCTTCAAGTGTGAAGGATTGAATTGGGGGGAAAAAAGTCACAATAATCCAGAAAAGCAGGAAAATCACACATTTAGGATTCAATAATAAGAAACACAAACTATTAGTAGTAGCAGAGCTCAGTGTTAAGACAGTTGTTGCAAAAAAAAACACTAGAAAAAGCTCGAAATGTGTCAGAATAATCCAGAAAAACTGGAAAACAAATGGTTTAGAGTTCAATAATACAAATAAAAGAGGAAGATTAGGATGGTTCCAGTGCAAAAACTAAAAATTAAGATACCAAAAAAAGCACATTTTCAAGTTTTCTGATGCGCTATTGTTGTTGTTGACTTCATGAAAAGGGACAGCGTAGCCAAGCACCTCGATAAGCTCTGAGAAAATAAAAAGCTGGAAATGTGATCACAGCAAAGTCAGAATAATCCAGAAAAGCAGGAAAACAAAAGATTTAGGGTTCAGTAATACAAATAAAATAGTAAGATTAAGACGGTTCTGATGCAAAACTTGCACAAAGCAGCTTTTCAAGTCATAAAAGTACAGAAAGACAGAGCATAGGAAGCACTTTGCTGCAGCGTCAAATGATTTCTGTGGTTCAGAAGTTTGTATGAAGGACGGCGTAGCCAAGCAGCTCGCCGTCTTGTGTGACTCCCTGCAAACAGCAGCAGCCTGGCCTGCTCTGTTTGCAGCTTAGTGGCTCTTTAGGACCTTTTTGGAAGCGGTTTTTAGAAGCTTTACTGCAGTCATTAGGAGCTAAGGCTGATTAATGTGAATGGTCAGGCAGGGCTTGGCTTTCTGAGGGAAGAACAGAGCGGGGTGAAGGGTCCCACAGGAAGTGTTTTGTGTCTCCACACAAAGGGAGGGCTGACCTCTTAAGCCCCTTAGAGGCTCTTTGCTAATACCCTCACCGGTGCCTCCAAAGACACAAGGGATGCCATTTCACCACTCACATTTAAACAGCGCACACAAAGACAGCCCCGCCAAGATTAAAACGGCAGAAAAGTGAACCTCTGTGCAGCCGAGTGAGACTGAGATTAAGGCCTGGAGAGTTCCCCCCCCGCTAATCCATGTCGCATTTCAAACAGAGGAGCGGCAGCACATCTGGACTCACGGTCCACCTCCAGAACCACCAACGGATCAAGTATCACCTAAGATATAACTGACAGGATCCCACTTCGAGACTCGATTCTCCTTCTGCACTAGTCTGTTATGTTGAAGAAGGTTCTTCTACAAGGAACGCTGAGGCAGGGTTGGGTTTTTTACTTATTTTGTGTAATTTTTTATGGATTCAAGAGCTGCTGTGTGTCTCTCTTCGAGTTATTAAGACTCAGATCTAGACGTTTTTGATGTAAAATATATGTGTTTTAGCAAATGCAGATCTGACAGAATTTTATGTCAAACTATTCTCGATGGAGAAAATCCTGCAACATTATCTTTTTTTTTTTTTTTTTTTTTTTAATGGAAATGTGGTAGGTTTTAAAACCGGTTATAAAAAATGTTCTACATTAAGTTCTGGAAAATCTTGAAACAGGTTCATTATTTGTGGTGGATCTAAAAGTATATTTTAGGTAAACTAGATGATAGAGATGATAGAGTTTCTAGATGATAGAGTTCTAGAAAATCTTGAAATATAAATCTCTTTTGCAGATCTGACACATTTTAAAGCCTTTTTTTCTACATAACGTTCTGCAAACTCTTTACAGTTTTGGCTCAGTGTTACTATAGCGACAGAATTTTAGAGCCTATTTTACGCAACATTTTCTAGATCAAGAATCACATTTTGCAAGTGCTGCAATTCATCAGTGAGTCCATTTTAAAATAAAACATGCTGAAAATCTGACCCAGAAAATTCTTTAAGAAGTAGATTTGTGCAGGAAACGGGTTTAAGACGCTCACTCTTCACTGGCCTGCATTTTAAGGAGAATTTCCTAGATTTAATTTTCCTTACTTTCCTTTTATGATTTTAAGCAGCTGGAACAATGCTGCGCTGGAAGATTATTTTATGGAGAATTTAAGCATTTTGTTCTTAATACTAGAGCAACGATTCACCTCCTTCAGAATTCCATCAAGTGAAAATGTAAAGAAAAGTCTTAACACACATTGACGTGTGGTTCACTTACGTAGAATTTTCTAGATTGAAGTTCATGTTACTTGACCTGAAAGCATGGTTTACCTTTGGTTTTTGAAGATACTCAGACTTAAGGTGATGTTAGTCTTGTTTTATGGGAAGAGTTGTTTTTTTTCACTTCAGATTTCTACAAAGTGTCAGTGTTA
>JAPQRN010000005.1:1419716-1436791 GCA_037367275.1 Coranthus polyacanthus
GGGTAAAGGGGGGTAAAGGGGGGCCCGGGGCAGCTTCTCTCTGCAGGCAGGGTCGCACAGAGCACCGAGAGTGACGGGCGTCTCCGCAGGACGGCTGCAGAAAGCCCAGCTTTTGAAACCTGCCGTTCAATCGACCCCGACGTTGAGACTCCTCAGGTACGTTCTGTAGGGCGCGACTGATTAAAGTGCAGCGAGCGGTAGGATATGAGAAACTGAATATGGGAGATTTTCTATCTGGGATGTGATGCTCTTTTTTTCAGTCGCTGTGAGGAGGCCTCGTGCTCCTGTAATAAAGTGGAAGGGAAACCTCAGATAAGAAACCCCTCCCTCGAGCTCCGTTTATTGATCGAACGTGAACCCCTCCGTGCAGGAAATCACATCCAGTCAGTTTTCTTTGATGCCTTGTTGAGATTGACACTTCCTCAGGGTGGAAGCGCAGGTTCTGACCCCACCCCGGGACTCCGCGGCCTGGACGCTGTTCCCACGTCGTAGCCTCTGGCCTCTTTTACGGAAGCGTCACGTGATAATTCCCACCTCGGATAACGTATGCACACCCACCGAAACCACCTCCCCCTCTCCTCCTCAACTCAGGGACAATTCTAGATTAAGTCTTCCTTTCCTTTACTTCACTACGTCAAATTTCTGTCAGAATCAAACCCAGAACATTCTTGAATAGAGTGCATTAAAACCCTCAAAGACCCAAAAAGGTCTATAGTTCAAAAATGTTTCATAACTTTTGCATCACTAATCCTATCAATACAATAAACCAGGTAAAATGCAGTTTCTCAGCTTTTCAACGGCCTTGAATGTGTCTCATTTGGACGTTCAGAGGCTCCGTAGTCAACGTGGATTGATTCATCAAGAAAACTGACAAATGGCAGTGGTTGGTTTTATGTTCGGTTAT
This sequence comes from Coranthus polyacanthus, assembly GCA_037367275.1. Lineage (NCBI taxonomy): Eukaryota > Metazoa > Chordata > Actinopteri > Kurtiformes > Apogonidae > Coranthus > Coranthus polyacanthus. The sequence goes on from JAPQRN010000005.1 coordinate 1,420,621, forward strand.
TGATATATTTTGCTGTAAAAGGAGACTTGTTTCAGCATTCTTAGTTCTGACATAAGAACCGACTGAACACATCAGATCAATAAATTAAATTAAGGAATATACCTGCTTTTCACTGGAAAATGAAAAGGATAATATGGCAAATGAAAGGTTCGAAGAAGAGAAACATTCATTTGGAAGTCTTAAACTTAAAGGTACAACTTTCTATATTGCTGGTGTTTTTTTTTTCTGGTAGATTCTGGTAAATGTATAAATTCTCAGACAAAGCACTTCTCCTGGCGATATGACGGCACATAGGGTGTAGAAATGAGATTTAGCATTCCCGTTTCTCGTGAGCAATCTTTCCCAAATCCAGCTGCCTCACAAGGTAACGTGGTCTGTTAAAACCAGCAAAACTTAAAAATAGTGGTTTCATTTGTACTGAAGCTGCACTGACTTAACATGATTACCACACATTTCTGCACCGTACTGTATGTTGACAACGTTATTGTTCTCATTTGAAACATTAAAGCCTCGTTTTTGAAAGAATGTTAGTTTTACTGTCTCTAGTCTTTTGTTTTTAACTCGAGCGTCGTCTCGTGTGAGGCAGCGGTTTTTGTTTGCGTGGACGTTCGGAATGAAAGGAGAAAATAATCAAACGTGATGGAGTACAGCGAGGTTATTTTGAACCATCTCACAGTTGACTCTACACAACAATTACTCTGTCGTGATACCATTACCACGATGGAAGGTTTTGGCCACAAGACACTTTTCTGAGCTTCTGTGTCGACTGAGTCTGATCAGCGATTGGTAATTACAGCTGTCAATCGCATATTTAACCTCCTACCTGCCTGGAAACAAACTCTGCCTCGCAGGATAGGTTTTCTACAGCCTGAAAACTGAGTCCAGAGAAGGAGGTAGAAGTCTTGTTTCCTCTCAGACACTTGAATTACAACATGCTGAAAGGGAATTACAGAATTTTCCCCCAAAATCACTGTAGCTTAAAGTAAAAGTTTCAAAGTATTATCAGCAAAATGTTGTCAAAGTGTTCATTGTGTAGTTAAATGGTTCCTGTCAGTGTTTTACTATTATATCTGATGTATTCTTCTACATTTGTGTGTGTGTTACATTTTCACTGCTGTACATGTTTAAGGTTGAGCTCATTTGAACTTCTTTATTCTACCTCAGAAGTGGGTAGAATTCTTATTTCCTCTCAGATCCCTTGATTTACAATATGCTGAAAGGAAATGATGGAATTTTTGCTCAATAACACCAAACACAGCTTTAACATCCACCAGGTCAGCAGCGATCCATGTTAGAGTTACATTTGAGCTAGTGTAGGCTGTGTTTCAGCCACGTGTTAAACACACAAACCAGAAAATGTTCCCTTTCAAATGAAGTCCAATACATGCATGGCCTCACACGTCTTATGTTTTAACCCTAACCCTAAGCTAGGGTCGCTAAAACGCATGCATTAGACTGGGTTCAGGTACCATGAAAAGAGCAGATATTAAAAGGTTAAGAAACCTCTTGCACTCTGGTTTATTGATCATTTCTGATTGTTTCCTCTGCAGGAAATCACATCCAGTCAGTTTTCTTTGAAGGCTTGTTGAGATTGACACTTCCTCAGGGTGGAAACGCTGGTTCTGACCCCACCCCGGGACTCCGCGGCCTGGACGCTGTTCCCACGTCGTAGCCTCTGGCCTCTTTTACGGAAGCATCCCTCACCCCTTGTGACCGCGCTGCCCCTCCTGTTATAATTCCCCCTATAACCCCACCTCAGATAACATATGCACACCCACTACAACCACCTCTCCCTCTCCTCCTTCTCTCTGTCTGTCTGTCTGTCTGCATAGCTAAACGCTGGCTATGGGCCGCTGAGTACGAGCAGAACAATAGCGGCCTTTCAGGCGCTCCGTGCCGGCGCTGGGAGAGGGGGGCTGCGGTCCTGAGACCCGGTCAATATTTGGACGTGGTTGCCTTTTTTTGTGTCCGTTTTTAATCCAAGCGGAACCGAGCTGCAGGGAGCCAGGGGGAGGAAAGCCTGAGAGGGGAAAGCGAGGGTAAACACTGGGAACAATGCGAACGGGGCAACACACAATGCAACTGGGAAACTATCACAACATCAGCTCGTGAAAAATGGAGCATTGTTTCTTTAAGTGGAGATTAAAACGAGAGCAGTGTAAGAAAAGCAAACAGCGGAGGTCATTCTGCTATGAGGAGAACTGTGTGGAAGTGTCAGTTTAAGGAGCTTTCACCAGTTTTCGAGTGTCACTTCCTGCAGAAAATAAATCAGAAGAGGGGTCTTTAAAGTCAACAACAACACTTGCATCGAACGTGAAACAGGCCGTTGGACGGATTCTTTGATTGTCTCCTGGAGAAATATGTTGCATCTGCCGTGGAAAGCTTTGGCTGGGCATTATCAGGGATTAAAGGAAACCCCTGGGGTGACGGTGCTTTCGCAGAATGCAGGAATCCCTCTCTCCCCAGCTGTCAGGTCGTTAGTCCCACCCAATGGGGTTCTTTGATGACGAGGGGTATCGGTTTCCATGGCGTCGGAGACACAAACAGCTTGGAAGATTAAGGACGGAACTCGGCCCTGATTCTCCGTTGATCCCACCTATCAGCAACAAATAAACACCTTGGGCCACGGCAACGCCTGCGAGCGGACCATATGGACCTGGGTGGGTTTTAATGAAGCGGCTAAATGGCTGGTGAGCAGGGAATTCACTAATAGCTCCTTGTCAGAGCGGCAGTAAATACCCCACTCGTACACTTTATTCCATCATTTGGTTACCGACACAGACGGCGAAGCTGACAAGGAACATCTGTGACTCATTTTTCTTACACGAGCCTTTTGGTTACGAAATGCTACAGTTTCCTCGGTTCCAGGTTTTGATTTCCTGCTTTTATTGGAGCGGTTTTGTCCTTGTGCCACTTTTTAACGACACACTCAACTAATCACTTCATTAATGTTTAATAAATCAGGCCGATGATTTATTTAATCTAATGTGTCATACTTTTAAGTGTACATAAGTATAGTAAGCCATTAATAAATTATTTTCCCACTACACTAATCGATCAAATCGGCTGCTTCAAATGTCAGTAAGTTAATAAATATATTTTGATGCGCAGATCTTTTCTAGATAATGGATCAGGTGGACGGTTTTCCACAACTTGGCAACACAAAAGATCGCCTTTCAGAGTCTTATTACTGACCTTTAATGCATTTATAAACGATTTATTGACATTTACACAGAATTAATTTACAACTAATCAGTTTTGACAGATTGATAAAGAGTATTCTGATGTATGGGGCATTAATAAACAACTCATAAACAAGGCCTAAGATTCCTTTATTATTCATGTATGCTGAAACCACTGTGGGTCTGCAACTAAAACAACAGCAGCTATACATGTAAAACTGCTTCTTTGCAGATTTGCGTGAAACTGAAACTAGTTTCTAAGATTTTCAAAGTCTGCATAGCAACAACAACATCCCCCACTGAACACACAAACCGACGGTGAATCGACAGAATGACGTAGAGCTTTTACTAAAGACTCTGCAGCGTGGAAAAAAAAAACTGATCAAAGAGCAAAGACGTGCAGACTTTTTCTGCACTTTCTAAGAATTTGGTATCGAAGCTCCACCCAGGAGTCATGGCATCCATTGTGTGTTTGGATCTTCGTTCCAAAAAGCCTCCCTGATACTGTACTTTGATTTCATTTCATTAAGCGGCTTAAATGAACCACTCTGCAGCTAAGAGTGAATAAGTGGTTGAATATTTTTCAATATTACCTTTTCTAGATAAAGGATAAAACTGTTCATTGGAGGATGTTTCCTTTTCACAGCCTGGCAACCTAAAAGATCTCCTTACAGAGGTCTCACTCCTGATTTACTGCCATTTACACAGACAGTAGTTGAAATGAATGCCGTCTGACAAAGTCTTAAAAGAGGATCGTGATCCATCAAGCATTGTTGAAGATTTACTCACTCCAAGTTACAACTTATAAACGCGTTTCCGCTGCTAACAAGCTGCTTCTTTACAGACTGTTGTGAAACTGAAGCGAGTTTTTAAGACCAATCTGAGATGTTCAAAATCTGCATAGCAACAACACTCACATCCCCCAATGAACACACAAACCGACTGTGAATCGACCGAGCAGTGTAGCCTTTTCTGCACTTTTTAAGAATGTGGTGTCAAATCAACAACTAGGAGCCATGATATCAATTGTGTGGCTGGATTTTCTTTCCAAAAAGCGACTGTAGTTTTCATTTAATTTCATTAAGCGGCTTAAACAGACGGCGGCTGCTCGCTGTCACTGGGAAGCTTTTCAAACTCCTGAACGTCCTCAGGGCTGTAAAATCCCTCCAGTCCTGCTCATCTGAGTCTAATCAGCATCGAGCATCAGCGCAGGAAGATGTTTACCCCGAGATGAGAGCACGGCAAACACGGACACACGTTTATCTCAATTACAAAAACGCCTCCTTTCAACCCCTTTGAAACAACAGAAAGGCATGAAAATGTCATCGCATTTCCATTTTTCACGACTCACTTCCCATTTCAATTCCAGAGCTCCTGTAGGGGATTTCATGAATGGCTGAGTATGGACTGCTGCTCCGGATGCCGTTTTCCCCCACTTTGGTCAAATATGCAGCAGAGGAGGCAGAAGAGGGGGGTAAGAAAGCTCATCTGGAAGTTGGGACTGTACCGCAGCAGGTTCCCAGGGCTCCAGTGCTGAATATGGTTACATTAAACAGCAGGGATCCGGGCCCCGCGAGCTTGTATGGAATACTGTCAGGTTCTGCTGCAGGTCAGGGGGCCCCTGGCTTTGAGCACGGCCCTCCCTTACATTATACAGCCGGGGTCAGGTTTAGATTAAAGTCATGAATGAGAAAAGGAGACAGTCATTTAGAGTTACTCATTTATTTAGCCTCCTTTCTGCCGAGACAAAGCCCAGGCGGGGTGCCGTGCCAGGGCCGTCACCGGGCCCCATGGCCGGCGGTCCTGCCCCGGTTTTGACCCTGACAACGGTCCCCTCTGCGCTGCTTAACCCAAGACTCGCCTGGTTACTACCAAGTGTGTGACCTCAGCATGTGTGGATCTCTCACAAGAGCGAGCGCCACGCTGGGCCTTGGCCGCTGCTGAAACACCCCTTGTACCCCCTCATTGTCTGCCCCAGCGTGGGCCGGGAGGGGGGGTGGGGACGAGGCTTCGAGAAGGAGGTGCTGGTGGGGGGGCATGGCAACCAAGAAACCAGACTTGGGAACTTGGAACAGTTTGAACGGCAAGAAAAAAAAAAAAAAAAAACAACCTGCAGTCTGTGAGCGGGACAGAGAGCTGTTATCAGATATCATCTCTTGACGGAGCAGGAACTCCGTCAGCTGCCTTTGATGCCACCACAACATTTGCATTTGTATCGTTAACATCCTGTCAGCTCAGCTCCGTTTTACCACTATAACCCACTACATGTTTTGCCTCAGGGTCACCGTTACACAAACTAATAGCAGCCTTGTTGTGTGTTTTCACTCTGAGGCCCAACAAACCAGTTTTTCTTTTCCTCAAGCAAATATTAAAATTGTTTTTTTGTCTCCTGTCGAAACTGTAACGAACCAACGCTCTAACAAAGTGAAACTAATACTCATTCTATCAGTATGCGCTCAAGAGAGAATCACTGAGTCACTGGGGAGATGCCCCATCTCACACAGGACGACGTTTAGGAACAGAAATGTCACGTTAGTGTCAAAACTGGAAAGATCTGAGCACAAACTGAGCGAAGCAAGCAATTCAGAACAGGAGGTTTGATGATTTTAAGTCTTTGCAAGCATCAAAAATAAACTTTATTAGCACTTTATCACCTAAATAATACTGAGTGAGTGACTTACTCCAATAATAAAATCTCAAGTTATAACTAGAGCTGCAACAATTAGTCGATTAATCGTCAAGTATGAAATTAATGGTCAACTATTCTGATAATCAGTTATTCGGTTTAAATAATTTTTTAGGAAAAAAAAAAGTCAAGCTTCTGTGACAAATAAGACATTTCAAGACAACATCTTAGGCTTTAGATCAACATTTTTCAGAACCTTCTGCCATTTTACAGACCAAATTGATTGATCAATAAAATAATCGTCAGCTTAATATCGACAGTAAAGGTAATCGTTACTTGCAGCCCTAGTTATAACTTATAAAATGTCTCCAAACTCCCAGTGTGAGTCACTGTCTGGGGCAACAACTGCTCTGTATATTCAGATCCACTGTATTTCAAAGTGGAAGCGACTAGATCACAGCTCAGATAAACATACGTCCGTCGTGTCTTTTTTAACAACAGAGTTTAATTTTCCCCGTGAACGTGGCGCAAACGCCGAGCGTTAACGCGTAATAACGCACAATGCTGCGTAATAGCGGACAGGCTGCCTTGTTGTCCCACTGTCAGGTTTGATTTATGCTGCTCAGTGTTGACTACACAGATGATTCAGATATGGAGGATTATTACACCGTAAGCAGCGCAACAATCCGTCTATGAGAACAACAAATAAGGGTCGTAGTCAAGAGAAAACCTGACGAACGCTCGATTTATGAAGCCGGAGAAAAGTTTATAAAAGGTGCCAATTAAAAACAAACGTTCGATTTTAATATGTGTTGTTATAAATGCATGAAGAAGCGGATTCGTTCTGAATTTTCCGACATTTTAAGTGGTGTTTTGCCTCTGCAACTCATTTTTTCTGATTCCTGTTAAGTGTTATTTGATCCATCCGGTCAACCGACCATCGCTGCACTCTACACCGGTTAGAGCGCGCTCTCACCCGGGCAACGTCAAGGGTGAAGTCCGCCTCCGCCGCCGCCTCCTGCAGCGGACGGACGGACGGACGGACGGACCCTCTGCGCGCCGGTGCGTTCCTGCGGGAGAGCGGGGCTACTTACTTGGGGTTGGTCCGGTTCCAGTAGACTGCGTAGCGGTCGGACACCACCTTGGAAGCCGGGTCCTGGCCGTACACACACATCCCAATGATGAGGATGAGGAAGATGAGCATTTCCACCTGCGGCATATTCGCGCTGGAACTCCGACGAAGAGAAATCGATTAAAGTCCCTCCTGGTTGGGGATCAGATGGATAAGAGGTGAAATCTTGTGATCACCTCTGGGAGTCTTTATTCCCTCGCGGATCCTTGCTCGCAGTTTAAATATCTTCTTTGTAAAACAGCGATTTTAGTGTCCAGCGCGCGTTTTAACAGTCGGATCGATCAGCCTGCACCAAGCGAGCACTCTTTACTCACTTAAACAGACAAACCAGATCTTCTTAAAACTGTGCAGACAGAAAACATCCAGAATGCTGACTGAAGCCGGAGCGACGAGCGAGCTTCCTGCGGTTCAACTCCGCGCAGCGCAGCCAACAGTTTCTCCAACTCGCATTTAATTTCCCAGAGAGGTGGCAACAGTGAGTAAGAAGAGGGATAACAGAGAATAAATGTTCCACAAAGCAGAAAAGAAACACGCAGAAATATTCAGTCCTTGTGCAGTCGGTCCCCAGCTCCGGATATCTGTCCTCCCGATCGGTGTGAATCACCAAGAAGAAGATGATTCAAAGCAGCAGAGGCAGCAGCAGCAGCTCCGCGTTCACCCGCAGCTTCTTCCCGATCAACAACAGCAGCAACGCGCGCAGTCAATCGAGCCTCTCCGCCGCGCGTAAACGCACAATGTCCGGGCGAAATGTCCCCTGGCGAGCCGAGAGCGCATGAGAAGCGGTGTTATCAATCTGGAGGAACCAAAGCAAGTCTGCGCTCTAGCTCCTGCGGCCATGCTCTCCCGGACCAACCCCCCTCCTCCAGCCAACCCTCCCCCCCCTCCACCCTTCAATCTCTCTCTCTCTCTGTCTCTCTCTCTCTCCTACTGTGCCAGTCGAGGAACACTGCAAAAAATGTCCGTCTTTAGAGCGTTTCTTCTCAAAGCTTTTCATTACAGCAAAGACAGAAAATGATCAGTGATGCATTTTTACTTTCACCTAAATACAAATTAGAGGTTTTCTACAGTTTTATCCTTCTACTCCACTACATTTCAGAGACAAATATTTCACTTTTTTCCTCCACTACATTTGTCTCACAGCTTTAGTTCCTTTTACAGTTTTCCCATCTCCTTCCTGTCCGGTTGTATTGCGTTGATTTTACATGTTGGTGTTAAACTCAGAGATTAATCTTTATGGGTTGAGCTTCAAAATCTTTCTTAAACTAAATAAACTCTTTAAAACCCCCCGAGAAATGAGTCGTGACGAAGCTGAAAACAGGCGTGTTTTTCCGAGCTCATGAAAAGTTGACTTTATAGAGACACGTGGTTCTCACAGGACATATGATGATCTTATAGACATTGATGCAGATTAAACTACCAACAGTTTATAAAATAGATCAAATGAGCTCAACGTTAAACATGTGCAGCAGTAAAATGAATCACAAACATCAGATGTAACAGGGACACTGTTGAAACTTTGTGTTGCTGTAAAGGCAGAAATTCCACAACAAGACAATAAAAGGCTCATAATAAACTTGATTCTCTTACATTTGACTCACTCGCTGCTTGTTCCTACAGATGTGAGTTGTTGTTTTTTTACAGTGTACAGTTTCACTATTTCGCTCAGTCTCATTGGCTTGGATTTTGAATGACGGGCGTTTCGCTTACAAAAACAACCTCCCTCCTCCTGGGGGGTATCCGTGGTTCCCAGGCCGGCTCACAGACCCGACATCATTTCTTAAACACGCCGCAGACGGAGCCCCTCACAACCAGCGCGTAACTCTGCCCAAGTTTCACGTTGTGGCTTAAGGTGAAACGCGTCAAGTGTTAACGTTCTTCAAAGGTGCGATGCGCGCAATCCACGTGTTTATCATGCAAATTTACTTGTTTTATGATTATACAGGCATTGTGTGAGGTGATCCCTGCTTTAAAACAGGTTCCACTTAAAAGAGCAGCTTTTAACTCGCACAATGACCGGGAAACCATAAACATATCTGCTCAGTACTGAACAAAGTTTCCATTTTACTCAGTTTATTTCCTGATTTATTGATACAATCCAAACTAATCCTACTTACAGCTTTAGGGCTTGCAGCTTCTTCTTATTCATCATTTCACAGGCTACACATACTGCCTCAAACTATGTGAAGTTCACCTCCCACAGGTTTCACGGAGCTGTGGGTTTGGGTTCATGACTCAGTGCGCCACGTAGCGGTGACCAGCGGAAAGTCATCATGTGAGGAGCCACAGGGGCTCTGCAGCAGTAATTCAATACTTGGTTCATTACAGGAGCCTTTGACTGTTTCTCTGCTGGGTGTAATTAGGTCACAACATAAAATAGATGACATAAACATCTCCAGGTCGTGTTTTTTTGGTTTGGTTTGTGAGTCAGTGCAGAGACAGGCAGCCTGGTCGTTAAACTAATCCACCTCATAACAGTACCACTGAGGAAGCTCGTCTGCAGGACTGTAAACTACAGAGACACTGAACAGTCACCGCTGCTCCTCAAACAGCCTGATTTATCAGACCTGAAGTGTCCGGTCGGCCTCCGTCTCGGCCCGCGTTTACACTCATATCAAAGCTACGCGACGAAATGAAATGTCTTGTTCAGAAGCAATCTCTCTCCATGTGATGAGACTTTGGCAGCGCTTACAAAATGAAGTGAAATAGAAAAGGGCAGAGTAGATACCACATCATATACTTTATATATTACGTCTAAGGCTTCATTGTGACTGAGCAGCGCAGCGGCGGTGCGGTGCAGCTCCAAAGTCATACGACTTCAGAGGGATTGAATCCAGTTACGGGGAAAAATGCAGGACCTTTAGGGTTAAATGTACATGTTATTAGTATGTGCAGCTGTTTCTTCACATGCTCTGATTTGGATGAGTCTGCACATCAAGCTGCAGCCTTTTTTGTTTTGAGCTGTTGTACTTTCACGTTGAACAGAGGCAGGAGGTCAGAGAGTGCTTTGCGATTGGTTCCGCAGCAAATCAGTGTATGATTTGCACATGAAATACATGTCATTAGCTGCGTTTCCATGGACCCTAATGTTCCACTAATAAAGTGAGTAACAGCCCAATCAGAATGAAAACGTCTCATGTAACCACCTCAATCAGAAGAGACTGGTCTGATCAGAAGGGTGGCGTAAACCTCTGATAATCCACCTAAACAACATGTAAACATTTGGAATTAATCTATTCTTTTTGTGCATGTGACGAGTTTCCAGGACGGAGGTAGAAAAACTTAACCCACCCGTGGCTGATACTTTTTTTTTGTTGGACATCTTCATAATTTTGAGGATTGTCAAACACCTCGATGGTTGAAAAGGCTCCAAATAACAAGCTGTGTTTGAAAAGATGAAGAAAAGCCAGAATCCACCGAACGATCGACCCAATCAAAAACCGCTGGAAAAGTCTGAAGGCCGCCTATTACAAGACTAAAACTCAAAATGGCTTTCAATTTTTCCCAGACAGTTTTCAATTTTATGCTCTTATGGATAACCTAATGGGAGATGAAAAAGAACAGAACAGATCGGACACTTCACCGCGTGTAGAACCTGTTTGCACATGCGTTCTGATTAAATGCTTCGAGGCATGTAAACACACATCTTTTCACACCGCTTCACTTAGCGTCCATGTAAACAGGTACTGGAATCTCTACTGTAGAAGAAATACCGTCCATGAATCCCCAGCCAGTGGGGTTTTTTTTCCATCGTTAGTCAGAATGGAATAACTGTGTGATATTTAGCGACATCTAGTGGCGAAGCTGGAGATTGAAACCAACTGAATACGGCTCCACCTGGCCGCCAAAAAAGTGTTTATTTTGTCCGTTCTGGGCTTTTTAGTGAAGGGGATATTAACGTGCTCCTCACGTCAAAGCCAATTCTACGAAGCTAACGGTGCCTAGTGTTGCACAGTGATGGAGAGCAGCAGAAGAGAAACACTGGATAAATGACCCAAGTCCTGAACATAGAAATCACTGTACAATGTTGTTATCACTGATGTATTCAACCGAGACAGTGATTAGTTTAGTAATGGAGACAGTGAATGTGAAGACTGACTACCAGGACGACACAAGACTCCAACTTTTACATTACAGTTTGTAGTTTTGCTGTTTTGTAATTATTAATTTAAAATAGTATCGGTTAAAGTTAATAACTTTCCTTCATTTGGATCAACTTCACTCCTGATATTTACTGATATTGTCAATGACACAGACCGGGTCCGTTTGAACTTGGATTCTGTAAATGTCCGTTCATACAGTTTTTTTTTTTTCCCCCGTTGAAGTCGTTTTTGCCAAGTTTTTAACTGCGCGTCTAAGGACAGACAAGGCCGTATCCTGCACACATTGTAAAGCCAAGATAAAAGTTTACTCGACCAACTGTCAACTAATGCCAGAAAATACGCAAACCAACCGTGCGTTAGTCTGTTTTTCAGTCGTTCGTGACTGCGTTACCTTCTCAGCTGATGACAAAATGAAGAGACCACTTCAAATATCCAGACCTGAACCCAAATGAAAACTGCTAAATGTGACCAAGAGGAAGATGGATGGTCCCGAACCATCGAACAAAACCAAGCTGCTTTGTTTGTGCTCCAGGAGTGGCTTGAAGCAGTCAATGTGAAAGACTGGAGAGAGGAAGAAGACGCCGCGACGCATGGAAGCTGTAGCTCAAAACCAAGGTTATTCCAACAAATACTGATGTCTGAACTCTGCGTAAGTTCAAACATTAGTATTGTATTGTTAAAAATGAATATGAACTTGTTTTCTTGGCCTGTAAACACTGCATTTCTTATATTTTGACCAATTTTCTGGAAATAAATAATGCTCTAAAGTAGTATGTTTTATTTGTAATTTGGAGAAAATGTCAGTAGTTTCTAGAATTAAAAAAAAGTTAAATGTTTAAACAAATACTTCTGAAATTTTACACTTTACACTTGTCTGCGGAAACAGTGCGTTCGTTGGGGACTATTTTCAGCAGCGTATTAATCCACGCTCGGTGCTGTAGCGAGTATTAGCGGCAGCAGGACGGCGGGCGTTGGAACGAGTCCAGATCAAGTAAGGCTTGTTAGTCCGACCTAAACGGGGGGAGTGCGTGTTTTGTCGAGACAATCTGCATATAAAAATGCCGATTTAGGGAACATTTGGTCGCACCTGTACAGACCGACACCTGACTAAAAGTGGCCTTTGTGTGTATTCAACCTACAAAACCATGAATCCCAAAAAGCCCTTGGTGAGCTGAACCCAAACTGAGCAGCATCATCCTCCTGCAGGCTTTGTTTACAGTAAATCCACCTCACGCTGCGTTTGTTTGGGTGTCGTGGAGTGTGTGTGCGTCCTGTAAATGCATGTTGGAGCGTGTGGCGGCTTACATGTGTGAGCGTGTGTGTTCACGTCAGGCTGATCATCCACCTCACCCAGGCATACTAATCCATGAGCTATAATCACCTCATCTCCCCAGCTAAAGTGCCTGTCCTACTTCATTTACGCCTCATATATGTCTGCGTTCCCCAAGACAATGGAGTCATTATAAATTAGGGTCAGTGGGGCTGCAGCTCAACACACAGCGGTGCATCCTAATGTTTCTCATGGCCTTATGAGTCACACACACACACACAGACACACACCGAGGAGTGAGCTCTCGGCTGCAGGTTGTTCTTTACAGCCTGCGTTTTTTTTTCCTGCTGGTTATGAATCCTTTTATACGATAAAGCAGTCGTCACAGTGAGTGTTTTCTGCTGTGACACAGGTATTAGAGAAGCTCTGTCCTCTCCCATTAGCAGGTAAACACACTGTAATCACAATCTGCCGCACAAAGGAAAACACACTGTATCTCTACAATAACTCCGACTCAGAGCTGAACATCTCTCATAATATGGTTGAATTTCCGAGTTTTCGTTAGGATTCCGGCTGCAGCTTCCTGAACCATTTGAATGTATTTTTTTTTGTAGCTGTACACGACGGGAAGGAAAACAAAACATCAGAATAATTGAGTAGAATAGACGTAACATATGCTTTGATAAGAGTCTCTGCAAATGCCAAGGATGGAGAAGAAAGGCAGTCGTAGGCTACGTTCGCACTGCAAGCCTTCATGCTCAGATTTGATCTGATTTTTTTGTTTTGCTGTAAATTTAACCCGTTTGGACATTTGACAGCAGTAAAATCTCCCTGAATGGCACTTTTCGTTTTGAATTTTTATTCATTTGTTTATTTATTTTTACAGATCCTGACATTTTCCCACATTGTGTCTGTTCTGGGTTAAATTACACTCGTATCCTTGAGGTTTCAGTTTCAAGAAAATATATTTAAATTGTCGTGGATGTTATGGTTTTATGTCTTAGGTAAAACAGGACATGATACTGTGTGACAGTAGATGCTTTTTATCCATAAAGGAGAACTTTAAAACCCAACAAACACTGTCCCTGCTCTCTGAACATTAATTAAGGATTAATCACTCATTTATTAGTGTCAGATATAGGCTAATCTAAATAGACTTATGGTTCAAAATTTGGTATAGACACTTGTTTTGAGGGGATTCTTGGGCTGCACCATACGCTGACAGTATGAAAAGGAACTGACCCACATGTGATGCAAGGAAATCTGCGAGCAGATGATAACCAAGATGACACCTGCCGATAAAGAACTGTGACAAACGTTAATGTAGAGCGAAGTAGAAGTCTCATGAATTCTGATATGACTGCTCAGACGGTGCAAAAAAAAAAAAAAAATCAGACCTGTATCTGATCCAGGACCACATATGAAGAGGCTCAAATCAGGACAGATCTGAGTCACATATGAGCGAACAAAAAATTGATGTGGGACGATTTTTCCCGGGATTTGAACGTGACTTTGTCGATATCTTTAATGTGCTTCAAAAGACAAGCTCGGATCAAAAATGACGCCAACTGATGTTTGTCACAGGCAGGACCCATGACAAGTATCTGTGATTTATCTGAGTTTAGAGGCAGGAAATTACGTGACGTCCAGTTTCCATTCAAGCAGAGTCGAGTAGCGGGCCAAGAACGGAGCCCTGAGGAACTCCATATGTCACTGGACGAAATTCAGATGTTGAGTTACTGCAGGATATGCACTAGGGCTGCACAGTTAATCAAATCACAATCGTGATCACAATATCAACCTATGAAATTCTATAATGGCAGATAGGAGATACAGGATACAGGAGGATTTAGGGTGATCTAAAAAAACAAAACAATGAACAACCTTTTTGTCTGGTGATATTTTGGATTTAGTGGCAGTGAGCACAGAGAGGTACTGTGCAAAACATGCAAAGCTCTTTTTCTTACGTTTTTTGTATTTTTTGCCGCTACCTTAAGTATGTACGTTTGGCTTGAGATTTTTAAATGAGTAATATGTGTATTTTCTTTGATAGCCAAGCAACTAGACTCAAATCGAAGTCACAATGTCACAATAATCACAGTTTTTTGCCAAATCGTGCACTGCGTTCCATCAGACAAGTATGACTTCGTGCTGCTGTGGACGGGGGCAAAAAACAAAAATAAATAAAAAACATATTTTACCCACATTAAAAAAGACAATATCAGTTTAAGTGTATGCTATGTTTAGAATATTTCCGCCGCTTTACTTTGCCATCACACGACCCTGAGGACGTTACATAACTGTCTTCAAAGCCACCAGACTCACCAGTTACCTCACAAAACATGAGAGCGGCTCATCTATCACTGCCTCAATTGATTATTTCACTTTGTTCCATGTACTGCCCTCGGGGCCAGTTGACGAATCTGGAAGATGCAGATATTTAAAAAATGATACTAGTTGAATAATACAACGGGCAAATCGATGTTACATAAATAACATACATTTTAATACTATTTAATAATATAATTTCTTGGATTTATTTATATAATTTTTTCATTTTTTATTTCAGCTCTTGCAGGTTCAGGTTCAGGTTACTTTATTCATACGCAGACGTGGTTTACAGTTAAGAAACGGCATCCGTCATGAAAAACTTTTAGCAAACGACACGAACCACAGTCGACAAACATAAGACAATAATGTACAATACAATAAAATACTCAGTGTTCCAACAACAAAAATGAAAATTAAAAAACACTAAAAGTAGAATAAATACATTAAAAGACATTATCTGTGAAATATCATCACCCACAGATTCTCTTACAAAACTAGTTCTACTCTAAATATTTTTACAGATGCTTGAAAAATTGCCTTGAAACCTTACCTTTACCTAAAAGTCACCCGTGAAATGAAATTTCTTCATCTACATTTTGGTCTTTAACCTCAAATATTTCAGTTTATTCATGAGTTGCATACTTCTTTTCAATCTCACTTATACTCCCAGCAACCGCTTTCCTTCCATTTACTTCCTCTCGCCTTGTTTTCTTTCTGCTCGTAGTGCCATCGCTAACTCTTCACGGAAAAGTAAATGTTTATGTCAACCCCGAGGGAGCAGTTTCTTCCTCTGTGTCTGCCTCTCTGCCTCTTCATCGCTCTGTCGAAAACTCCAGCGTGAACCTTCCCAGCTGGCCTCGCTCGAAAAAAAGAAGAAGAGGCTCGAATAAGAGATTTGGCCGTGGTGAAAAATATACAAATGAATGTGAAATTGGAGTTGAGAGAAGGGGGGGGGGGGGGCGCGATGTGTGAGGAAGATGCACGATGACAGACCAGAAGTCAGAGCCAGAGAGACGTGGGAGGTCCGAGTTATTCCTGCCCAATCGGCACCTGGTTGAACTCCTTTTGTATACACGACCTCTGCAAACACAAATACACAAACTCGCGCTTGCACACAAAAAGCCTGAGAGCGTGTGCAATCTCACGCCGACGGGAACACACACCTCACGTGTTTTTATGGAGGAAAAAAAAAAAACGCTCTCCGTCCGTGTTTTCATAGTCGTGTTTCCCTGCGCGGAGGTAAGTAACGTCTGTGACCCGTGGAGCCGGTCCTGCTTAAAGTCACTCAGTCCGACGGCTGCTGACACTGGAATGTTAGTAATGTTAGAGGGAGGGGGGTCTCACCAGACCTGTGTGTTTATATCAGTGTGCACTCTGTGGGTGGGGGGCCTTTAGAGAAGCCTTTATTTAATTAGGACATGTCTGATCAACCCTGTCGTGTCTGTATCCACAATTATCTTAACAAATGTAATTATTGCCTTATTATGTACAAAAGCACAAACATTCTTTGCTCAAGTAGAAGTAGAAGTA
>JAPQRN010000005.1:1446752-1460076 GCA_037367275.1 Coranthus polyacanthus
TTTGGAGGGGAAAAGGAGGACGAGTGGAAATCTGTTTGAATGATGTCGATTTTATCTTTCATGCTTAAACTGAGTGATAACAGTCGAGAGTTGAGGAATCTTTCATCACATTTTGGCTCAAGAAAGCAGAGTAAGCACGTCTGTGGAAAAGTAACGCACCGACCTGTGGTTTATTTTACAGCTCTGTTGTTTTCCAATGTGAGGAAAATGCTCCTCACAAAAAGTAGCTGGTATTTAGCTGATAATTGTAATATTTACAACTAAGACAGGCCTGTGCAATTCAATGTTAATTAGAAAAGAAATGGGTAAGTGATACATGAGTTAATTTTCCTAAATTCAATAAAAGAGTGTTATCTGGAAGAGTTTACAAAGAAGAACAAGATGGAAAATTATGTAACAAGATGCAATGAGATGAAAGTGACGTGAAAGACGCAACAAGACAAAAATGACCCTAAAAGGTGCAACAAGACGAGCGATGTAAAAAAGAGACTTTCAGATAGTGTTTTGACAGTGGAAACGTCAGTCAGAAGGGTCGAGGTTTCAAGAAAAACATGGTTAATAACAAGAGAGAAATGGTCAATAAACCGATGTC
The DNA here is from genome assembly GCA_037367275.1 of Coranthus polyacanthus. Classification (NCBI taxonomy): domain Eukaryota; kingdom Metazoa; phylum Chordata; class Actinopteri; order Kurtiformes; family Apogonidae; genus Coranthus; species Coranthus polyacanthus. Next base: position 1,447,345 of record JAPQRN010000005.1, read on the forward strand.
ATGATCCATATGAGTTTCCCAAAAAGACGAAACAATTCAAACAACTGGAATACATCTGATTTCTAATCAGTAAGCCGCGTTGAAAAGGTTCCTTTTGAAATGTGCAGGTTACAGATTAATAGTTAGCCTCTAAATAATGTCATAAGTAAGTAAATCATTGATATGAACAGAGATTAAACATAAATATGTTGTCTATTGGACCGAGAAATACAGAGCTAAGTTACTGCTTGAACAGAGGGTGGCATGGGATGTGGATTTCATTTCAGAAGAGTGACATATTGTAATTTAGAATCCCTAACATTTTCATTAGTAAATTTATTTGTTATTATTACATTTATTTTCTCAGTAACTGTAATAGATTAGAAATACATTTATATTAGAATTTAATTACATAAAGCCAGTAGTTTAGTTTGTTAAAGTGTAATACCACTGACGGCCACTAGATGCTGCTCCATAAAGCTCTGCCTCCCATAGACTTACACTGAACTTCTCTCTAAAAATACGATGTCAGTAATTACTTTTCCAGGACTCATTCTGGTCCCGTTCGTTTTAATTGGACCCTCTAATAAGTGTTCTGGTCCATCTGTAAATTTTTCCTCCTTGAATCAGATCTCAGGTCCAACAGAAGCTTTGACGTCTGCCGTGTCTGGCTTTGATTGACAGGTGTGATTGACAGCTCACTCACCTGCCGAGTCGGACTTTCAGAGTTTCAGAGAACACATTTTTTCCAGACAAACAGCTCCGCTGTAGACGTTAATAGGTTACAAGTACACCATAAAATGACTTTGTTACTCAGTTCTTGATGAAGTTTACAGTTTTACAGAGTCGGTAAGCTAGCGTTTAGCATTAGCTCATCCATGACCTCTCACGCTCATGCAGCTCCTCCCCTTTTGTCCAAATATGGTCACCCAATACTGTGTTTAAATATACATTTAACTGACATTTATGTAGCATGTTGGTTTAATTCCATGCTTAGATTTCCTACTTTTCTAATATTAAAAATGATTTATTTTAGTCTTTTTTGGAAATAACCTCATTATTAACACCTACATGCCTGATCCTTTTAGAAAATTGTGATGAACGTTTATTGGAAATTAAGCAGAAAAGACACGACCTTAAAATACTGTATATAGTTATCTCAGTGAAATTGCTTTGACACTAACGTTTGCGTGACAGCAGCAAAACACAGAGTGAGTAAATTCCTCTCCGTCCCTGGTTTGTGTCACACAATGGATGCAGCTGCAGTGATTCATTTTAAAGCCGAATGGGAGCTGGCAGCGATAGCTCAAGGTAATCAGCGTTTCACAGCACTGAGGTGTCTGCTTATTGTAACCCCGTCAGGAAAAAACAAAACATTCTCATATTGGACTGAACTGAGCCAGGTCACAGAGACCATCTATCCCATCGATAAACGAAGGTTGCATCCAACGACAACAAAAAAAGCAGCATTTTTAAACTCTGCCTGACTGAAAATTATTGAGCAACAATAAGGGCAAATAATATTATGAAATGAGTTTTCATTGGTCTTTTAGTCTGTAATGAAGTTGGCGATCTTTCATTTTGTGGTTTTCCCATCGACAACAGCTACAGGTGTTGTAACATCCATGTTGAATAAATGAGGCCTGGATTTAGTCTAACCTGCTCTTTATTTATCACAAATGTAGTCAGTTCCTTTAGTTGACAATGGGCCTCATTCAACACCATATTTGTATTATCTGCACTTTGTCTTACAGTTTTAGTACCACTGTGATTCATACCATATCTGATTCAGCAAACAGAAAACTGTGGAAATGTGCCAACAAGAATGTCAAATTATGAAGCGTATAGTGTTGTCACATTAGAAAAAAAAATACACTCACATATTACACGATTCCACAAACAGGTTTGGACTGAAGAAAATTCAAAATCCCACAGAAATTTTGAATGTGGAAAGTTATCCTAAATCACTCATACGTGGCATTTAAGAACAGATTTGCTGGTCCAAGTGGTTCTTGCATGAGACCCATTGGGTGATCTACTGCCATGGTTCCCAACCTGGGGTCCGGGTTTCCCTCAGGAGGTCACCGAAGGTCACGGGGGGGGGTCGCGAGGCTTTGTCTGTTCTGATTTGCACGTTATATAAAATCATAATAACATCCTCACTGGATAATGAAAAGTCTGCATATTCAACTATTTAAAGAGATGGAGATTTTTTTGGTCCAAAAACAGCCGTACTATAGAGTCAAATATTCTTAAATATAACCAAATTGTCTTGTATTAAGAAAAAAAAATCTGCCAATGGGATCATTGGCTAGATTTCTTAAAACCAGTATAGAACTCTAGGCAATGAAAGACCATAAAGGGCTTTAAAACTTGGAAAAAAATCCCAGGAGTTGAAAAAGACTAAATATAGATTAATCTGACGCCGTTTCACGCTGCTGTTGAAAAGAGAAGACACTTCACTTCCAAGAGTCCCTGTCGAGCCACGGTGTAGAGCAGTAGAGTCACATCTGACTGAATCTGAACGGTCGGGATTTACAGCTGTCAATCACATATTTAACCTCCTACCTGTCTGAAAACACATCGTCATCGTAAACACCCAAAATACAACATGACTGTCACATTTAGGCTGTTACAGCGTCACGGCTAAAGGTTTGGTTTAGACACAAAAACAACTTGGTTAAGGTCAGGAAAAAGAGATGAAATAAGAAAGCTGCATGACAAATATTACAAAAGCAGACGGCATTTATCATCAGTTTGAAACGTTACGTGAACACTGGTCCACAGAGGTCGCTGCTCCACCATAGCCACCTCCTTCTAAGGACTGTCCGCTATTTAATGACATATGCTGGCCTTTTTTAATACAAGTACAAGTCATTTTAATCTGCAATCCTCCAGTATTGATGTTTTCCTGCTGAGGTCGGGTTGATACAACTGCAGAAATAGTGAAAAGCTCATTAACATTTCTTGAATTGCAGATACTTGACACTGTGGAGCAGCTAGAAAAAGGATAAAACCCTCACAGGGACGCTTGATTTAAAAAAAGTCAATAATCTGAATCAATGCAGGTACTTTTCAGCACGACAGTATTGCAAAACCCTGTCTCCCAGAAACTGTGCATAAGTATCTAATTTGGTTTTTCTGCAAAAAATGTAATCAGCGTCTACAATGTGTTTGGGGGAAACAACTTGTAACTGAAGTTTTGAACCAAAAAAACACGTATAAGTCAGTTTCTGTGAGCTTCTCCTGATTATATAAAAACTATTACATTTAAGAAATATGCAACAACAATCAAGCTGCAGTTCTGAGCATTTTATATATGACGATAATTATGTGATTTTCTGCGAACATTATAGCCAATTGTAAACACCAGTTTGTCCTTGAGAGTCTATTACTGCAGTAAAACAATAAGCGCTGCTGCTGTGGCACAGACATTAGCTTTCTATTGCCCATTTCTATTCTGACAATTTATGAATACGGTTTATATTTTCATCAATGAATAACATTACAATAATTTGTTTGTCTCTGTGCTGACACACAGTGATGGAAGTGGAGTCTGAGCTCCATCATATGACTCATTCTCTAACATTATGGCTTCATTATATTGTGCATATGGACGAATACATACATTGTGTTTTTATGATAATGTGAACGTTATATTGCTTTATGCCTCCTCTGAGTGTTTACACATCTTTCTCTTATTACAGCCGGCGCAGATACTTGACACCGTGTCCCTAAATGGAAATCATTCTTCGATTGATCCAAACCCACTGAAAGGTCAGAGCGCTGCAGTGAACGTTCAGTGCTTCGCTTTGCTCAGTGACACTTCAGCAGGGCGGGTTCTTTGTTCGGTAGCAGGTCTTCGTTGTGACATTTGCAGATTACATTCAGAAGAAGAGCTGCAACGGCTACTCAAGTAATCAATTTGTTGATCAGCAGAAAATCATTAAGCAACCACTTTACATCTAAGTCATTTTTAGGCGAATATGCAAAAGAAATGCCTCGATGGAATGTTAACTACAAAAGAAGATATTCTTGATGAGCATTTTTAATGGTTTTCTGATGTTGTCTGAGATAATCGATTAATCAGGAAAATAACCAGGAGATGAATTAATGATGAAAGAAATTTGTTATAGCTCTGTACAAAATGATAAGAAAATGGAATTGTGTTTGCAATTTAATTATAAACATAATTTCGGGGAGACTGTGATGCAGACTGGCTAATTCTCCATGGCAACAGAGGTACCACAGGGGTACTGTAGTATTTAGACTTTTCATCGTGCCACAGTTAAAGACAAAACAGAAAAAAAGCATAAATATGTTGTTATATTACCCAGAAGGTCCAGTGTTTCTCTGTGAAATCATTAAAATGGGAACATAGAGTCTGTCCTCACCATCTGACCTGAACCACAGCAGTGACAGATGGATTAGTGCCCCTACAGGCAGCAGGAGAAACGACATGTCTGCTGCGTTTAGGCCGCGACGGTTAAAGGGGTTGTAGTTTTGAGATTTGAAAATGAATCCAACTATCGACAGCAGGGGGCAGTCATTTACCAGAAAGTACTCGCTGCTACCAAAACCACCACTGAATTAACGCTCAGCCTGTCGCTCAGTGAATAAAGTTTGAAGCTCTCCTTCAAATGAAAACGCACACATCCAGACAAAATAACAGTGTGTCTTATAATCTTCACATGCTGCATCAGCCGATAGTTTACATTACATATCTGTTAGCTTAGCTCTGTCAGCTCTTTATATACAGTCTATGCTCCGTACAGTTTGTGTTGTCAGTAGCTGCACTAAAAATCTGTTTTTATCTGTCCAAACAAGAACAGAACTGTCAGTTTGGTCTGAACCACGTATCAACAACCTGACAATTTGGAGTACGAACACTAGGTGTCACTAAAGAGCAGTACATAACTAGAAAAATTTGCAATCTCTGAAGAGCTGAATGCTTTGCTTGGGTGAGCTGAACTTGACCGAAGGTAGCTGAGTCCAGGACTTGATCTTGCGTCTTTTAAATGGCAGCGCAGCAGTCAAACCACTACACTACCATAGCTTTAGGTTTGAAGGAGCTTCCCAGTCATTTTAATAGGAAAAATTGTGTTGGAAAAAGCTTAATATTTTAAAAAGTACAAAAGGTAGAAATGTGAAAAGTAATAGCAATAATGTAATGTGATGTGTGTAATGTGAACATTTCAATATTTGAATGGTTTTAATAGCAGGAGTAGCATTGCAAAAAAAGTATGGAATACGGAATTATAAATAACTAATAAATAAATAAAGAGTGAGAAGAACAAGGTGTGATTGCTGAAGTCTCATCATGTCATAATAAGCAGATCGCCCGATATCAGCAGGACAGCCTAAAAAAGGTCATATATTTATTTACTTTTCATCTGATTATGTGTAAAGGGAATTGAGAATTGGTTCCAAATGATCCAGTCGAGCAGAATCTCAAGCCTCAAAGCTTAATTCGTTTTTATCAATAAAAAAAAAAAAAAAAAAAAAACGATGACGCCAAACTCTGCACTGCTGGAACCTGTCGAGTCACGGCAGAGAGAAAGAAACGGTCCAAAGTGTGAATTCATTTCATGAATAAAGATGACAACATTCATTTCAAGTAAGAGAGGAAACACCAGTAATGTGCAGAAAGATCTCTCTGCACAACATGGCTTTAGATTCCAGGAATGCCATGTATTTGACACTTCACACACGAGTCCCAACTGAGCAGCACGTCTGTTGTTACCGTGGGCAAACATCCGGTGTTATAATCACATTAGCAGCACACAGGCAGGACATTTTTAATTTGACTAAGAAAACCCAAAGAGAAACTAAAGCTGTACTAATATTCTCTATTACTTACTACATTTGACACTTTTTATACATATTACTGATTTGTACCAACAGAAAAGGGAGGAATCAATAAGAGAATAGGTAACAGGTTGATCCCGACTCTTTATTTTGTCTAATTCTTTATCGGACTGGCTAATATTCAATGTTGTGTTATTTTTCTTATCCAAAATCAATTTAAACAATTTAAGCCAATATCAAATTTAAAATGCTAAATCGTGTAGTGCTGTGGGCAAGGTCCCGCCCTAGCACTAATCACTCCACTTCAAAGTGAAAACTGTCAGTAAATACTGTTGAAATGTTACTGAATAGGTTTGTGTCGGTGTAAAAAAATATCAAACCGGTTTGATATGAAGCCAAACCCCGGACTGAACCGGTACACCACATTTTACCACTAGGTGTCGCACTCATCAGACTCTGGAAGAAACGAGACCGTCAGAGCCTGTGAGTAAGAGTGTAGCGACTCCAGTCCACTTGGTGGCGCTAATGCACCTCTAGGCTGGTTTGACAACTGTCAAAAATGCGAAGAAGCAGCAGGAGTGAAGTGGTTTTGCCATGACTTATTTTCTAGGTTTTTTGGTTTCACCTCTTTCGTCAGCTTCAGATCCGACACGATGAAGCGTCGTTGGTGCAGTTTTAGTTTTCTCTGAGACTTAATCTGTCGCGTCTCCTCTCGACGTCACCCAAAAAAAAAACACATGAACTTTCTAACAGTTGGATTTAGTGCTGTGACACTGTCAACACAGGATGCTGATGCAGGACACTTTAATGTCGGCTCAGAATCCTTTTATTGTAAAGTTTGACACCAAGATTGCCTGCAAATGTTTATCGGTACCAAATATCTACATATTATCGGTTAATAATAATCATATTGGTCAACCCCTAATAAGGAAAATGACAATGACATACATTTTATCAATTCCCATCCCTGATAATGTATAATATTGGTACAGATAACAATACTTTTTACGAATAAAATTGTATTTTATCAATAAAAGTGTCTCATATTATGTTGGAGAGACTGATGTGTCAAGCATGATGTAAATGCATAATTAATATGTGGCACATTTTCATTCCCACCCAGTGATTTTCCAAACATTTAATTAAAAATGCATGTTCTGAATTAACAAAGCGTTCACATACATGATGACAGCGCGCCGCCGTTACTGGTACAACTAGTATTGGTCATGCTGCTACATCCCTATGCATGTCTTGTTAGATTCATGTATGAGCGCCAGCGTGTTTTCACAACCTGCCATTAGCATGTCATCCTATTAGCTGCAGCTTTAATCCAACAAAGAGTAGAAAAAAAAAAGAAAAAGAAAACACATTGAGATTCAGCGGTTCCCAGATGAGTCAACAATCTGGATTTGCCTCTGTGAAGCTTTTCATTTCGCCACCTTCTCCTCAACTCCCTTCCTGTGTAGGGGCGACAGATAAGAGAGGAGCAGATGAAAGATGATGATGATTAAAATAATACGCCTCTTATCGTGCCCACTGAAGAGCCCGTTTCAGGCGGTCGATATCGCCTCTGTGTTAAAAATGAAAAGTATTGATCTCTTTTACCTCAAGCCGCTCAGCTGATTGAGTCTGAGAAAATCTGTATCAGCTGCCAACACTCACAAGCGAGCTGGAGAATGATAAACCAGACGTTGAGAGTTCATCTGAGGGGACAGCGTTTTACGTCAATATGATTTCAGGGGGGAGAGCTGAGTCGCTTGTCCCGTCCAGTCCTGTAAGTCACGCTAATAACTGCGTTATCTGTCCTCCATCACACCTGGACATCCTCCAGGTTTCACATAGACCTGCATGTGTTTAGGAGGCCAGATGTGACCCTCTTGTTTACGCGGCCTAGCTGATGAGGTGTCTAAACTGAAGAAAAGGCCGCTCACTCCCACAGTAATCAGTCTGGGAAGCAGACGAGGACTATCAGAATCAGGCCAGACACAGCCTGTCACCGAGCTAAAGGTAACAGAGTGAGGTCTGTTCCTCTCATAAACGCCTGCTCACTGAGCTCACAGCTGGATGATTAGATTAGTATGACCTGTAATCGAATGACAGGGTCGGCTGACACACAAACAAACAGAGAGACGCGCTGCAGTAGGTGATGTCTGCTGCAGGCTCCGTATCACAGCATCACATGCACATACCAACACAGGCAGATAACACAAACACACTCACTTACTGAGGGAATACTTCCCAATGCCACGTCCATGTGTCTGACATCAAGTGGAGACAGAGAAGCAGGCATCACCTGCTCCATACTGATGAGGATATTGATCGCAGATCGCTGATTCACCAACTGGGACCGAACAGACCATAAAACTACAAACTCAGGCAGCTGAAAAAGGAGACAAAGACCTAAAACTTGCACTTCCTCGTTCCTCGACACTTGGGGCTAGCTCCAAAAAGAGAGTCAATCCCCACAGACCATCATGTTGAAATGTCCGACTTTACAGCACAAATAAAACATGTTCATAGTCTGGAACAAAGATACACAGAAGAAGGCTGATACTGCACACGTCAAAGCTTCTATTCGCCCTGAGATCTCATTAACGGAGAAAAAAATTACAGATGGACCAGAACACTTATTAGAGGGACTAAATACAATGAAAGAGACCAGAATGATTCCTGGAAAAAAGTGACTGACTTGGCATTTTTAAAGAGAAGTTCAATGTAAGTCTATGGGAGCCAGGGCTTTTTGGAGCAGCATCTAGTGGCCGTCAGCAGTATTACACTATAACGTACTTCAGAAAGACTTTGCCTCTTGGTTTACACCTTACGCAAGTTGGTTCAACTTGTGAACCTTCTAAGAATCAGTTTGTCACTGTCGACGTCTGTATAAATCTCCAGTTTCCCTGGACAAACCGCTGCTGCTTTGATTTCACGTCCGTACTGAAGCTGTGGTTTTTCTTGTTTGGATTAGGCAGACTAGACTCTGATATGACGTTAGCATAGTGACGGCATCACACAGGGACTAGAGCTCAGAATTCCATTGTAATAATAACATGTGATATATATTTTAAACACATCTAGGGCGACCTACAGTCTCAGCTTTATTTAACGTTAGCCTCGCCCACCATAGCATCGCTCAAACTCATTTTCAGATTTTCTCAACAATGTAAATGATCTTCATTCATAGCTACCTGACTTTAGCAGCATACATAGCTGAATACTTGATGTCCACCTTTAAGTTTTCAATGCTTGTTTTATCAAAGAGCCAGATTCTTTCTAACTCAGATGTTAATGTTTTGTGTTGGTGATTCAATCGAGAGCGTTATTAAAAATCAAACTAGAGATGCCTGAATCACCAACTTTGCAATTGTCTTTTGTCTTTGTTTGGTTTCTATTTGCGAAGGTTGTATTCTTACATGTGTCAAACAGCAAAAAACTGATTTCACAAGTTCATCAACCACTCACTTTCAAAAGGATGAGAATGAGAAATGCAAAAGCAATTCTTCCATCTGGTAAATCAAGACTGTGTCATTGTTTATATGTGTTTGCAATTAAAACTTGAATAAAGGAGGGTTCATTATTGTATTTTTCTGATTAAGAAAAAAAAGTTCAAATGGAGCCTTGGTGGCAGCAAAGATGTGGGTGTGATGGGTATAAAAGAAGGAGAAAGAGGAGAAGGAGTATAAAATGGAGGACAAAGACATTTGTGAAACTGGAGACTGAAAGTGGAGGAGAAATAAAAGCAGGACGACAAAGACATGAGAGTAAGACGAGAATGAGGAATAAGAGCAAAAGATAGATGGCCAGAGGAAAGTGTTAAAGTGGGAGGAGGACGGGAAGAAGGATGAGGAGGAGCTGAGTGATGAGGAGTACCCGACTGGCTCGGAGAACGTTCGAGGCTCGGCGGTCCTGCCTCCGGGTCACGGAGGCCACAGCTGAATCCACAGATGTTCCTGCGCTCCTCATGCAGGAGGATCTGACGGCGACCTCCTCCCTGAAAGAGAGAGGTGATTCATCACTGAGGCTATAAATCAGCATGTCTGACCTCCATGCACACAGCTCACGCCCTCGACCGTTTACTCTGCCACCCGGCTATCCATTATGAGGCAACAACAGCAGCTACACTGATGATGCACAGACAGACTGGAGATGGACGACTGTGTGAGCAGCATGACTCATTCTTTATGTTCTTAAAGAGCTGAATGCATTAAATAACACAACACATATGCACATGAGACACTTAAGATGTTTCCTTTCCTTGCAAGACAAACAGAAAACTATTGTGGTTTGGATTTTTTAACCCTTTGATTCATGCCGTGGGTCAAAAGTGAGGTGACCCGACCTGAGTTTTAATCTTATGCCTTTGTAGTAAATTAATCTAATCTTTCAGTATTCCAGGTTTTGCTCAGTTAACTGGGTCATTACAAATCCTAATCTTATTGTTTCCTTTCTTAATTTTTTGAATAAAAGTCAGTCTTATATCACTACCCTTCACAAAACGACAACGATAAATATAACAAAGACAGACTCAGTGACGCATGAAATAACATCAGGAATGAATATGGTCATTTTTTAAACCATGTTGTGCATTACAAGGGTTTTCTATAGCTTGTGCATCAAAGGGTTAAAACATGCAGGTAATCAACCCTGAGATGCATCAGCTGTTTTTCAATTCAGATCAAATCTGCATGTGATCAAGGAGCAACCAGTGATTTTGTGTTAAATACACCTGTGTCTAAAAGCTCTGATGGTTTGTTGGTTGAAAACACAACACGACAAAACAAAGAAAAAACGTGATTGAAAGAAGCTGTTCAAAGAAAACTGGGGAAAAAAAGCCCAAAGCTCTGAAAGGAGAGAATATTAACTTTATGTTTTGGAGAAACTTTCCCATTTGGCACATGTTGGGTCCAACTGTGGCATGGTTTCAGCTCCTACAGCAACGTTTTAATGCGACAAAAAGTTTGCAGGTTTCTTTCTATTATCTGCAGAGGGTTGGGGGGGAAACAAATTGTACATGCTCAGAGTTCTTGTGTTGTTGGCCCACAAAACGATTACTGTAATCTGGCTTAAAGGGGTTATATGTAGTACTGATATTCCAAACTATCAACAGCAGGAAGAAGTTGCATAAGAGGAACACACCCACGTCTACCGAAGCCACCAATGAATTAATGCTACATCTCCACAGATTGTATCACTCACTGAATAAAACCTAAAACTCATTGTTTACGCACATTTGTATTATGGTATCATCAAGTTTTCTCCTTCAAAGACGAACAGACTGTGTCTTGTAACATTCACGTGCTGCATCCGCCGATAGTTTACATTATAGCAGTGTTTTTAGACAGAAAGCAACCACAGTAAAACCACTAATCGCCTCTGTTTTACCTACAGTTTGTGTCGTCAATAGCTGCACTAAAGATCTGTTTTGAATCATCCAAACGAGGAACTGTCACCGTTTAGTCTGAACCGTGGATCAACAAACGGGAACAGCATGACAAAACATAGTAACTTTACACCTTCATAACCGTCATAATCAAACTCACCAGTGGAGAAGAAACGCTGACATTTCAGCATCAAACTTCATTCTTTTACTTTAGAGTCGACTCCAGTGAGAACAACGGTAACGCTTCTATTTTATCGCTTTGTCACTTTCTTTGACTCTGAAAGTTGTTTCTTAATGGTTCTCATACTTGCCGTGTCCTGGGAGACTTGCAGTGTGACTCACTACTCCCTCTAGTGGTAACATACATTCACAGTAACACGTCGGCCCGTGGCTGTGAATAAATTCAGTTCATATCTCTACAATACAAGACATCTATGATATAATAACAGAACTCTTTGAAATAGAAAAAAATTTAATTCATTCAAAAATTAAGTATTCATATGCATAAGTTCTACATATTTGGCTGTATGGCTCTGTTCTGGGAGCTCCCTGCCGTTCTACATGTATAAGTGGAAAGCCTAAGCAGGAAGAGCACACCTTCCCGCTCTTCCATACAAGGAAGCCTGGGTAGGAAGAGCAGCATAAAGACCCCACAAAAACGACCATACCAGGCAAACCTCCCAGGCATCCCATGTGCTCCATGGAGGTGCCAGCAGGAGGGGCTTACACAACCTATGACATTTATTGTATGAACCAGATCAGGGGGCGCTCAACTTTGATGTGATGATGAGAAGCAGATGACCAACAGAGCATAGGGTTAGGTTCACCTTAATGAATGTAGCTCATACAGAATAGAAAGAGTATTTATTTCAACCACCCTGAAAATACATGATCAATCGTGGCACATAATGATTAATCACAGAGACCTTTTGGGAGCAACAAGCATGTTGCAATATCCACCGTAAGCCAGCAAGCCCAACAGGAAACATACTAACATACCAACCACGTCGCAGTTCTTCTTCAAATGCTGCTCAGTGATGAGGAAATGCCACTCCTTAACACCCAGACTATTAACGGGGGAAACACAGGCAGGGACTGGCGCCTCCTCTACCTGGACTCCTTGCAGTAACCTAACAATCAGTTAATCTTAAACCATTACAGCATGAACGAGTGATCTGCGTAAATCCTGTATGAGCACAGGAACCAGAAACAGACTTAATAATGTATGGATGATACACATAGCAGCAGCAACAGCATATACCTCCGTGTAGCAGCAGCATAACGGCCACACATAGCATAGCATAGCATTAGCATAGTGGCCAGGCATAGCAGCAGTAGCATAATAATAATACACTGAGCATGCATCTTGTCATATATGACAGAAACACATGCGTATGTTTGTCATGACTCTAACTCGGGAACCGCAGGTCGCACAACTTACCTTTTTCGTTGTGAAGAACAAATTCTACCCTTTCCAACCTGGGTAAGGACGTACTCCGTCCCTATGCTTTTTAATCCATCCGTGAACTTTCGTGTCTTTTCCGGACCTTTAAACATTAAATCCGTAG
>JAPQRN010000005.1:1460176-1477389 GCA_037367275.1 Coranthus polyacanthus
AGACCGCTCCAAATGTCCAGACCTGAACCCCTTTGAAACCTGTAGACCGCTCCAAATGTCCAGACCTGAACCCCTTTGAAAAGCTCTGAACAAACCAACCAACCGAACGCAAACCACCGTGACGTGAAGCGGTGACGGAAGAAGATCAGGGATATTCTGACAAGTGTTGACCTCTGAACTCCTATGACGTTTAAAAGTGAATATGAACGAGTTTACTTTGCATTATTCAAGGGCTAAAAACACTGCTTTTTTATTTCGACAGTTGACATTTTCTTAAAGTCACTTCTCTAAATGACTTTATTTTTTATTAGGATTTTGGAGGAAATGTTACCAGTAATTTCTAGACTAAACATTTTACTCAAACGCATACCTGTAAATAATAAAACCAGGGGTTGGTATTTCAGTTCTGGACAAAACAAGACATTTAAAGATGTCACTTTGTACTCGACGAAACGTCTTTGAGTTTTTATATTTTATATGTGGCCTTTTATAGACAGATCATCAATTAGATTTGGCTCCATCTCCACCAGATGAAACAATACGTTATTGATCAATAATAATCCAAATATATCTAATCCTGTCACTTTAACTTTGATGCACAACATTCTACTGATAATACTAATATCTGTACTTTTACTGTAGTATTTATTAGTATTGACTATTTATTTTTATGGTGCAGTTTAATTACTTTTGCTTTAACACATTTTTTTTGTGCTTTTAATTAAATAAAGGATCTGAAAAGTACTTGAACATTACGAACGCTACCAACCACGGTCTTGTAATGTTCAGGTAAAATTCCTACAATGTACATAAATGTCACCTGTGGCCATGGTGACAGTAGACGTGGGGATGTTATGAGGAAAAGTTTGCAGAGAATAGAAGAGAGAAGTACTTGTACCTTTTCATCCAGACTGTGTCGACAACAGAGAAAAGAGGGGGGTCAATGGAAAATTGATTTTTTTATTTCCAGCCTGTATTTCTCTTCGGAGGCGTCGTCCTCGGAGACGAACTGTGGATGAAGTGAGCGACCTGTTGTGAGCATTAAAGAGCACAGTGGACGAACAACAAACCTGAACCGCAACACAACAAGTCACATGACCTGTAAAGGCACAGACCGAGACCGGACCGAGAGCAGGACCGAGAGCAGGACCGAGACCAGGACCGAGACCGGACCGAGACCGGACCGAGAGCAGGACAGAGACCAGGACTGAGACCAGACCGAGACCAGACCGAGAGCAGGACCGAGACCAGGACCGAGAGCAGGACAGAGAGCAGGACCGAGAGCAGGACCGAGACCAGGACAAGACCAGGACCGAGACCAGGACAGAGAGCAGGACCGAGAGCAGGACCGAGACCAGACCGAGACCAGGACCGAGACCAGGACAGAGAGCAGGACCGAGAGCAGGACCGAGACTAGGACCGAGAGCAGGACCGAGACCAGGACGAGAGCAGGACCGAGAGCAGGACCGAGACCAGGACCGAGAGCAGGACCGAGACCAGGACCGAAAGCAGGACCGAGACCAGGACGAGACCAGGACCGAGACCAGGACCGAGACCAGACCAGGACCGAGACCAGACCAAGACCAGGACCGAGACCAGGACGAGACCAGGACCGAGACCAGGACCGAGACCAGGACCGAGACCAGGACAAGACCAGGACCGAGTCTAGGACCAGCGCGTAAGTGATGTGTGTTCACTGGAGAGATTCTGGTGCGCAAACCAACACAGAAATTGGTCATAAAGTGTCTATATTTTCTTAAACTACTCTAGCTAATGGCAGTTTGTTTTGAGAGGTTCTTTCTTGTATGGGAAAAGACAGAAGTACGGCTTTGCTTTTGTTACTACTAACCTGTGGAGGCTTAGGCCCTGTTCAGACCTTGCATGAACGTCCGTCCTGAGAACCTGAACACAGGTGTCCAGCTGTGAGTGCATCTGTTCACATCTGCTGTTAGAAAACCTCTCCAGATGTGTCTCGGTAATCACTTCTGATCAGATCGGAAATCCCCGCTTGATATGCAAATAAAGAAGCTCATCCACAGCCTAAAACATGGTGCATGTTCATTTCAAGTTGCACAGATTTGTGATGTTTCTTTGTAAATGTAATTCACTGAGCTGCTTGAAGTCGACGGCAGCTGCTTTTAAGGTGGACTGTTTCCTGTCTGTTACTCACTGCACGAGGAGTCAATCAGTACACCTTAAATATTCATATGACAACTGTGACCGTTCTGTTTGTCATTATTGGTTTTCTTCATGACATACGCTGTAGTGATGACTGAATCTATAGGCGTTTAACACATTTATGAATTTCGACTGGATTATGTGAACTGTGGAGATTTATGTTTCCTCACAGAGAAAGAAAGCGTTGAAGGCGAAGCGTTGTCGGGTGAGCTCAGGCAGAACCACGCACATTAAACACTCGTAATACGAGTTTGTACTTTGTGGGCTTTTGGGAAATTTCACACGTCTTTAAAACGCCTTAACGTTTACACAGAGGACGTCAGCTGAGTATTCAGTCCGTCAACGCGTCCCAGGACACATACCTGTTCAGACTGATAGAGAACGTGGACACATGCGTCCCAGGCCACCTCCGAATGCGTCCTGAGCGTGTTCAGACCTTGCATTAGTGCTGTCCCCATGTGATCGGATTTGCCAGGACGGATGTTAATGCCAGGTCTGATCAGGGCCTTAGTAACTATATTTTCAACCGACCGTAGCCTGTAGCTGTTAACTTACCCGTTACACAAACTCAGTTGAAGATACGACATGATCCTAAAACAACTCAACCCTGCTCTGTATGTGCGTTGCATGTGTAGTCAGTGTTGTTAATTGTGAAGCGATGATGTGAAGATGAAGAAGGAACCTCTGCAGACACCGTCTTACTTGCATATAGAACGTTTATTAAGTACAGCATCAATCAGGCTCCGTGGACAACCTGGAGAAGACCCGAAGTCAATATGGAATCCTCTGAACATCAATGTCACTGTCCCCACGTATATATCTACTGGTTGTTCTTTGTCAAAATGAGTCAAGACATCTGGTCTTCATCCAAGGAGCCCCTTATCTAATCAATATCCACATTTCCTATAATTAGAGGCCTTTAACTATGCATGGAGTCAATTAGCAGACAAATGAGGCCTATAGCTATACTTGAAGTCAATCTCAACAGAGATGACCAATGTCCACACGTGTCAAACCCATGAAGTCATATAGCAGGCGAAAGTTCAAATAGCACAGTACATATAGCACATAATACAGTTCATAGTGAACTGTATTATGTGTGATATTATGATGCAATTTTCAACTGACTTAAGACTTATGTGTAGCCTAAAAGCATCCCAGACACAACATCAGTTAAAAAGAATCCACATACGTGTTCAGTGTAGCCAAAGGGTAACAACAGCAATCACTTAGTACTGACACCAAGTACTATTAGTACTTTTCAAAGGACCAACACTGAAGAGAGCATGAATGTCTCAATAAATGATCAATAATGTATCAATGGGTTTGACATCAAACTCCTGGTTTCACTGGATAAAGTCACTGGAAACGAGGAAACAAAGCACATTTGTTCAGTGTTTGTGTGTCATAAGGAACTCGTGCAGTCGAATGTTACGTGGATGTTTAAATAAACTACGACTGTTTGACTCATCAGGGAGTTCTGGCTCAGGTGTGGGTTTCGAATGGAAGCGGTGTGTTGGACTGAGACGCCCCCTCCTCGCGCTGCTGCTTCGACATGAGGCGGAGGAGGACGGAGCGTCTGGCGAAGACAAGGTGGAAATAAAGTGTCATGTAGATCAGTGGTTCATCACATTGTTCGTACCTTTTAGATAATTATTCCTCTGTCACATATTCTAAACAACAGCGCTACAATTTACCGGTGTTCGTATCTTAGGTGTTTTGTTTTTTTGTTTTAGATCATAGCACAGTTTCCCTCTAACTCTGAGCTCAATCAGCTGATTTCCATCTTCGTCCAATCACAACCTGACAAGCTCCATGTTAACCAATCACACGCGAGCTGTCGAACTTTTCAAATGTTCCCTCGCGGCTGTCAATTCTCTTTGATTTCCCTTCACTGCCTCAGTTGTTTTCAGGTCCTAGTTTAAGTCTCGAAGGCATCACATCCTCAGCTCCTTCATCTTCATCATCACCAGTGTCTCGGCTCTGGGACAGTTTTCTCCATGACCGTGACTCCGAATTCATACGATCACTTTGCGCGGTGATCTTCCTGTCGGGATCTAAGCTCCAAAGACTGTTTCTTGTTCATGATATTTCAATTTACTATACTGCAAACTCTCTCCATTTCTCTTAATCCCACTTGAAGTCTCTCCTGATTGAACTTTTGTCCTCACAGAAAAAGTGATAAGGAATCGATAAGATTTCACTGATACCAGCACAGTTATTGATTCTGCTTTTCGATCAGGTTCTTTATCGACTCCCTTTCCAAACCGTGTTACGGTTGTAGTGATACACTACACAGCTGAATATGCTGTGTTTGTTCGGCTGCTACCTTGGCCCAGTTTCTCTTTTGAAAATAAAGATCTATTGTAAATTGTTACGAGGTCTGTTTCTTTGTTTCTGCCACGGTCAAACCTGCATCTCCTCTTACTCTTCTGCATCGCAGTGACTCAACAACATTTTGTTTTTACAAAAGGTACGGAAGATGTTACTGAGCGATGATGAACCACAACAGGCGTCTGTGCACATCTGGAGTCTGAGACCTGCCTTAAAGCTTGTGTCGTGTTGGCAGCAGCTTTGGCCGCATGCTGCCTGCTCATCATGTAACAGCTGCCTTTTTTAAAATTTTGGGTGCAGAGAGTGGGACCAGGTGTGTCCAGAAATTGTCTCTGCATGAAGCCAATTTCTGCTTCTTCTCGTGGCTTTTGCAGCTCTCGGTAACGCCGGACAGATTTCTCTCCACTTCTTTTTGTATTCGGGTTAACGGAGGAGGATGTTTCACTGTTGACAAATCAATTTGTCCACTGCTGCTATCCTTCCAATCTCCCTGCAATCCCCATTAAACCTCTGCGTTGAAGTAGAGCGCCTTAAACCTGTAATTAAGGACCTCTGAAAGGACGAAAAGTAGATTTCTGAATGAAAATCTTTAAGTAATATTGGAGGTACTGTTTCAAAAAGGGGGCATCGACCTAAAAATATACGCTCTCCTTCACTTATTAGCATTCCTCGTTCCCTTACTTGTCACTATCTTTTGTTTCACTGCCTTAAGGTAATCTTGAGAAAATAAATAATCATGGTGAGCAGAGATTTTGAGGTTAGTGGAAAAGCCTTTGGCAAACATCTGGCTTTCTGCGTGTGTCTTTAAAAGCACGGAGAGTTATTCAAATAAGACCCTGGAGAGTAGTATTCTGCCTTTGTGCTGAGACCAAATGTGAGTCTATTTTTTTTATTAGAAAGCACTCTCCTGCACTTTTTCTCCTCATCATGATTCGAGGACGGAGCCCCCCTGCAGCAGAAGGCGACACACGGTCCATCCGGTGGACGGTCTGAGCCCCTGCTTTCTCCGGGCGAGACGGAGGAGGAGGAGGAGGAGGAGGAGGAGGAGGACATCAGAAAGAATAAAAGAAGGAAAAGAGAAGGGGAGAAGCAAAGTGTCACCTTATTATAATCTGACCCAAGGGCAGTGGAAGAGCTCAGAAGCTGGACATGTATGAGAAAGAACACACATGAATCCATAAACATGTGAGACCAGTAGGTCGAGGGAAAGGAAGAACAAACTGAAAAGGTGAAAAGATTCCTTCAAAATGCAAATATCACGGAAGGACAGCAACATCACATTATTAAAACACAGAGTGGCGCAATCTGCAACTACAACATAGTTTATAATAGTGTTTGAGTCTAGATCACCTAAACCGAGAATAAGTCATGACCAAGACCAGAGAGTATCGACACCGAGACAAGACCAGGACTTCGAGGGGTCCAGGTTAAAACCACATCAAGACCAAGGCAGGGCTAGAAGGAGTCAAGACCGAGACCAGACTGGATGCACAACAAGGGCGTTACGGCAACCAGGTTTGTCAAATAATACAGATCGATATGATATGAGGTGTGAGATGATTCCTGGTTGTCTCTCCACTGGCTTCCGATCTATTTTAGAGTCAGATTTAAAATCCTCCTCCTCGTCTACAAGGCCTTGTATCCCTGCTCGACCCCTCAGGTCATCGGAGCAAGTTCTGCTTACGGTACCTCCCAGTAGGACTAAAAACACAAGGGGACTGCGTTTGCTGTCCTGAGACTCCAGGGTCATGTCAGCAAACGCCCGTGAGAGTTTTAAAACACAGCTTAAAACACGTCTTTTTTCAGTATGTTGTTACGCTTGAATTCTTAAATGTTGTTCTTACTCTATGCTTTGTGTTCTATTTCTGCTTGTGTTTCAGAAAATGTACCAGATATTTAGTGACATCCTTTTTTTAGTGACTTTTTTTGTCCAAGACCTTCAAAGAGTAAGATCAACCTCAAGTATTACAACACTAGTTTGTAAGGACCGTACGTAGTGATCTGTTTAGATCCGGAGCTAGCATGCATGGCTAACATCAGTGTGAAAGTTAAAAAATGTTTTCTTCTTTACTTTAGAAAAGAAAACAACCACAAGGCAAAGTGCAATGAATCTGTGAAGCTAACTCTGTGGTGATTAAACTGACCTCTGGAATAGATATATTTGTTGACACTAAATTTAATAAAAATAAGTCGCCAGTCACATACTAATAAAGTCTATAACTGTTTCTCAAAGTCAAGGATCCTTCCTTTGTAGTTGCTTCCTTCCCAGACCAGGTAAGAGTCCTTCATGATCCTTCTTAATCCATGAATGAAACAGTGTAGTGAGTGAAGGTCCTGCAGAGGTTCAGTAACACATATATTTCACACGGTTATTAATGAAATGAAATGAAAACATAAGCAGCTCTACCTCTTCAGTCACTACCTCGCTGACTGTAGATAATTATTACACATTTACAGTGACAGTAGAATTTAATAACCTATAATGAACACATTTACAAGGACAATAATCACGGTGAAGCAGTGTTTGGCTGTTCTGATGCATCCCTGGACTTTGGAACAGATGTGTCTGTCTCAGAACGCTGAAATCCTGAACTACAAGCAGTCAGTTTAATTAACCTCTCTAGACTGATCTGTTATCTTGTTTTACATACACAAGATTATGAACCATGTTTTTATTGCATGCAGTATATACAATTTACTTTGTGTGAATGTTGAGCGAACACTCAAAAGCAAAATCATTTTTGTTACCTAAATGTTTGCCCACTTCCCTTTTTTCATTTATTATAATACTGGCCTGAGTGGAAGGGGTTCAAATGGATGCTGCAAACCTTTGATAATCTGTTGAACTGTTTCTCTCTGGTTGAATAAATCTCTTCTTTCTGTGCATCGACGCCTCACATGGAGGTAACTTTAGGTGGCGTGTCCATTTTCCAGGCGGATTGCTGAACGTCTGGATCATCAGAAGTTGAAAAGAGTCATTTCTGGTCCAGAATGAAGTTGGAAAAAACACATTCTTCTTCTTCTCAGACTCTTCACAGCAGGTGGAAGCACTTTACAAATGTCCAAACAGTTCTATTCTGATTAAATGCTGCAGGGCATGTAAATAAACATCTTATCAGATCGTTTTATTTAGCGTCCATGTAAACAGTTCAGTTGGAATCTGTGATGATTTCAAACAGGTGGAACCAGGTTACACATCGTACTGTCCGAGAGTAAATAACACACCCACCTGCAGCAGCGGCATGCCACCATATGACATATGAAGGCGTCAGTAGTAATCATCCAAAAATATCACATTCAGTCACATCTAACTGCTGCAGCGTGGTGCTTCTTCTGCCTACACTCTACCTTTACTAAGATGTACTTGAAAATGAAGATGAAAAATAAATTGAAATGCACTGTTCAACTGAATTAAGACTGTACTGGTTACGTGTGTTTCCCTGCAGCGATAATATTTGGTGTTTACTTTCGGGCTCCACTTCACTTCTATTACTGTTTTAATTGAATTATAATGAGATTGTTGACCTGCGTATAAACCCAGCTGAGACTCAAACTGTGTCAGCATATGGAACGGACGATGCTATGGAAGCTCAGAACGGCTTGTTGGTTTTCTCGTGATAAGTTCATTTACGTCCGCTGGCCGAACGCGGGAGCTGGTCGACCCGTCATCTTTGGCTACTATAAAGTGAGATTTTCTTCTCTTATGACGCAACTACAGCAAACAAATCTACACATTTATGCCTTGACAAGCAACGAGACAAAATTGACCTATTATGTTTGTGGTAAACAGATCAACGGAGCCGCTAGTGTCTGATCTGATTAGTTTACTGCCGAACCGAGGGGGACAACATGAAGGAGATCACATTTCAGGAGAAGGAGGGAAGATGAACACGGAGCACGACGAGAGAAAGTTCACGTGTCTTCTGGGTGATAACGAGAGGAGACGTGACAACTTTTGTCTCAAAGAAAATTGAAACTGCACAAAACGTGTTGGATCTGAAGCTGAGGTTGGAGCCGAAAAACGTAAACGAGGCAAAAACAGAAAAAACAAAGTCACGGCAAAACTGATTACGGTGCTGCTTTAGTCTCACTTATCCAGACTTATCTCTACATTTTATTAGAGCTGTGTCCTGCTTCTTCTTCTTCTCATTATTTAGTGTTTATTGGCAGTTGAGGTGCATTAGCGCCACCAAGTGGACTGGAGTCGCTACACTCTCATTCATGGCGGTACAATCTGGTAAAATCTGGTATACCTGTTGGGTCTGGTGTTTGGCTTTTCATATCAAACAGGTTCTACCCACTTCATAACTATCTTGCGATCTTGAGAAAAGAGTCGTAATTTTCTCGCAATCAATTATCACGTTATCTCAAGAAATCTACCTTTTGTTTCCTTGAGATGATGACATAAATAAACCTGTTCTCACGAGAAAACAAGCTTTGTTAAGTTGAGGTAATGAAATAATTAAGCCTAATCTCGAGATGACAGAATTCAAAAAAATAATTACGAGCGTGGCTGTTCTGCGTCTGTACGGAGAAGACAAAAGGACTGAGGACTTAAAAAAAAAATACAAAAAAATGAAAAGCACTAAGTAACAAAAGCTACACAAGGACTTTTGAAAGGTAAAATTATCCCTGATTATATGAGTGTGGAGCAGCCTTTAAGAGTAGAGTGACATTCACCGTCCTGGAGAGCGACTGTGAATGAAGAATGAGAGAAATGGCAGGCGGAGGCGTTGGGTGCAAATCCCTAAAAATACCTTGAAAACCCTCCTTTTACTCCGCTCTCTAATCTCTGCTGCTTCTCCTCCTCCAACAACAATTTACAGGCGTTGAATCAAACACACACGCATGAAGAAAACAGTCACACGTGCACCATTTCCAGTCACTTAGCTACGTTTCTTCTTAGTATTATTGCTCCTCTCCGCCTGCATGCTTCGTCTTCTCCTGAATGACAACCAGCTCGTGTGCTGCACAAAGACCCCGAGGCCCCCGAAGCTTTATCTCCAGTCTGAGAGAAACTCGGGCTGCGCTGCTGATAAACCCAGACCTTAAAAGCATGTACGTGCACACAGACACGACACAGACGTGCATGTTTGAGGAAAACATAATGGACTGAATTCACCGTGGCTGTGCTGGTAACATCCGTGGCTGAGTGCGTGGCGGCCACAGAAAGATAATAACCTGTTTTCTTCTATTTCTTCTGTGGGTTCTCTCAGGGCGGCTGAAGGCCACAGCATGTTTGTTTGACAATGTTGTTTTATTTTCATTAGCCTGTCAGAGCCTGAAGAGGATTCAAACATGTTCACGAGGAATACCAACAACGGGCAAACACTCATTTCCGTTAAGAAAACTGCATGTTTGACACAATGATGAATTGCATATGAAACAGCCGCGCTACTGTTTCCAGTTCAGCGGTAGCCGTCAGATGAGGTAAACTTCGGATGTGAAATTCACATTCTGTCCACTCATGCACTAACGCCACAGTCCATATGAAGCGATACGGTGAAATGAGACGAAAGGAAAGTGTCATTAAAAGAAATGACAGTACTTCTTCTGCAAACGCCAGGTCGTCGTACGTGTTTTTTTTATCTAAAGAAAGCAGTGGAGTGGAATACATGTGGACAAAAGCCATGCACACGTCTTAACGTGGACAAAGATAGACAGTGTGTGAGTTGTGTGTTCACCTCAGCTATACTTTACCAGTGCAGTGTACACATGGTTTTCTAGACCCTGCAGATGTGGTTTAACATAAAACAACAGCTTGCATTTACTATTAAAGTGTTCCTGCAGGTTCACCAAGTTAAAGGTCCAACGTGTACAATTAAAGAGGCTCTAATTCCAGAAACAGAATAATTATGTTTTCAATAGCATCAAAAGAAAAAGTTACGTGCTTTACCGTCACCTCTTAAATTCAAAAAGTTCACAACAGATAAAAAACACCGGCTCTAACGAGGGACTTTCTTGGTTTTTTGTTTTTGCGACCATCGTAGGGGAGGGAGAGGAGGTATTCAGTTACCACTAGACCACTAGATGTCAGCAAAGACTTTGAGACCGGTCTCGTCTCGGCCTCGACTACATTGTTACTCCATCTTGTCTGGGATCGATTTCAAGACCACAGCTGCAGGGACGTCACTAAACTGCCTCCGCTTTGATTTATTTGTGAACGTCATCACTGTGAAAAGAAATCTTTCCAACGTTTCTTTTAGGTATTAAAACCTTTTGCCAACTCTTGATTCGGCTACGACACTACTTTAGTCTCTAATGCGTTTCATATTTTTCTTCTGTGCTGATGATTTACTGCTGGGTTTTATCTGTTGTCTGTACTTTTAGTGGCCTGTTTCTATTTATTTTATTGTGTTGATGTTTTTTTTTAACAAAATTCCTTTGCAAACCACTTTCTAATGGGGTTTTTGAAAACTGCTTCATAAATAAAGTTATTATTGTTATTATTATTATTATTATTATTATTTCAACACTTCTCAACGGGTGCTTTGGCTTCACACTGAAATTACACGTCTTCTTTTACCGTTGTTTTCATCATCGTGTCTCATAATGTTTTGCAGATGATGCTTTATATGCAAAAGATAAATGAAAACCGGCTTGTGCAGGTGCATACAATTCTGCAACGACTGTTATTTTTAAAACAGCCATGCATTATATAAATCTAATGAGAAGGCTGTGAATTTCTGTCCTCCGTTTTAGTTGACTCTGATGCTCGTGGCCCTCGGCTCGGCTCGTCTCTTATATTTCCACATATCCTGAGGTGCACCGAGGTAATTGCAGCGGCGAGTTCCTGCTTTTATGTGAGTAATAAGAGACTCGAGTCATTTCCGGCCCTCTGCTTCTCCCCGACTCGAACACACCGGTTATGAAGGATACGGCAGCTCCTCGTCATTAGTCATGTAATCTGGCCGAGACGTCTGACGGAAGCCGAGCAGACTCTGCGGGTTCGGAGACGACCCAGAGGACGGCGGGAGGATGTGGAGCCCGCTTCATGAGGTGCTGCTGGACCGGGACAACAGGCTTCGTGATGAGGTCACCCGCCGGATCCTCGGCGGTCCGACTGGGAAACACTGGCGACGAGTTTGTGGTCACAAGAGGTCCTGGTTTTGGGAAGGAATGCATGCATGACTTTTCCACCTTGTCTGTATCTTGGTGATTAATCTGAGCTGAGCTACTTTCTCCGACTCTAACACAGCGTGACGCAGTTCATCTGGTGTTATGAACCCAATTGTTAATCGATGATTGATTTAGAACTGTCCTCCGAGCTGATTAGTGACATATCTAAACTAACGCAGTGGGAAAGCTGCCAAAAACTGGTGAAAAAGGGGACTGGATGCTTTGTTTCACAGCTGTGGTTTATATTTTTATTTCTGAGCTGCAAATACCTTGTTGCTGTCAGAAAACAACATTTAACTTGTAGATACGATTCAATTTCTTCTTAAATCCCTTGGTTGTCTGGTTAGTTTGTGTGCAGTCCTGACATGTTTGAATTAGATGCATGTGTTTTTTAGTATTTCACACTAAATTAAAAGGTGTATGCCGTGACAGTCAAATGTTTTCTCAACATGAGGTGACTTTCCTCTGGCTTTCTTCAGGTCCGTCACATCCCTCTCAGGGTCTGGATCACCCACACCTGAACTTCAGATGGTCTTCAGCGTTGGTCTTCAGCTTGGTATGTGGATTTGCAGTGTTTAGATGTTTATGATGCACCTGCAATAAGGGATGTAATTGTAAACTTTTTATTGGTTTGCATTTTAAATTTGTGGATAAAAGAAACCTGAATGGAAACGGGGGAAGCTAAAAAAAGCTGAAATATCGCAAAAACGTGCTTCTCGATGAATGTAAATACAAATGAGTGCAAGAGAATGGAATGGATTTAGCGTCTGTATGTGTGGACCAATAAGGAGACTGTAACGTTCGCTGAATTAAAACAAGATACAACCATTAAAGACAGCAACGAAACATATGTATGAAGAGCTGCAGAAACAAATGTTAGACAAAGGCTTTGATAAACTGTGGAAGAGTTTGAAACAACGTTTTATGATCCAGTTCAGGAGGCAAAAGCTAACGTCGGCTTTAAGTTTTATGACTAAAATCTATCAGCTCCTCAACATCTCGGGTCGTACTTTATTGTATCAAACACCTCATTTAACTGGCAAAGTTTGGATGAATCAACTCTAAGCTGCTGGAAACACAATTTGTGATACATTTTTATCCTCACACAGTCTGTTTTACATGTCGTATTATCAGATCCATGGCGCACAGCGTGGCTGCCGATAAACGTTGTTTTTGTCTGTTTTTTAAGATGCGTCCACGGTGCACCTCTGTAAAGTCTCCTACAGTCTCAGCGAAGACAGCGTGTTTCTAACCGGAAACTGTTCACTGGAATCATCATGTCAATATAGTGAGAACAGAATATATGTAGAGTCTTCACTATATGAGTCTGGACTGGTTGTCGGAGGCAAACAATCATGAGGTAGTAATTCTAAAAGTCCTCTGTCAGCAGATGTGTAATGTACTTATATGTCTCCTAATAACTCTCCGCCTTTGTTCTGCTTCTCCACGTTGACGTCTTTGTACAAAGGAGGCTGTCAAACTCGCACACTGTCAGATTTCAGTCCCCGTGTTTCTGTCCGAGCTGTGACATTTGTAGCTGCACAACAAACGTCTTTTGTCTTCTAAATGAAAACATACAGAAGCGCAAAACAAAAGATCTCCGCTCTGCACAAGAAGTTGACACAAGAGGGGCTGAATAAAACATATACCGAGGACAAACAATGTCAGCTGTCACCGCCGAGAGAATCAAAGGAAATTATTCGTCTTTTTTTCTAATACTTTTTTGTCAGATGACATTGTCAAAAAAAAAAAAACAAGCGCTCAGGCAACAATCAAATCCCTCAGCATGTGTCACAGAAACCTATTTTCCTAATTAGTTTTCAGCCAATAAAAAAGCAGAGAGAAACACGAAGAGCAGGGGCCATTTTTTAGGATAATGGCTGCTGTGAAAGACAGTTATACGAGACAAAGGAGAATAACTGGTCTGCGATGTATTCAAAGGTCCCCAGCAGTGTCCAATTAGACAAATACGAAGCCGAGCACGTTCAGAGGTAACAGTGTGTGACACCCAGACACCTTGTATTGTGTTGAAAATGAGAGGAAAGGTGTGAAACACACAGCCAATTAAATTAATTGGCACTTTTACACCATCAGGAACAAACTGCCGAATTTATCAGCGTTTTTCCCATTTAATTTCTAACTAAAATAAAAGGTGTTTTTAGCGAAAGTCAAATGTTATTTTTTCCTTTTTATTTAAGTTGTAAAAGTCGCCGTTTGAAGATGACCTTTAATGAAAAAGGGTAAAGACTGGCTTTACACAGCAGCATCTGTGGGATTTAAATTGCAGCATGTGTCCTCTTCGCATCGTTTAGAGACTGTTTTTTAATCCACTTTGTGCACAAAAGAGAATCATTCAAAAGTGGGAAAAGTTTATACACTTGCATCGATAAAAATAAAGTGACAAATAACAGTGGAAACTTAGATTTAATGAATAAATCTTGAAAAAGCATGGATCAATAAGGATAAAATCGCAACTCTTTTTCCGTGTAAAGTAACTGGAGATCTTGAAAAGTGCAACATAAATAAAATGTCTTATTATATTATTAGTGAGATGCTGTAATGTTAGCCTTTCTACACTTCACTCGGCTTCCCATCATTCCCATCTCTGCCTCATTTCCTGCTGTACCGTTACTAAAAACAGACACAATAATCGACAAACAAAATGTAAAATGCAGCGTCGTTTCACCCTCTTATTCTTTCACGATCTGTTGTTTTCTGCACCAGGATGGAGCAGAAGCTGCTGTTTCTCACACAACACACTGAGTGGAAAAGCATTCATTTGCATTTTCTGTGGCTGATTTTCTGGATATTTGGTTAAACTTTGTGCTACATTTTGATGTAAACTCGGAAAACCATAATAGTAAGGATAAAAATCCCTCAGTAAAATAACTCCGCTCGCTCCCCCTCCCCTCATATCCACAACCTGGGTGTCATTTTTGTTTTCGAACCGCATGTAAATCCCGTCTCCAAACCGGCCTTCTTCCACCTAAAAAAACACAGCCCGTCTCCGTCCATCACTCCGCTTCTCTGCCGCTGAAACCCTCATCCATGGCTCATCACATCCAGACTTCGACTACGGTAACAACATTCTCTGTGGAACATCATTCAAAGTCCTCGACAAACTCTGCTGCTCGCCTGTTAACCCGCGCGCCCGTTCCCATGACCACATCAACCTCCACTGGCTCCCCATCCCCCAACGCCTTCGCTTCAGCATCCTCCTCGTCACTCACAAAGCCCTCCGTAACCAGGCCCCGTCCACCCTCGCCGACCTTGTATAAGCAGTGTTGAGACCAAACGTTACATTACTTGCCAAAAGGAGGTAACGCTACTCTTAACTTTTGTAGTGAAGTACAACTGGAGGTTCAGTCTGGGCCATCGATCAACTCATCACCAACATGTAGAAACAATTCCAAATTTTGCAAAACTCAATGTTAAATATTAAAAAACAAACACACGTGTAAACAAAAATGCGTTGCATCCTTTTATTCTCTTAATAAAAGCACCGTTCAGCAGAAATATTTCAGTCTTTGATTACAGTCTCTCATTTTCCCGAGGTCAGTGAACTGCACATGTGATAATTCTCTAAAAGTGCAGACGTGAGATATTTTTTTGGTCACTATCAAACGCTTGGATCAGAGTTCTTTTATTAACCTTTATGGGTCAGCTACATGAATCAATAAAAAACAGAAACACTGAGTTGATTAAATCAAACAGCAGGACACAGCTGTCAAGTCCTATTATTTCCTGTGGGCCTGAAAGCAGCAGGGAAATCAACCAGCAGTGTTGACTGTCTCCCCATGTGGGTAAAGACCATGTAAGACAAACAAATGGACGCCGCATGTTTCATGACCTTTAATATCAAAACAACCTCTGACATCTCAGCGATTACTTCAAAACATCATTTATAGTCACAGTTTAGTGAGTTTAACTGAACAGCAGGAAATTCAGCAGTGATATCGATGACACATCAAGGATTATGTAAAGCAGCAGCATGTTTCCTTCATGGCAGTTCATGAAAGAGTGCGTAACCCCGTGATCATACGTGACAAAGATCACGTTCACACAAAGTAGCCTGTGTTTGGTTAGCCATGATGCTAGCTAGTAGCAGTTTGTAGCTAGAACAAAAGTATTTTAACTAACGACAAAAGGCAGCGATCGCCGAGAGCAAACACGTCACGGCCTCGGGGTCTCGAATGGAGACCAGAGTCTGTTCTGGTTGAATGGAGTCCTGTGGGACAAGTGGCTCAATTCCATGAATAAACAACTGAAGACATAACGATTTCTGCTGATAAGACCTAAAACTAACTACATGATGGTTTTGTGAGACAAGTGACAGTTTGAGACAGTTTACGGAGGCTCTACGGTCTGTCCTGAAGTCCAGCCATGGACCAAACACATGCACTTACATGTGTCTAGTCTTCTTTATATCGTCTGAGAAAGAGGGCAGCTGTGGAGAAAACTTAACAATAATCATCTCCACCAACACGGCTAAGAAATCTACTCTGCTGAACCACAAGACACTGTCATGAACATTAGGAGAAGGTTCGGAGATGTCACAGACCTGATACCATTGGCTCCCATTGATACACGTGATGCTGAGCTACTTAGCCACAGGTTAGCCGTTAGATTTTCATCAATGATGACACAGCCAAAATTGGAATCTTTCGTCATCGTATCATTGGCTAGAAGCGCTAGATGCAGGATGACAGATCTCCAGGTGCCGCTCGACAACGTCTGTCCTTGCGTTGTGGTCGACCACATCTCGACTTGGTCCTCACCGTGGACGTATTATCAGAACTGGATTCCAGACCCCAAAGTATCGCCTGCTCTCACCCTTGCCAAGGTGGAAACGACTTACTGACAGGGTAAAGCGGTAAAGTTGAGTGTAGTCAGCTACTACGGTCGACGTAAGGACAACAAAAAGTTTTATTAAACAAACAGAAGCTCTGAAAGGCAGCAGCGATCGGTCACACCTGTCAAAAAACCTACAGGGCAGACAAAGCCTTCTGTTCACCCTAAAGTCTTATTAAGGGAGGAATAATTTACAGATGGACCACCAGAACACCTAGTAGAGGCTGTCGGGACTAACCACATGTAAAGAAACCTATATATCCTGTACGTCAGCCATTGTTGTTGTCATGTGCAGGTGCATTTTCACGACACAAAGCGACGACGGGCATGTGCAATCTGGGGCATGACATAAACCTCCCTTTCTGTGACCTAAAACACTATTTACATTGAGAAAATGTCCATATTAGTGCGGAGAGGGTGTAAATATTTCTAGAGATAAGTTCAATGGAAATCAGTTGGAGCCAAGCTTTTTTAAAGCCAGCATCTAGTGGCCATCAGTTGTATTACACTTTACGATACTTCCACTTTGAGGCCATAGTTGTTTTTCCCCTTTGTGCATCATAAAAGTTGAATCACAGAGTTCCAGGTAAACACAGACGTTTGTCATTTGTTTGTCCATTTAGGATTCTCAAGTGACATCAGGAGAATCTCATATGGCTTTCAATTCAATTCAATTCAATTTTATTTATATAGCCCAATATCACAAATCAAGATTTGCCTCAAAGGGCTTT
>JAPQRN010000005.1:1484182-1499241 GCA_037367275.1 Coranthus polyacanthus
ACTATTCGGCTGCGTAGCTGGTGTAGGGCTCCTATAGTGTCTATTATGTGGTCAAGTGCATAATCACTGGACTTCCCTGGGGTTTGAGTCTGGCGAGACAGGAGGCGTTCGCTTTTCTTTAAAATGCTCGTGTAATTTTTTTTTTTTTTTTTTTTAAATGAAAGACTTATCATACGTCAACACAAGCATTATCAGCTGAATGAAACATCAAAAAATTTGGCTCTGCATACATATTCATGCTGTGTTCATATTCTAGTCTTGTTTGGTCTGGGCTTTAAGATTTTCAGTTTGATTCAAACAGGTGCAGGTGTGAAACCTCCAAACAGACGGTCTTTGGTCCGACCACAAGAAGCTGCCTCGGTCCGGATCAAACTGAACTATGGTTCGGTTTATTTTCAGTGTAAAAACTTTTTGGATGGTTCAGACTTTCAGACCAGTTACAGGAAGTTACACAAGGCTATCGTCACCAATAAACATAAGTAGAAATGGAAAGACAAATGGAGGACGAACGAAGGTTAAAACGAGCCAAATGTCATCATGCTGAGATCAAACGCAGCCCGTCTATAAACCAAGTCAAACATAGGGAGATGATGATGACGACAGGATGTAGGTATGACCTGCAAAGTTTAGTCTGCTCTCTCAAATGTATCCAATGTAAAAGAAAATATGAACCTTGATTCAGACTTTCAGAAAACACCCTTAAAGCTGCAGGAGGTGGAAATCAGTGGAAAAACATCAGAATTTGACAACACACCTTCCTTCTGCAGCCCTCTCCTCTGGGTCCAAATCAAAAGACTAAATATAAAGATACAGACGACTCGTTTCAGGCCGCTGTGGAAACGTGAAGCTAAAATATCATTAAGTTCATTAAGCGCTCATACAACCACACTTGACAAAAATCTTTTCGTGGCCGTGAACAAACCCTTTACTGCCTAAATCTAAGCCTTTACAGGAGTCGTAATTATAAGTCTGGTTGTATATATCCACCTTCGATGAGGTTTACTTCAGCTATGTGAACGTAATGTCTGGGAGACTTATGTATTTTAGCTGTAAAAACACATAAATTACCTTGTACATTTTAAATTCAACACACTCATGTATTATTTTCCACATCTCAACACCGCCATCAGACGTCGGATGAGGAACAGTTCATTTTTCTCTTCCTGTATGCAGATAAAAGGTTAGTTTAGGCTACTTCTAAAGCTGTTGTCCTAAAACCCCACCGTCCAACAGCTTTATTTGTCCTGCAAGGCCAAACTGATGACGGCACTTTTTGAGACGCTGCATCGTAGGAGGCAGCTCTAGATGGAATATGAAGTGAACACCGGTGTGTAGGCCCCAAGGACTGAATGACTTCTGTTCCTCATAGGCCTGTGGGAGGGCTGTTATGTATGGGAGACGCATTTTGGCTTTTATTGTTGTATTTGAATGGATTCGCAGAGAGATTGGATGCCTTGAAACAGGGATTCTCCCCTCAGGAAAAAAAAAAATGCTTTCAGCGCCTCGCAGGTTTTGGTGTTCTGAAGGGAAATTGCTGCATCGATTTAACCAGACCCGACTGAATTCAGGGGACCGTCCCCACGGTCCGTCCGTCTACTTTCATCTGCATTTTTCCTCTGTGCCTGCATCTGCATGCTTTCCAAGTGAAATTAGCCCGATGTGACGACTGATGTGCCTTTGGGACCCCGCTGATAGCTGCCAAACGCCTCACCTAGAAGCAAACTGCCGAGACGGGAAGCAGCAGGTTTCCTTCCCAGCAGATAAAAACACAAACACGAATTGTTATCATTATTATCCTATCCCCCGTCTCTCAAATCAGCCCCAAATATTCAGCCACCTTCCCCCAGTGGGTTGTCAATAGAGGAGCCAAGAGCCTGCAAATCTGTCTGTTTATATACATCACATCAAGAGCAAATATTAATGCTCAATTTCCTAGCAGTGCGCCATCCTATAATGCATTTATCCTCTGCAAATAGCAATGTCATGCTAACTCTGGATAGAGGCATCAGCTGAAATGTTATGAATAACTTGATCAAATTACACAGTCGGAGCAGGAGGGGAATAAGAAGGCTGGAGCGCTGGTGCTTGGCAGCCTTTTAGGGCCCAGCCAGGTTAAGGAACGGGGCCAGACACCATGCCTGGAACGAAATGAAGCTGTTAGCAACTGGTCGCTCCCTCCGGGGCCGCCATCTGCCGACACGTGAAGTACCAGAACCAAACAATATAATCACTTCTCTATCTTTGAAAAGAATTAGGACTTCTAGGTTCATTTCATCTTCAACACCAACACCAACACAAGTACAGACGGGTGACGAATGAAGGGAAAAACAAATATTATATGTCTTAGTAAGGTGTGTCACCTAATGCCGGGTCTGACTACATGTCACGGTCTCACATTAGGTGATTACAGAGAATAAATTCTTGTCGCGTCGTGGCTGAGAGACTTATCGATCCCAGACCAATCTTGTCGTTGAGAAGCTGGTGATTGACTGTAAAAAAATAAGTAAATGTTGTGTCTACAGCACTGGTTCCCAAACTTTTTGAGCTCAAGACCCAAATTTACAAAAATACGTCCGAAATTGCCATAATGTCTCTATTTTTACACTGTCAAATGCTGAATAAATGTTCATGTCAGAACGTCAAAGTAATGTTAGTTAATTAACTAGCAACGCACCGTCACAAACAGACACATGAAACAACTTTTTCGCCGTCAAAAAAGTCTCTTCTTTGCATCACTTTCATCTTCTTTCTTCCTCTTTTACATCATTTTCATATTGGTCCTTACGTCACTTTTGTCTCCTTTATGTCATTTTCGTCTCATTGGGTCTTTTACGTTGTTTTTGTTACGTCGACTCTCCTCTGCGTTTCACATTCATTACTCGTGACATTTGGCGACCGATTAAAAACAGCTCCGCGACCTATTTTGAGTCCCGACCCTAAGTTTGGAAACAGAGCAGGTTCTAGAGCTTTTTATTGTGAACAGTAAGAGCACAAGTGGTGTTTTTCAGATGCGCTGCACTGACAATATGTGAAGCAATAAAACATGTCAAACTACGGAGCCTCCATGTTATTATTTCATATTTACTCTCACAGGCGTAGGCAAAATTAATAACCCTCGGCTACATAAGCACACAACGGCATCTGAAGTGGTGTGTATGATACTGGCAAAGAATGTTTAATGATGCTTCTTTACTCTGATGCTGTTGTGCTGGAAAAAGCCTTAAAAATATGGGCTGCATGGGCTGTCAATCCTTCAAAGACACCTGGTAAATATAATGATGTCTTCTCCGTGTTTACAGCTTCGTGTGGCAGTGCTCAGTGATTCCATTGTCAGAACCCGTAATATAAAATTCAAACACACACTGTGGCAGGTGCAAAAAGTCCAGCAGCACCGAGATCAAAAAGTGGCTGATTGACATCCGCTCCCGTGTGCCGACTCTACAGCGGTCTGTCGCTGGCCTCAGACGGTGTCGCTGAGAGAACCCAGGCATATGTCGAGTCTAACGAACTGAAAATACAGGGATGAGAGGTGACGGGTGTTCAGCCCAGACCCACTGCGCTCACACAAGTCTGGATATGCAGGACTACTCACGTGGTTAGGGCGTGGCGTGGTTAGGCTAATCCAATACAAAGGTAGGTGATCGTGTACGACGGACGACGAAATAAACCCCAACGGGCTGATGCAGGACCCGAAGAGAACAGGTACGAGAGACCAGAGGCCGCATTGCAAAATGTGTTTACAGTTTAGCTAATGTGCGTAACTTGTTGATACAGTAACTGAGTCGTCCCGACGCGTAGACTCGGACGCTACAACACTTTACGCGCTCAGAAATAACACGCACGGTTGCTTTAGCAAAGCATCTGTGTGAAACCAGGCACCGCACGGCCAGACGACCTCAATCCAGGCCCGAACTCCTTTCAGGTTATAAATCCATTGGCACGAGTCGACAGTGGACGAACTGAACACGTTTAGTGCTGACAGACGCTAAAGAATCACTATAAACTGACTTACGATACACGCAAACAACAATGATGCAAAGCTCTCTGTGAAATACTATAAAACTGTAGGTGCTAAAGGGTTCAATTGTTTATCTTTTAACAAATAATGCACATTGACAACCCCTGCAAGCGCTGATTTGTTGATACTGTGCATAAGCAAAATATGACAAAATATAGAAATCGATTTAACTTTAGAGAGCAACGAATGTGTTGGACCCTCCAACTGGTTTGACATTAAACACTCTGCTCACACTGTCATGTATTTGAAACTAACTTTGAATTGAACTCTTCATGTATTTTCAAGGACTTCACGGACCAGTCGACACATTTCTACCGTCACACACATGTATGTACCATCATATCACCTCCACCAAGGCCCCGCAGTCCTCTAACGTCAGAAAATGTCCTATCTCTCAAGTTAGAAAACAAGTTTTAAAAATCTATCATATAGTCTTGCCTTTCGCCGCATATTGGAGCAAAATAAACGTGAACAAGTGGAAAAATTACATGAGGCTATTAATTTTTGTAAAGGGTCCAATTTCTCCGACAGATAGCAGCAGCTGGTTTAGTGCATATCGGCTAAAAGTCAAGAAGGAAAAACCAATCAAGTGTTCGTAGCTGGTTATGATCCTGCTCTTTATTCGACAAATCTCAGTCATGTGAAACCTGAGCGACGTCCACCGGCAGCTTAATAAAGCACTGCGGTGTTTTTTTCATTTCATACAGAAAAAAAATAGTCATTATGTCTCAGCAAAATAGTTCCCTGAAACTTTTTTTTTTTCCTCCAACACTAATTCAATTATAAATCCAATATCTTTTCTCCCTATGCCAAATGTCAAGCTGTGCCTGAGTTATTCCTGACTACGTGCAGAATCAGTTGGTTTTGGACAGAAAGATGTGAACTGAGGCATGCTGGGACACGGCTGGCCCAGCTGTGTTTCTGCTTACAGATTGATAAAGAGATTACCCACCTCCTACGTCTGACCTTAAACAAGGTCTTCGGGGGCAGATACTGTACATAAACCCGACTTATCATCATCATCATCTGTGTGTCTTCTCACTGACGACGACGAGATGCTGATGATAAACAGGAAACATTTGACTTCTTCCGTGGTGCTAGTAGCTCACTGTTTGGGTTTACTTGCCTGGAAAGAGTGCTGACAAAAACAATATTTGGAGTAGAAAATCAAAAGGAGAAGTGTTTCCGAACTCGCTGGCTGTGTATGAAAGGAATGTTTTGTTTGAAAGGCAGCTGCACAAGCCTGTTAGAAAGGCTTCGGTCGGAGCAGTGGTCAGCAAAGACGGCTTTAATTTCCTCACACTAGTCATCAGTGATATTTGCAGAACATCAAAGAGTTTCAGAGTGAATTCACAGTCCTCTCTGTCCTTTATGTCACGACTACAGGACGACGGGACGCTGGTCATTCTACACATTCTCACTCCCAACTCGCCACGTACAGACGCTTGGTCGGGACGTCATATATCGACACGTGGGGCACCCTAGAGCGGAACGGTAGATCAGAAGACATCTAGACAATGCCAATGTTAGGGTTTGGTTATGTTTAGGCAAAAAAAAAAGAAACTTGGTTAGCGTTAGTAAAAAAAGGACTGGAGGAGGAAACACAAAGAGAGAAAATCCAAACATAAACACAGCATGAAACGGGACACGAACCCTGCTCTCCTGTGTTTTAAATCCATAGACTTTCAAAACCACCTCCTGCTAAGGTCAGGTGACGCCTCGAACCCTGTCCTCCTAAGGTCACTGGATCATATTAAACATGAGGACATTTTTTTTATTACTTCATTAACTCCAGTCCTCATCATGTACAGCAAATGTGAATTCATTTTCATAATTTTAACACTTTACATGCCACAAAAAATGAATTGTTTTCTATTTGATGCAAAGTGCAGGGATTATCAGTCTGGGATGTGGCAAAAAATTATTATTATTATTACTTTTTGCGCTATTACAAAAAATACAAAAAAAGATCACTGACCACGGTTAAAAATATCAATGATAGTCAATGGGGCCAAAAAGGGCTCCAGGAGGAAGAAAGCGAGGATTTGGTCCAGACAGTGGAATTTTTTTTTTTTTTTTTTTTTTCAGTGTTGATGCTGAAATTCCAAAAGTCCTTAAAAAATGAACATCTTTGGCAGATATCATCTTCTCAGCATAAAAACGGCCAAAATGAGAGCAAAACATGACACTGAAAAGCCCTAAAAGGGTCGCAGGAGGACCTGAGGGTTCTGTCTGGTCATGACAAAAACTGACGCTACAGGGGTATCCGGGCGTTGAAAACAGATAACATGTAATAAGGAAGTGGGTACATATATACATGTTCTGTGGGATTGTCCCTTGGTTTTACCTTTTTGGAAAGTTGGGATTAAAAAGGAAGAGTGGATAAAACAACCCCTACTAGAGTCTCCACAACTGTGTTTACTGGAGGATAAATCTCTGAAGAAACCCGGGACTTTCTAAAGCAGAGTTTGTGCAGTGACTGGATTTACTGTCGCAGCCAGGCGTACTCCACGCTTACTCTACGAGACTGCTTCTTCTGAAACTCCGATTGCCAGGGTAAACAGCGTCCGGAATAAAACAAGTAGAACCTGGCAGACAGATAAGAGGTTCTACATTGTAAAATATAGGTCACAGGGCAGGGCAGGTTTTTTGCAGAGAGCCTTATATACAAACAATATACAATGATTCCCCTTCTGCTGGTTAAGGAGAACCGTCCCACCTTTTCATATACTAAGCAGTGTTGAGTGAGAAAAGTGTCACCTGTGATGAGATGCAGCACATTGTGACGTAAGGCATCGACACACTTTAAGGTGGAGAAACAGCATTTAAACAGTTTCACCATAATCGAGCACAGGCAGGATTGTATATGGTACAACGGCCTTTCGACAGTAGCGAAAGAGAAACATGATTTGTTTCTGTAAAAAAGAACAATTTTGACCTTTAGTTCGCTTGATGTATGATCCACATGGGTCTTAAAGTGAGTCTGGTCTCCAGCCACATTCACGGGTATTTATAACAACTGACAGTTTCAATTTCAGAAGCCTGAAGAGTACAGATGTGGGCAGTAGCTGGATAGTCTTAGGTGACCTAGAGAATAACATTTATTTAGGTTTGCCAGAATTTAAGAGCCAGTGGACATAAACTACCGTCATCTGGATAAAAACGACTTACCAAGAGGTGGACGAGGACTGGATTTGTCTTAAACGTGAAAAACCAGTGGGATATGTTCAGTTTATCAAAACGGACATATTGTACCTCTTTTTAACAAGTTACAATAAATCTTACATGTCCAAGAATGTGTGTATTCAGTTCAGGTTCAGCTCAAAACACCGGACAGATCGTCATTCTACCACGTCTGGTTTTCACTTCTGTTCCAAACAGGCTGTTTCAGCGCCTGTTGCTTTAAATGTGAATGAGCTGCTGCTGACCACGCCCCTTTCCTGTCAGCGTCATGGATACCATCACGTAGACACCCTGGGAAGACGCGCCGGGACGGTTCTGAAGGACCGACTCGCAAATATAGGGGAATCCAAACGGCTCGTTTCAGGACGTGCATCTGAACTTTTTCAACCTCCTCCTCCTCGGGCAAGATTCAAATAGGTCAAAAAAACGACAATAAAAACTAAAGACTTCTGCATTTTAAAGCATGTTCCGTATAATTTAATGTTGTAGTACTGTAAACACGCACTCTTCACGTCATTAGTTGATGATAATAAAAACACATTTAACCAATTTCAGGGTCCAGTTTGTTGGAAAGTCACACAGTAACGATCCACGTCGGATGGTTTCATAGTTTTATTTGTCAAACTGTAACTATATGATAAAAGCATAAAAAACTCCAATAAGGAGTAAAGTGACAGCGTGTGCAGAGTTTGACTTTACACAACTTATATCGTAAACGTACGTAAAAAAAGGGAAGGAGTTATTAAATGACATGAATCTGAACTTTCCGCCGTTGAAAGCCTGTACATCATGGTTACTATAAAACAGCAGAATTCGAAAACCCGTAAGTTTAAAGAGATGAAACGGAGCCTGCGGTTTCTCACTCTGGACTTACAGTTTTAGAGCTCCTTCTGATGAATGTGGGTACGTTTTTCAGACGGAAATGACAAAAAATACCTGCAGGCTGCAACGCTGATCCCGACCTCTTGACCTCCTCTTTCAGCCAATAGCGTGCTGTCTCTGTTAATTATCTGTGTACATGTGTGAGACTCCGAAAAGACAAATGAGGAGTCGCATAAAGACTTCCTTCCCCTCCCCATCGTTTAAGACTCCGTCACCCTGACCGTGTCCTGCTGCTCATTGTTATTCATGAGCTGTCTCGCCGTGCGTGAGGATGCTTTATTGCTACTCTGCCATTCTGGCTGCAATGACTCGGTGATGAGGCGCTGTAGCCTGTAGTCAAGTTCAAAGAGTAATTTGCCTGAGTGTTATTTCAGTGGAGTGAAATGGCTTCTCATCACGGGCCTTTTCCCTCCCAATAATGCACATATACCTGACTGAATCACGATGAGGCGGCTGTTTAACACACACACACACACACACACACACACACTACTGTCACGACTCAATTCAAACAATATTTTCTGATCAATCAGATGTTTGATTTTTGTCAGAATTAAGGTCATTTTACGCCCAAGGCAAAAGATTCTTTGCACACCACGTCCTCACGTCTGAACAGGTTCACTTCTAATCACTCCCAAAACGACATACATGCACAAAAGTTGCTGATACAAAATGCATTTGATTGCGTTAAGAAATACTATTGCTGCATTTAGGCTGTGATAATAGCTGTGTCCATAAAACATCAAGCAAATCTGAAGGGAACTTTTGAGAAGTCACAAAAACAAAAATGTGAATTCCCTGCATTTCCATAAACTGGGTTAGAGTGAATAAACTAGACTGCGTGATGTCGTCAGTAGGTGGCGCTGTAGGCTACGTTACACCTGGCTCCAATAAACAGTCAAAGAAGTAGAGCGTTCTGTCGTTGTTTTCCATCTAAAGCGGCTGCAGTGTTTTTTTGAGACAGGAATCCTTCAGCCTCCTCATCAGTCTGCACGACCTGTTGCACCGGACGTGTTTTCACACTTTATCGAAATACACGGGAAGACGCAGCAAACAGCTCATCAGTCGCGTGAAGTCAACGTTCACTACGTCAGAATTTATTCAGAAAAGGTGCTTCCATTTCCTCTCATGTCACAAAAAGCAAAAAAACATTGACAAATGCGAAATTTCAAAATGCGCATCATATACGTTTATGGGAACAAACTTAATGTTTGATTAGGTTTAGGCACAAAAACAAGAGGAAGGTTTACTCAGACATGAGTAAGTGTTTTACACCCACACCTACACACAAGACCATTGTTTTGAAGCCATATTGTTGTTTTGCTGGTTAGATCAGGCTTTTGTGTAACTACTATCCCTTCAATTAACTCTTTCACACCAGCAACAGATTTTGCCAAAAGAAAAGGCAACTTCATTACAGCATAGCCTACAACTAAGAGCATCCTTTTTAACGTTGTTAAACCTAAATGGTTATAACATCACATAACATTATTATATTTATTTAGGGTTCAAACTGCAGGATGAGTTATTATTGTTTGTCATTATTTGTTAATGCTGCGACTCAAACTGCCATGAGCTGGAATGAGCCAGAAACATGAAACCCGACACTAGAACTGGAAATGATGTGTGAATGCTTCCCAAGAAACCTGAGCCCAATGGGGAACATGGAGACACTGTAATTAAGGCCCGAAAACAACATTTTTGAAAGGTCAGCCCAGCCAAAAACATAATTCTGACTGACTTGAAATTTGACACACACCCAGCTCGACAAAAATGTCTCCGAGCGCTAAGAGCCACCGTGATGGATTTTGAGGCTGCTCGTCTCATGAGGAGGCTGCAGATGAACCACAGACCACAGGAGGCAGGTACTGATGAACGGTGAAGTCCTGGCTGAGCAGGACTCAGAGAGCGGCTGCAGAGATGTCCTTCCATTGAGCGCAAAACCCGCCAATTGCCGCTTGCAGCTATCTTCTAACTTGTATAACTATACTGTCTATAGATAACTATGACTATGTTATAACTTGTAAATGGCACTGGGACCATGCCACTTTGTCT
This sequence comes from Coranthus polyacanthus, assembly GCA_037367275.1. Taxonomy (NCBI): domain Eukaryota; kingdom Metazoa; phylum Chordata; class Actinopteri; order Kurtiformes; family Apogonidae; genus Coranthus; species Coranthus polyacanthus. The sequence continues at coordinate 1,494,321 of JAPQRN010000005.1, forward strand.
GGTTGTTTCCATCTTCCAAACTGAAGTTCCACAATAAAAGCATAAGACCTCCAATGAGGAGTAACGTGACAGTGTGTGCAGACAGATATCTGAACAGTTTGTTTCTGACAGTGGTGGTTTACAGCTCAGCTTGACAGTTCGGGACAATAAACTCTTGTCCTCCCCTCGTCACAGTAAGATGTTATAAACAATCAGCAGCAGGTCAGCGTCTCTCCAGAGTGACTGCAGCGAGTTTTAAAACCGTACATGCATATCCTCCCATAATCACGGCACATTTTAGCGTTTAATGCCTGATTCGCTTCTGAAAAATGACCTTTCATCTTACTCGTGTTGGTCAGGACTAACTTTTCATGGAAAAAATCTATCTGATAATTAGATTAAACATGTACTCGAAACACAGACGTCTGGTTTGACCGCAGAAATATGCGAGTATGTGAAAAACAAACGGATTGTTTCATGCCCTGGTATTACAGTTGATCACACAGCGCCGTCACGATTCACACTCATCTTGTAAATGAACACATCCGGCCTTTTTTCCTCATTTCTGTTTTGTGGTGATTTTATAGAAAATGAAAATCAATTTCAACCCTTTTTTAAAAAATTTCACCCATCCCTTTTTGGACCTTGAAAATTGGATTTTAAAATGAGAATCAAATAACCGCTTGTTTTTTGTTTTTTTTTTTTGTTTCATAATGCCCATTTCTGAAATCCAATAACTAAAACTACCGTACCTTTTTAAAGTGGAGGCGAGTTCCTCCTGGCAGAATGGTTAAAAGTGATGGACGCTGTTTTGTAAAAGAAAAAAAGTGCTCTCTTCTTTTTCATATTTCTTCTAGTTGTAGACACTGTTTGACGGATGACTTCAGCGCTGGTTTGAGTCTGAGGATGTATATGTTAAAGAGCTTTGTGAGAACATTCACGCTATTTGTTGCAGGTGAGCATAAACAGAGACAGACAGACGGCCTTTGACCTTTGATGCAGCTCTCTGAGGATCCACTCTGTTTGGGTTATTTATAAATAATAGCGAAATCAGACGGAGACGTGGAGGGGCAGAGGAAAACGCAGCGAGGCAGAAAGAAACGCAGAAAGAAAAGGGAAAGCATGTCTGTGAAATCGTATAATTGCACCGCAGGGAATTTTAATCAATTAGACCCACAGAGCTAATTAAAGGCGGCGTTGTGTTTACTGACTCAGAGCTCAGGGGGAACGAACACACACACTTCCTGTTGACTCACATGTGTAGACACACACTGAAGCATGTAGTCTGACATGAGCTCCGTCCTGACTCACCTTCTCACGTCGTCTCTCTTCATTCAGTTTTCCATCAGACGTCGCAACCAATCAGAGAAGCTCTTAAAAAGTACATCTACTGCAGTATTATTTAAACCACTTGTACTAATAGTGAGTACCTCCATTTTCAGCTGCTCTGTATATAGTGATTCTGTACCCTTAACCAATAGGATTGCTCCCCGAGTTTGTTCGCTAGGTTTATTTTTAAACCCTTTGTTTAGTGCTATAATAAAAGTGTCACGTTAATTAATTTAATAACATAATTTATGTTGATAAAATAAAATATTCGCCCCAGAAAAGTAAATTGACTTGAAATTAAATTCAAACCACAAACGTTACCGGTCTACGTGCTACTCAGAAACAATACAATTACAATGTGTTTCACCTCTAACCTCTGTGTTTTTAATCTATAACCACTCTTTCTCTTTCTCTGAATCTAGTCCTGTTTTTAGGTAAACACTCTTTAAACAACCTGAAAAAATTACTTACAGCACCTTTAAGTTTGCATTACAGGAAAACAAAACCACTTACTGCTCTGCAGACCATCATGGCATAGTGTGTACAGTGTTGTAAGCAGTTCAAAACAGAATAGAAACCTCATTGTCCAGTTCCAGCATCTGTTTTTTTCTTCGTGATGTACTGTGATACTCCTAGGATAACGTAAGATAATCTTTTTAATACCAGTACCATCGTATTATTTGGTTATTCAAGTTTGTTTCAGAATATATACATGTTCAGTATTCAGTTCGGTAATAACCAGCTGGGTGTGAATTAAATACACTCTGCAGCTTTAAATGGGTTGTGTGCAGTGCACCGGGATACATGCTGTGTAAATACAACCTTGATTGTTTTATGTTGCATGTAATTGGTTGTTAACATTTCCGGTCATTCGTTCTGTAATGTGACTGGCTGAGGGGCGGAGCTAAAGAAGAAGAAGCGAATCAACTCAGAACGGAGTGAGGGAGCGGCCGAAAAACGGGCCGAAAAAACGGATTAAAAATGTGACTTTGCGGCGTTCGTAAGTATTCAGACTGTAGAATATTAGATCAATAAGACTACAGACACTTGCACTGCGAGTGATTGAGTGGATAAAAGCATCGTAGCAGCCACGTTGTGCTTAGCCTACCCAGCTAACTAGCCTAGCTCGCCACGAAGGACACCGGGAGCTACGCGGAGTCGCACGGAGCTACACGCAGAGAGACGAGGGAGAAGCTCGAGTTTCCTATCGGCCCACGGTCCGCCACCAGCCCGCCACTCCTTCCAACCCGCGAGGAGGCCGACCTGTCAGACCTGAATGGCTTTGACTTTGGACTCGTGAGTATTCACCTTGCCTTAACTTCCGCTGTTTGCACGAAACTGAACTTTGCTGTTTAGCGCCACAACGCGCTCAAGCAGCGCCAGGCCTGAAACTGGAGCGTCGTTGTTTTCTGTCCTTTCTTTGTCCTGGTGACCTTGTGTCAGTGATACTGTGTGTGTGTGGTCGCACTGAGTTGATCTGAGTCGTCACAGTGATCTAAGAGAACGCTATCATACGGAGGACATTATAATTTTGTTATTATTATTGTTTAGTTAAGGGGTGTAAACCATTTTCATTGGTGAGAATTGTTTTATTTCCTGCGAAGGGAAATAATTACTGTTTAACACAATGTAGGACTACAAATAAAAATGAACCTAATTCAGTCAGGACCACTCTCTCAAAAATCAAGTATTCATCTGCATAAGCTATATGTATTTGGCGGTGTGGCTCTGTTCTGGGAGCTTCCTGCAGCATCAAAACCCCCATAGAGAACAGAACAGAACAGAACAGAGGCGGCATCAAATGACAACAAAATGACACTGATCAGTCAGATACAGAATGAAAAGGTGGCTTTGAAGAAGAGCAGCAAAGGCAGCTGGCTGAAGCAGCAACGATATCTAAGCACTTTAAATATGGCACCCTGAGTAAGATTAACCAAGAGGATGAGCAGAGGAGAATCAGCTGACGTGACTGGCATTGAGATCCGCTGCTGTCAGTCACGTTGGGCTGAGCTCGACTTCGTGGTCTGGTCGAGTTTTAACGCCACGCTCAATTCTTGGGAATAACTGTACGAACTCAGGACGCTGCCTATATTACAGGGCATAGAGAGCGTTACAGTGATTTACTCCAGTTCACCTCTCTCCTGCGTGACCACATGCACACCTAGCTCCCGCCCCTCCGCCAATCAGAATACAGGATCACTGACTAGACATCCCATTACCCAATTACTGTAGAGTAATGTAAAAGAGCATATTTACTTTAAGAGTACACTATTCAGAATTTTGCTGTAACAATATTTGCACACGGTACTATAACACAGTATTTTTATGATGCAGTATTGGTACTTTTACTGTGACAGGGTATATTTGCATCACAGTATTGGTACAAAGGACCAGAGTACTTGATACACACACACACCTGAGTGTCCGTGGGTGTTTTGCATCCGTCCGTTAGCTCAGAGCCCGGTCACGCTTTATCCGTCGCCGTGGAGCTGAGAGCGTTGACCCTCTCGAGCGTCCGGGCGCTGAGTGTCTAATGGTGTCTGACAGTGTCCAAATGGACTCCCATACAGTTCACAGAAGGTCATTTACATCATTTAGTGCCACTGATGAGATGAATAATAAATGAATTACTCTCCTGATCGGGGTGGGTGGGGGAACATGTTGATTGAGACAGGAAGCTCAGTGAATGAAGGTGATGCAAACAGGTGCTGTGTTTACTGCACACGCTCACTGAGGGTCTGCTCTCCGGCTGTAAAATTTCCCTGACATCCTCCAGAGTGAAGGTAATTTCATTACCCAGCATCCAAACTCTACATGCTTGACTAGTCGAGGGGAGAAAGGAAATCAATAGACACCATTACCACGGTTCTCAGTTGAGGCGTAATAGACACGCACGCGGCCGCTCTGCATGCAGTGTGTGTGTTACTTCATCCGTGTGTTAAACAAACCTCATTTACTGTTGACTAATGAAGATTTAAGAACCTACTGTTTGTCTTTCTCTGAGCAGCTGTCAGGGGTTGATTACATCTTCACATCTTAGAGGAGCCCTCGTCGTAGTTTAATGGCGGCGTCTTACGTTTCACGTTCCCCCGGCTGAAGGATGAGGCCCGACCGTGATCCCGTGACCCCGCAGATCGACAGGAGAAAGGAGGAGGAGGTGTTGAGGGAGTATGGACCATATCACACGGTGGCCATTTTCCTCTGATGTCACGTCCAGGGTGGGAAGATCGAGTCCAGTTATGAAAAGGGTAATGGCACTCAGCTGTTTTCAGTTCCATCCCAAACTGAAAAGACGTTGGACAAGTTAAAACAACATATTGAAAACCATTAGCTACTGCTAGTCTAGAACTAACATTAGTATTCAAACTATTTTAAGCTAAATTTCTTCCTTTTTATATAAAAGGTGTAAATTAATTCTCAAATACCTGAAATAACTGTCTCATCTTTTCACCTTTTCATGCTGTGTGCATATGGTCTATTTGTACTTTTACGGCACAGTATTAATACTTTTTTTTTTTTTTTTTCTTTTTTTGGTCCGGTATCAGTATTTTTGTATTTGTACTTTTACTGTTTCAGAGTACTTCCATGGTGCCGTATGGGTACTTTTACTGTT
>JAPQRN010000005.1:1511734-1522984 GCA_037367275.1 Coranthus polyacanthus
CTATTAATATCAAATCATTATTAATTCTACTGTTAAAGGCTGGTTTTTGGTCTTGAGTGAAAGTTGAAGAAACCAGACGGTTGTTTGTGGTTTTAAACTCTGCTTCATGGTCAGAACATGACAAAATACGCACGAGTAAAAGGAGTTAGAACAACAAGAGGTTGAAACATTTTCTAAGTGTTTTATCTGACGATGTCAACAAAATAAACCCTAAAGACAAAAGAACAGTGTGTTATACTGTGGAAATGACGGTTATTGTTTCAGGGCCCAGTCCAGTCATTTCACATATAGAATATTTTCTATCTGATACAGGTCCTGGTGTTGTGCAAGAGTTTCAAATAAAGCTGCTGCTGCTGAGACTTTGAAACCAGGAGGAGGATGTGACGACTTTACTGAATCTGGGTTGTGTTTGTTGTTTTGGTTCATTCTGTCCAGTGACTCCACTTCACCTTTGGTTTTGGCTCCAGTTCTTTTGTCGGGTCAACCATTTCGATGGAATCAGCGGAGGCTTTTACAAAACCACGACGGCCCACTTTGCTTGAACCCTTTTAGCGACGTGTTTCCAAACCATATTCGCTGGTAATACAGTGCTAAAATATTTGCAACGTGTTTAAAAGAGTGAGAGAGTAGTACATCAGGGTTTAATAAAACTGTGGTGTGTTACGAGTTATTTGCCGCAAGGAGGCGCTATTGCCTTTTTACATGTGCGTGGTTAGAAGCTGTTGAACTGACCATACCCTGTTGTTTTTCTCTTTTGCTGCTTTCTCGCTAATTTTAGCGCATAAATGAGCCGTTTCCAGATGATGCATAGAAATGTGTTCAGTCGATTTGAAACGGGTTTCCTTCTTTTGCTTTTCAGGTGTTTCATTAAGGTGTGAATCAAGGTAAAGACTTGAAACCGAGACGTATCACTGCAGACCCGTTTTAGAAGTTTAGAAGTAGTTCATTAGGCCTCGGAAAACCTTTAATATTTCTACTGATTAAATTCCACATACTTGAAAGTAAATCTTTTGTACAGGCCACATTTCACCCAGACGGTTTGTGTAAATCGCCATAAAGTTCCTCTCTCAAAGAACTTTAAACAGGAGTAAACGCTATCATTTGTTTCGACCTTTTTAATTATAGTTTCCCGTCAGTCTTCTTTAGCCTTGTTGGTAATTATGGCTCGGTGATAAATGTTTGATGAGGAACAGTAATCGCCTGTAGTAGCCAATAATAGCCCTCTTACTGCTGATTCATTTGCAGGAGGCCACTTCTCAGCTCATGTGTTTACTTCAGCCGGATTATCGACAGGTGGCATCACGGCTAAAGGCTGAATGAACCGCTTACACCGTCCCTGTTCATGGAAAATACGCCGCTCTCGACGCCGCGCCGTTTATTTCACCGCTGAAGTTAGATAACAGACTGAGAATGAGCATCCAAAACATGATCACTTTGAAAGGAATGATTGGTATAATGCTGGGAGACCGTGGGAAATGAAAAGGGCTGCGAACGCACCAAGTTCCGCGGGAATTTAAGCAAGTGAAACCATTTTTGTGCATATATATATATATGTATATATATATAAAGTGTAGGACGCTGTTTCACTACGTAATGGTGATTATAATTACATAATATGATAACATTTTAAAGAATATATTAAGCAATACTATGACCAAAATCGCAGACATTGAAAACAATTCAAATCATTGCCATTTAGTCCCTTAATAAGGCGGAATTTTAATATAATAGCGTTAAATGTAGTATGAAAGGGGTGGGGCCGTTTGAACTTGAACGCAACATATTTGATTGACAGGCGATCCCGGCCCAGTCAACAATAGAAACGGGTGTGGTTTGCGTCGATGAGCGGAGGGTTACACAGAGAAAAGGGGCGTGTCTTTACTCCCTGCGGACCAATCGAGGAGCGGACGAAGGCGCTCGTGCTGCTGCGGAGGGGCGGGGCCGCGTTCAGGGACTGTAGGGACAGAGAGAGACAGACAGTCGGCAGAGGGAGAGGAGAGGAAAAAGAGACGGTAGGATGTGTTTGAGTGTGCGGTGAACGGTGCTGCAGGTACAGTCGGAGCCGGATACAGGTTTTCTAGCCGCACCGGACCGCGGCAAAAACCGCCTCGGAGCCTGCCTCTTCATCCCCTCCGAAAAACCCTTCGCGATGTCTGGCGGAGGAGACGTTCGCGTCCTGCGCCAAGAGGCCGGCCAAGAGAGCCCGAGGATGCCGGCCTGGAAGCGAGAGATTCTGGAGAGGAGGAAGGCGAAGGGCGGCGGGGCTGGAGGAGCCGGTGCCGCGGAGCCTAGCCCCGGAGGAGGCGGAGCGGGCCCGCAGCGGGTTAACGGTGAGGCAGCGGGGAATGTTAACGGTGGTGGCAGCGGCCCCAAGAGAGACAGCGGGCCGAGCGGTGGGTCCGGGCGGAACTACACCATCACCACGGCCACCCAGCACTTTGCAAACAACAAAGAGCCGCGGCCGACGGCGGCGGAGAGGACCACGTCGAGGGAGGACGATGGACAGGAGAGCCTGGTGCTACAGGAGAGCCTCGGCCCGCTGCAGGAGAACCCGTTCATCAAGCTGGAGAAGGAGCGGAGGAGGCGGCAGGACCGAGAAAACGCCGCCCGTCCGGTACAACACATCCTGGAGCTGTACGGCAGCGTCCCCGGCATACGGACGATACGAGCGGAGAATATTATCATAATTGAATCTGATCCGGATTACTTTCCGGAAGGAGGAGGTGTAAAAGCCGGGTCCAAATGGCAGCAAAACGGTGTGAGTAGTTACAGCTCCCTCAACGACCTCCTGGACCGGAGAGGGAGTGCTGTCACTGAGATAAGAGCCAAGGAAGTGGTGATTTATGACACGACGTTAAGCAAGAGTGAGGAGAACCTGAGCACCCTGGGCCGCCCTGATCATGAGGTCCCATCATATGAGACAGGTGAGCAGGGTGGGAAGCAACCGAGTACTTATACTCTACTACTGCACTTAAATGTACATTTGAGGTACTTGTACTTGTCTGGGCCATTTCCAATTCGCGTAAATTTGCACTTCTTCTCCACTTCACGTCACAGATAAATCTAATGCTTTTATTTGAGATTATTTAGTTCCTTTTCAGATGAAGATTTTAGACGGTGGATAATGGAACGAGCTTTTAAAATCCCACACGTCGCTAGACATTAAACCAACCTTTGTGGACTCTGATGATGACTTACAAAAAGTTGTTGACAGCTCCACCAAATAGTGATTTTTAATTTTTTTTTTGTTCTCCAACTAAGCCTGTCTCATGGCTTCTAGAATCTGGCAATGTATCACGACACAGGGAATAAGAGGCGAGGAGATATATTGCAATTTTTTGTAACTTTTGAGTGTCATTGCATAAAGAACACACCACTACCACAACCATAAAATCTGAGTAAAAGCAGTTTATTTTTTATGCAATCATAACGGTAGGCCGTGCGCCCTCTTTCTCCACAGTCCCTGTAACTTCTAACAGCGCTATCAAGCAGCCGGGGGTTAAACTAAACACAAAGTGAACTGTCTAGGATGATTCTTTGCATGTATACTCTGAATGAAAAGAGTCGGTACAGCATCACAAAACGTAATATGGTGATACTTAAGTGTACCGACGTTTCCTTCCGCGCCTAATGGTTTCATGTCACCAAAAATCAGAGATAAGAGGAAAAAGTGCACAGACTGAAAACAGACTTGTGTATCAGAACCAATTCAGTACTTTAACTGGACTCCAGTAATATTTTCCATGCGGGGCTTTTACGTGTAATGCAGTGTTTATTACTACATGGCTGTACGTCTACTTAAAGTCAAGGATCTGAATACTTGCAGGTGAAGGTTCAGGCAGGGTGAGCCGGATGTTGCAGAAGTTTGACAGTAACTACGGGAAGCTGCAGAAGAAGTCCCACAGCACAGAGAACCTGCTGGACTTGGATTGTAGTGCCAGCAGCAGGCCAAGACTCTGGCCCAAGCCACAGCCAGATCTGGTGCCAAAGCCCAGCGCAGGCCCATCGTCGCCTGTCTTCCACAGTCCCGGGTCTTCCAAACCAAAGCCACAGCCTGCTGTCTCTGAGCCGGACAGCCCACAGCGAGCCCAGTCGGTGTCTTCCTTCCGTCAGCGGTATGAGGAAAGCGGGGGCCACGTCCGAGACGAACCAGACCGGGGTCAAACCAAACCCACCAGAGAGAGAGACTGGGAAAGCGCTGAGGTGCCCCCCAAACCCAAGGTCAGCGCTTTTACTCCAGTACTTTTCAAATGACAGTTTTTCATCTCCTTCTTGTCCAGTGAAAATCTCCAAATGTGTTGATTTTGAATGTTTGTGATAAACTGAAGGATGAAGTGTTTCCTTTATGGGTTGAGTTTCAGATTCACCTCCTTCTTCACCTAAATACACTCTTAAAAAAAACCCCTCTTGGATTCGCTGTAAAATGCATCGACACAAAGCTGAAAACAGGCCTGTTTTTTTTTCCCGAGCTCGTGAAAAGTTGACTTCATAGATACGTGGTTCTCACAGGACAGCGACGCGACAAACGTATGATGATCGTATAGAATATGATGCATTGATGCAGATTAACCTGTCACTGTGTTTTTATAAGATTATAAGACTACAACATAGTAAAAACTGAACTTAAAAATAAATAGACAAAAACAAAATACTATACAATATTACATAATGCGCCGCCTATTGCAGCTGCTGTTCCAGCCACACTGTGGTATGGTGGTATTTGAAAAATTCATATCATACAGGAAAGTAAAACTGGTATAGCCGTTTATCTGTTATATAACCCAGCGCTACACAACAGAAGTAGTTCAGATGAGCTCAGCCTTAAACATCTACAGCAGTAAAATGGACATGCACACGAATGCAGCGGTAAAACAGGCACACTGACAGGAACCGTTTTACTGCATAATGACTACTGTGACGTTTCATACTTTAACATATACTTACAAACCTTTACTCAAGTAACGTTTGAATGCAGAACTTTTTTAGTATTAGTATGTTGAGTATTTTCACAGTGTGCACAGTAAACAATCTGAATACTTCTTCTACCTCTGTCTAAGGTGCCATGCTCTCCAGAGACCCGCCGTGCCCGTGCCGAGTCGCCAACGAAGGTGCTGCGCTCCTCACCCGACTTCGAGATCCGTCCCTCCCCGAAGCCGGACCTCACTCGGATCCCCGATGAGGACACCCAAGCTCGGGCGCTAGCAAACCTGCGCCTGCAGTCTCGAAACTCCTTCACAGTGATCCCCAAACGGCGTCTCGCTGCCTCGTCTGGAGCGGGCAGTCCGGTCCCAGCCGGGCCAGTCAAGTCTTCCCCGGTCCACAGAGCGGCAGAGGTGCCCACACCTGGAGTGCCAACCTCCCACACACCCACACCCACGGCAACACCCTCAAAGAGGAGCGAGGAGAAACCGCAGCAGGAGGCAGCTCCTCTCGTCGCCACGAGTCCCGTTCCCTCTCCGTCTCCAGTTCTCAGTCCACCTCCCTCCTCTCCACCTGCCCTGTCATCACCCCCGTCTTCTCCAGCTATCCCATCTTCTCCCCCCATCTCCCCTACCTCTACCGCTGCTTCTCCACCCTCCCCGGCTCCAGAACCACCTCCCTCTGTGGATCAGCTGCCAATAACGAACATCGACGACATTGAGGTGGAGCCCCCGCAGCGTGTGCCTGCTCCCAGCCCCCTGGTGCACAGGAGGAAGGGGAATACCTTCACTGTGGTGCCTAAACGCAGAGTGGAGTCCGAGGTCCAGGCCGGCTCACCTGAGCCCCAGCAGGACGCCTCCTCGAGTGAAGCCCCACCAGGTTCAACGCCACCCCAGGCCCCGTACGCTCAGCTGGGCTCCCTGCTGAAGAAACGCTACCCTGCTGTGGAGGAGATCGAGGTCATAGGAGGATACCTGTCACTCGCAAAGTCTTGCCTCTCCAAGACCGGCTCCACGGGGAAGAAGGTAAGAGCAAAAGCTGAAGGTTTTGCAGTCGTTGTAAGAGTTAGTCCATTAATCAGTATCAGAAAAAAATTAGTGATGCTGACCTTTAGCTGCGTGGGCCAAACTTTGAATTAAAAATGTATTAGGAGTAAAGCTTTAGGTTTTTACAAGGTTCTGTGAACGTATTAGCTCACAGATGAGGTTTTAAAAAAAATCTGTGACATGAATTTTAGCTTTCTACGTGCGTTAGTGTGGAATGACCCTAAAAATAAACACGTAGGAAATAGCTAAAACTATAGAGCGGAAACCATTAATCAGATTAATCAGCAACTGTTTTCACCACTGATGAATGGTTAATGCATGTTAAAGCTAAAATACCAAACATCCCTGAAGTCTAACCTTTCATTTTAAGATAATCTTGGCTCGTGTTGGTCAGACTGGTGCCAGTTTTTTCTGATGTTTTAGAGCACACAAGCCATGTTAAATGAGAAAATAAGTTATAGATGAACCAAAAATGACAATGGTAAGGTGCTCGGTGGCAGAATGCCACTGTTGTGTCTTTATAATTAAATGCATAGCACGTGCCAAATCTTCCCAGAGGGATCATTAAAGTTTCCTCTGGTCTAAGTTTAGCAGCGAGGCATCAAACAGGAGCGGCTCATGTTTTGGTTTTCCTTTCGTCTTTGTGCGTCCGTCGCTCCGCAGTCTGGTCGGCCGTGTGCTTTCCAAAGATTCGAGCACCTTCTTGTTAATCCTCCTTTGTTATTTCCATGTGCAGCGGTGTGAGCGAGCGCTGCTTTAAACCTTCACGTCCCATCACTTGACCCGCTCTCGGGCCTCGATGCCTAAGTGGATTAAAAGCGTGTGTTTACACAGCCGCTTGGAACGCCTCGCATTGCTTTCCTGCGGATCGCCGTCCCACTAAGGCCTGTTATTTGTCGCAGAGCTTATTATTGGGTTAGGTGGCCCTCCAAGCCTATTGACTGAACAATCCCATCAAGGCTGTATTCAGTTCTGCGGATTTGGCTCGGAGATCTGGTCCAGCTCCGACCCGAGTTCTTGTTCCAGCTCACACATTGCATAAGTTTTGCTCTGAAATTCTAATTAAATGATAGCAAAGTGTGTTTTTGGGCATCGCACTTATCTCACGATCTTAATCAGATTTCAGGAGTGAAGGTCTCTGCTTCTGTTTCATCTGCATTTGGGATTAATTAAGTATCGGAGAAGGCTTTTAATTAATTTCAATTGCTTCAGGCTGCCTTCAGATTTTGCACTGTGCGCGAGCTTTATTTACATCAGGCTGGTGTTTATGTTGCAACAGTATCTGTAACGAAGGTGGCAAAAACGTTTTTAGCCCGTGGCCTGAGTTTTTAACTAAAGAAAACATTTTTATGAGCATCCTGTCACCTGCAGCGTGAGCACCCCGCCCTCTACAACAGGTTTTACGGTTCCTATAATCATTCCTCCTGTTCGTACTAGACATTAAAATTCTTTCTTAATGTACTTTCAACACGTGGCGAGAAAAAATCTTCAGTTATTGTCTGTGAAAATATATTTTATCTGAAGGTTTTTAGCAGCAGGAGCCAGACAAATATGTGGCTATCTGTCTTGTTGTTGCTCTCATTCCAAGACCGCTCACTGTGAAAACTCCGTCAGAGGAAACAGAAACACTGCAATTTGTAATGTGACTGTTAAGATCTGGCATCAACGCGCATTTCTCATGATCCGATCCCAGGCGTCCAGGTCTAAGTGAGTCTTTTCACACCTGGTATTTCCAAGTTTTCGGACGTCTTTAAAACACTTCAGTTACGACGCCGCTGGCTGCACAGAGCATGTCAGCCGAGTATTCGGTCCTTCAGAGGGTCCCGGGACACATTCCTGTCGAGAATGTGGACAAATGCGTCCCAGACCGCCTCCGAAATGCGCCTAAATGCGTCCCGAGTATGTTCAGACCGTGAACACACGTGAACGGACTCTGATCAGGTGAGGGCTGATATTTCTGAATGTTTAAACAGTCCATTCAGAGTAAGGAGGCACACACCGACTTTTGAACCTCATGAAAGACTTGGAAATGAACAGATTTTTGGATGTGAACTAATATCACAACGCGGACCTTTTCAAGGAGGTGGTTGAAGGGATGAAAGAGGGAGGGAGGCTGTGTCCGCCACAGGTGGAAAACGTTTTACGAAATCCTGTTTTTAATCGGAGCGCGCACTTCTGCATGTTAGCAGGAATATAGTGTAGGAAAAAACTGAATTTGTGTATTTATTCAGAACAAACATACCAGTACATCAGTCACATAGAGGTGGACTGATTTTTGAAGGCCGATATAATGACGTGTTTGGAACATCGACTTCCATGAAAAAGATTAAATCAGTGTTTTTTTTTGTTTCCTCTTCCTTCTTAAATATTTCTTTTCATGTCCCAGTCGTGTGTCACATCTTCTGCCAAAATACAATGTCATAAAGATAAGTGGGGATTTATTTTCCTAGATAATAAGGCACCTGCTTTGAAAGTGTATAAGGAAAGGGTTTTTTAAGTCCAGTATGATCAGGAGGAATGATTATAGCAACACAGCAAACACAATTCACATGGACACCTGGACTCGCAGAATAAACGCAGAAAAGGGTTAATTCAAGGTTCCCTCTGTTGCGTCATAAAATACAAAGCAGCACAGCTCTAACGCGCATTTGGAGACATGTGGCAGCTCTTCCATGTAGGCCATTGTCTCAGCCTCTTTGGCCTTCAGTCCTGTTTCCTTGACCTGGTCTGCTGTAATCCTCGGCTCTCAGAGTAAATCCAACTACCTGTCAGAACCAGGCCAAGAACCTCAGTGGAAACAGTGACGCGCTCACGCCAAAACTCAGCCACTTACATCAGTTTTAATCCAACATTCAAGATTTTCCTGCCGGTTTTCTCAGATTCACTTGAAGCACAAGTGATCCTGAAATGAAGCTGGAATGAAGCTGGAATTATCACATGAGCGCTGATAATGATCTTTATTTTGTTTGGTCTTATATTATTACGTGTGCCAGATGTAAATTCTTTTGCCAAATCAAAAATGCTGCATCGCAGTTTCTCTGTTCACCGTGTCATTCATTTGAAAGCTCCACAAAGGCCATTAAATGGATGGTGTCGCTTCTAACATCAGAAATAAAGTAGAACTTTGATGCAAACATAGAGGAAGAGTCCTTTAAAAAGAAGGCGAAAAGTAAAGCAGAGCCAATCAACCCTCAGTTATTTGACGAAACTGTCGAGCAGCCGCTGAACGTCCGGGTCCGATCTAATTATAAGCTGCAGTTTATTCAGTCTCGTTTTAACTCCGTATTTGATTTTATGAATTTAGACTCCTTTAGTTAATGGATGAATCCAGTCATTTTCTGTACTTTGGTTAATGTCAACACATGCGTCGGTAACGTGATTTATCTCACTTGTCTGCGTCGTGTCAAGTGCTCGTTCTGAACTAAACGACTCCAAAATCTGACATCAGCCATCACTTTTTACAGCGGAGACGAGTTCTCCTCACACCTTCCAGAGATGCTGTTTTGTTTAAAACCAGAGTTGCCTTCTGTTTCCTAAACAAGACACATGTCACCCAGTGCAACGCCGAGGCTCGGTGATGTGTTTTTAATTGTTTTCAGACGACAGGGTTTCTCTACAGCACAGACCAAAAAGATAAGATAAATCAGCTCACAGGAGGAATTCAGCTTCAGCTGGAGTTAAGGGTCGTACACACCAAGAACAAGTTTTTAAAATCGTTTTAACTACATTGGCCGTGGAGATTGGGTTTTTATTTATCTTATTCTTATTAATAATACTATGAATAATAAGAAGAAAACGGTTGAAACGTAGTTGAAAAGTAAAGCAGAACTATTTCCACACGAGGTCGATTTAGCGTCTTTTCTGGAGCTTTCAATTGAATCACGTGAGGAAAAGAGGTGATTTTAGACTTCGACGAAGAACGATAAATACTTACATAGGATTTGCCGACGCTAACAAAAGGATTGAAAATGACCGGACTCGTCCTTTAAATTCCGTCTTCCCCAAACTCAGGATCGGGAACCAAAATGGGTCGCGGAGCTGTTTTTATTGGGCTTAATTGTCAGAGTAAAATATATGACAATGATGTGATATGTGAATTTATTTTCCTGAAAGAAACAAGAGGATGAGTTTATAAATGCTGACCTCCTCACCAAAGCCACGTGAAACGCAGAGGAGATGCAACAAGACGAAACTGACGTAACGAAGAGACTTTCAGACGCAGCGTTTTGACGGTGGAAAAGTCAGTCAGTCGCGTTCGTGTCCGTCTGAATTCTTCGTTTCACGTGACCGTTTGTTGGTGACGAGCCAACGTTACTCGTCAGCATTACAAGCGACCGTTGACGTTATCTTGATATCCGTGAGCGACGTTCCGACCTTCGAGCGACATTCAACTGTTTAGTTCAACATTGTTTTCATGGTGGAAGAGTCAGTAAAAATGTAGACATCATATATTTTTTTTTTTTCCGGGGAGGGTGGGGATCTGGAGATGGGAGAGCTTGGGAGCCACTGCTTTAACTGAAAGAAAAATGCTGCTTCTGTTTGTAAAAAATCAGGGCTGTTTTGGTGTCAGGACGTTTGATGTGACACAGTGAGTGAAACAGTTAAAGTCACCACGCCAGCTGCTTTATTGCCACACTGTTACGTCAAGTGGAAATTCATACACCAGACGTCTTGTTCACATTCCCTTTAATTCAGCTTTGTATTTTTGGTGTCCGTCAAAGCTGTGGGATTCAGAATAAAGTAGCGACGTTGCCTGCACATCGTGACTTTATAAAAGCAAGGCCGCACACTTTAGTGAATGAGCTTTTATTGCGTGTAGATCACATCCTGCCTTTTGTCCTCGTCAAAACCAAAACGCTTTTTCCCCCTTTTGTTGTCGTCCTCCCGGTCATCATCACGGCCCAGTTTTGTTTTCTTCCTTTCTTCTCTGGGCAGGGCTGCGTTGGCAATTACAAAAGCATCGAGGCTCGGGCCTGGCCTGTATAATTTGTGTGGAATTTGGTCCTCGCTGCCTCTGTGTGTGAGGGAGAGAGTGGGTTTGTGAACGCTCTTTTTCCAGCAAACCATTTTTTTGGTTGTTTTTTTTTTTGGGGGGGTTTTTTATGAGGAAAACCAGCTAAAGAGGAATGTTCCAGAAGCGGATCATCACGTCTTACTCTCAGTTTCCCTAAAACATTTGCGTTTTCCCGCTGCTTGTGCTGCTTTATGAGACATTGTTTTGAGTGTTGGTCCACAGTGCGCCGCTTTATTCCTGTGCGACGGCGGTTAATAAAGCCCGTCCCTT
>JAPQRN010000005.1:1523084-1558279 GCA_037367275.1 Coranthus polyacanthus
GAGACATTGTTTTGAGTGTTGGTCCACAGTGCGCCGCTTTATTCCTGTGCGACGGCGGTTAATAAAGCCCGTCCCTTTGCTTCCAGCTTCCTGTGATCTCCTCCTCTCTATTAGAGGAAGGAATAGTGGAAGAGCTATGTAGGTCAAGTGCAGCTTCTTGCACCGCATCACTCCCGCATTTGCATAAAATCGACTCAGGCTTTCTAGTGAAAACACACCGGCCTGGACCGACTCTGCTTCCTCCTGCGGTCCTGATTAGACCGAGTTCTCTCGACGTCGCAGAAGCAGCGTTTGGAAAGTAACATTTCCAGCTTTGCGGTAGACGCTGCCGCTCTTTGTCGTGTAGAAGATGCAGCTGGAAATAAGGCATGCGAGGGGGTGGAGTGGTTTGTTTTTGAAGTCTCTGCTCGCTGTGACCGGTTATTATGGGAAACGGCAGAGACAGGCCCATGTGTTTAAGACAGGGAGAGAGGGGAAGAGAAGCTGCACACTGGCTTTTTCCACTCAGAGGACTAATTTTTAAACTGCTGCAGCTAATGTGTGTAATACACTAACATACAAACTGATGGGTTTAGTGACAGTGAGAATTATTCACATGTGTAACTCCTACTCGGCTTGTTTAGTAGCTCCTTTGTCTTCCGTGTAACGGCTGCTGATGTTGTCTGTTTTTGCCGTCGACTTATTTATTTCGATTTACAGCCGCGCGATATCGCCATCGGTCCAAGCTTAAAGGCCGAGTTTTCTTTCCTGAGTGAAAGTTGAAGAAACCAGACGTGTATCTGCGGTTTGAAATTAATCGTAAAAGGCAAAACGAGATCAAAACAACCTAAAAGATGAACACGATGTAAGAGGCGTAACGAGACGAAAGCGACGCTGACACTTATCAAAAAGCGTAACATTTCAGAAATTTAGCGGTAGGGACATTCAATTAGGATTACCACGATAAAGTGTTAGTTCAACATCAAAATCTTTATCAAAATATTAGGATGAACGGTTGTGTGAACTGGGTGGAGAGACATCTTCTAATGTATTGTCCTTATTACGATGAGTTAAGAAGTCTATGTTTGATGAAATGTCTGTCCTCAATCCACAAATGTTTTACCTCTTCAAGAACAAGAGACAACTAGGTGTTACTTTACTATCTTTGCGACAAACGGCAACTTTCTTGACTTGTACGATTGTATTTTAATGGACAAACATCACATATGTGGTCGATCAAACAGTTCAAACGGGACCAAAGTGTTATTTGTTTCTCGTCGTTGACCGCCGTTCATATTTTTTCCGAAGTCAGGTCCCAGGGGGCTCAGCGGAAGGGGCGGGACTTCACCTCTTGTCATTGTAGGATGGTGCTGAAGCGCAAATATGGCCTTTAGTATATGTTTATGTTTATAGTTTATGTCATGATAAAAAAGCAAAAACCGCAAGAGCAGAAAACCATCAACGACGTTGGATGTTTTCCGAACGCGACTCGGTTGAAGCGGCGTCTTCTTTTACACTGCACTCCACTTTTAATTGGCATCTGTTCTCTTCTGTAACAACTGTGTGTGTTTTTTGTTTGTCGTTATAAACATCATGTGGGTTGTACACACACTACCGCCCACGTGTGACCTTTACTGCTTAAATGTCGAATTAAATTGAAATTAATCCAAATGAAAATCCAAAACGACAGAGTATTAATGCGTGTCCTAATGTGCGCGGTCCCCATTTATATGAATTATTATATCTATCTCTGTGACATCAGACTTTTTCCTTCAAGTACAACAAATGTAATCACTGTTTGCCTCGAAATGTGTCTGAAAAACACGTTGCACAAACACAGTCTTTATAGAAATAGCCCATTATTCATATTTAGATGTTGTAAGACTTCCTTAAAGGCATTAGAAATCCAAAATGATGAACAAAAAAACAAAAGTATAGAGCTTATGGCAGAAGGAGAGCGTTGGACCGAGTGGTTTAATGTCTCGTCAGTAAAGAAACGACAACGCTTTCCGACTTAAAGACATTTAATTCTGCTAAATAAATATATCGCATGTAATTTAAGCGATAATAGTATCAGTAACGTGTAAAATGTTACAACAAGATGCAGCGCAACGTCTTTTTTTTTTCATCGTTTGCAAAAAGGTGTGGTTTTGTAGATTCAGTGGATAAATGATGTGCTTCACCACCTTCACCTCAGGATGGCCTTTATTTTGAAAAGCAGCATTTTCTTTTTTTCTGAAGTGAGGGGGTGGGGTGGTAGGTTTCAGGAAGGAGAGATGGGGAATGTCTGCTGGGTGGTAAATAATTAAACACAATGGACTTTCACACCTGTAGCCCAGGCGCACAATGTAAATGTAGGAGTGTGCCCTTTCATTGGCCTTCCTGTGTTACCGAGGGCTTTTCACCATTTAGCTTCAGGTATTTTTAACCTGCTGCATGTGTGACATTTTACCGCAAGGAGAAAAAAAAAACAAAACCGGAGCCTTCGCAAACATGGAGGAAGGAAACGTCCTTCACATTCACGAAGGGAGGAGGGAACGCAGGAGTAGTGGAGTACAGTTTTCACCCGGGATGGACTGGATATTAGACCAGACATTCAGCATTTTTAGATTACTGTGTCCGATAAATGAACTTAAAACGCTCTTCTTTGACTCTGGTGTCTTTCGTGGTCTCTCAGTGTCTGATTGGTCGCGACTAACAGCCTGTGAACTCGGAGATGAGACGAGAACCTTTATTTATTCACTAACTCCGCCTTTCCCAAATGTATTTTTATCTGGTCCCCAACTGGCAGAGTAAAATGCCAAACAGTGCTGTGATACATCAGTTCATTTTCTCTAAATACAATAGAAGAAGAGTGTTCTTTTTGTGCCACGCTGGTCCGTTCTCTTCTGCAAACCTTGGCCTGAGAACGCGATGGATTTCTAGCTGAGGCTGATTGGTCGTGACTTTTCCTCAGATTCCCTCAATCTCGAGTATGACGTGGAAATGAAAGTACGAGGACAAGCTTCTAAACGCTGCAGAGGAGACGCTGAATGTGCTGTAGATGGAGAAACACTCGGTGAAGAAAGCTCAAAACTGAACAGCGAAAGGCAGTTTTGACAGTGGAAAAGCACATCAGTCGCGCTTGTTCGTGTACGTTGGCGTTTGATTTTGTCGCCGACGAGTGTGACTCATCAGTTTTAGCTGCGATTACATTCTGACGTTCTCGCTCCGACTCATTTCTCAGGTGTATAGATGTATTGTAGATGTATTTCTTCAAGTTTGGGTCCTGGAGAGACACCAAACTTGCCTTTTGGGTCTGGAACTGAAAACGTTTGCGAACCCCTGTCCTAAGTTATTCATAATCCCTACAGTTCAATGTGAAAACTGACAATAAACATAGTTGAAATATGAGTATTATTATATTATTGTATTGTAGTGTCTGCACCAACGTATTCATAGCGTTTCTTGGCTCACACGGAGCTTTAAAGGGGAAAATGTTTGAACTCTAACTCAAGTAGCTGTAAGTTGATGAATCTCGATGTTTCAGTTCAAGTCGAAGTGTGAATATCGCTGAGCTTCAGTCTGGAGCGGTGTCCATCTGTTTCTGTCTCTTACTTCACTTCCTGCCTCATCACTTGGTGCTTTTCCTCTCTTTGAAATATTAAACAGGCCTTTTCTTTCTTTGGTTCACCACTGGCTTCCACTCAACGGTTTCTGGTCTTTCCAGAGTCCAGACATTAAAAGTTTTAATGTGAAGTAACCGTAGAGGTGAAGCAAGAAAAGGCAGAACAAGACAAACATACAAAAGATCAAGAGCTGCTCCGATTTTTCTTTTGTTTTTAAGAAGAAACATTTCCTGGTTCCATCGTCTTAAACGTGACGGTTTTCTGCCTTTGTGTAGTTGTGTGACAGTAACTCTGAATACTACACTGTGTAACTTTGTAAAAGCTCATCGTTCTCCAGAGACTTTTTGGACTAAATGATTTATAATTGTGAAGCGCAGTCTTATAAAGATCTTAACAAGGGGAATAATGTTATACGCGATGAAGAAGATGTCAAAACTGTCAAGAAAGGAGAAAATAAACCAATAAAATAACAGTCCAGTCAGTTTTTGTTTTAATCTGGAATATTTCTGCCAGAAAATAAAGACTCATCAGTATCTTATAATGTTTTAAAGGCTTTTATCCCTTTAACAAAACCAACGTATAGACATAAAAAGTGCTGAGTTTTATCACAAGTGACGTAAAAGCTTTTTTCTGTTGTTGGAGCAGAGGTCACAAAGAGAAACTTTCTAGTTAATAAACAGCAAAGTCTTCAACTTGACGTCATGTGTTCTGAGTTCACCTGAAGGTGTCGTGAGCCACAAACATAAAGGGAACTTTTAAAACGTTGAAAATGACTTTTTTTGTTGTTTTATTCCCTGTATCACTGGAGGCACGAATTCGGTTTGAACACATCTGTCATTTTGTCTGTGGCTGCTGTTTCCTTGCTTTTAGGGACATAACTTTGACTTACATTCATTTCCTTGAGACTTATCGTAACCACAACATGCCTAAACAGATGGAGGACAAATGAAAAGGAGCCTCCAGAACAGCTTCAGCTCTCCCCGGGATTGATTCTAGTCTGTGAACTCTACTGGAGCGTGAACACGATTCTAACAAAACATATTCTCTCGTTTGGTGTTTTGATGGTGGAGTCTGTCTCCTATAGGTCTGCCTTCTCCAAACTTGAGTGAAATACAGAACAATAACATGATGGCGTGAGTTCATTGTACGAATTAAAATTGAAGCAAGAATTCATGTGTGTCGACCTCAAGAAGCCGTGAAAAATGCAGAGGGGAGGCCTCGCGGTAAAAGACGACGGACACGGCGTAAAAAGACACGCGAGGGAAGCGCATTTCTTTGTAACATGCATCAAAGATAGTGATGACGGAAAAGACGAAGCAGGATAATACGACGAAAAACGACGTGAAACACACAGGAAACGGAAAGATGAAAGAAGACAAAAACAAAGGGAAAGACGTAACGACGAAAACGACGTAATGACCAAAAAAGAGACGAAAATAACATAATAGACAAAAATAACGTAAAAGACGAAACAAGACAAAAACGAGTTAGTTGGTGTCGTAGCTGGCGCGTTAACGTTGTCATTATCTTCTCTGTGATCGACGTTCTGACATTCCAGCAAAAATACATTTGAGTCAACATTGTTTTGATGGTAGAAGAATGTAGACATTATGGCAATTCACAACGTTTTTTTGTAAATAAATCCCGAGGAGACATAGAATAGTTTTTGGAAGTAGTTTGAGATGCCCCTGCTGTAGATTCCTTCCTTCCTTTCATTTGTCTGTAACTTAATCTTAACCTAACTCTGCCTTAAACCGTCTCATCCCCTTCAAATTTAAACATCAAGAGGATGTGAATTTTGTCCCCGTAATGGAAGTGAGTTTCTGCAAAACTGTAAAAAAAAACATAAAAGTATGTAAACTCATTTATACGACATTGAATAGAAGGTACCTAACTAAAGTCTAACCCCAAAGCTGAAAGTCTGAACATTCAAACAGGCCTTTTAAGGTGAGGACCGGCCAAAACGTCTTCACTTTGTAGGTTATAAACTCCATCTGGTTCAAGAACACTCAGAGACAGAGCCTCGGGCACATGTGCGAGTCGGTGTAATTAGAATTCAGCCAGCAAAGCCCCACTATCATAGTCATGTTTAATTCAGTGTGTGTGTGTGTGTCTTTTAAGTGCATGGAGACACTAAAAGCAGAGAGCGTTATCAGATGTGGCTTTTCGAAAGTTTCTAAAAAGAAACCCAGGCTGAAACGGGCAGGTGTCCGAGCTTCTCTCTTTCCTCGATCGGCTCGTTTGGATGAATTTATCGTTCGAAGGTCAAGTCTTTTGGAAAAAATACAAACGCACACAGCTTTCTCTCTCTCTCTCTCTCTCTCTCTCCCTTTCTCTCTCTTTCTCCTGGGTGACAAATGCAAAACACAGCTTTTTTTTCTTTTCTGTCCGTGATGTAAATGCTATTCAAAGGCGTCCTGTCAACGGAGGCTGTGTTTCGGAGCCGTGCGACACATGAGCAGTATGTAAATCATGTTTATTAGTCATCAGCTGAATCTTTGTCGGCCCCATATCATTACTTTTCCTCTTTAACACCACTTCCTCTCTCTGCCGTGTTGTGTCTCCGCTCGTCTCTCTCCACCTCCACCTCTCTCCCCTTTCCCTCTGTCACATATCCATGGCGCCTGTCGCCACGGCAACGCGAGCCACGGCCATTCTATCCTGTCATTAGGATTCCAGGATAAGGACACACACTCCGAGTGTCACACGCGCGCTGTTATGTCAGTGTTGATGCTGCAGTTTGGTTTTTTTTGTTGGTTTTCTTTTGCGATCGCCGCTCGACTCGCGCTGCAAACCAAACGGTATCTGCTACAGATGTCTGAGAGGGTTTCCTGTGAGCGTGCTCTGTAATCAGCAGACCCAAATCAGTGTTTTGTGTGGGTGGAGACTCAAACAGCTCAGCCAGAGGTCAGGGCTCCACACCAGAGACATGGTCAATGATGTGCATATCGGTCCATGCAGATAATTATCGATCAAATGATCAGTTCTTTACAATTTAAAGGCCGATTTCTGGTCCCGAGTGAGTTGAAGTCGAAGACGAAACGAGATGAAAAGAACGTAAAAGAGGAAAATGAAGTAAAAGAAAAAATGCAACAAGATGAAAATGAGGAAAACAACATAAACGGTGCAAAAGACACAACGAGACGAAAACGACGTAAAAGACATCAGGCGAAAAACAAGGCAAAAGACGCAACAACGTGAAAGCCGTAAACAGCGCTAAGACGGCATAAAAGTTGCAACAAGACGGAAGCGAGGAAAACAATGTAAACGTAGGACACGGCGAGACGAAAACGACGTAAAAGACGCAACAACGTGAAAACGATTTAGCAAAACGAAAACATAAGACGAAAATGGTGTAAAAACTACATAAAAGATGTAATAAGATGAAAATGACAACTGAGAATGTAAACAAACTCAACACTAAAAACAAAAGAAAAACATATATTGCACTAATTATCACTATCATGATTATCACGATAACAAAAACTACATTGCGGTAACGTTATGGTTTTATCGCCCAGCCTCAGGTCTCCATGTAGAATCAATGCAGGCAGAAGTCGGGTTAGGGTTAATATCTACAGAGGGAATGTTCTTGAAATGATTGACTTGTCCTGTGCAGGTCTTTTTATTACTGGGTGGAGCTGAGCAGTTAAATAGGTCAGAGCAGTGTCGTCGGTTGTCAATGGGCCAAAGAGATTTATTACTGTTGATTAGTTTTATCGATTCAGATGTTTCACTTTTCATCATTTATCATTTAACGTCATTTGCTCGATGGTGGATGAAACGAGTCTGAGCTTCAGACTGACCCTGACATTTTAAAAACAAAACCACTTAATTGTCGCTGAATTCACTTTAAGTATTTTGTAAACTGTTAAAACTGTTAACACCCGACGTTTGATGATCCGTTTGTTTTAAAGGGGAAAAAACAGGAAAAGGACAGGCAGCGCAGTATCTAGACCTGTCATAGTTATTACGTCA
Source organism: Coranthus polyacanthus (assembly GCA_037367275.1). NCBI lineage: Eukaryota > Metazoa > Chordata > Actinopteri > Kurtiformes > Apogonidae > Coranthus > Coranthus polyacanthus. The sequence goes on from JAPQRN010000005.1 coordinate 1,530,650, forward strand.
TTTCCTGATCGCATTTATTTGAGCCAACTGCGATCGTTTTGCATAATAGTTAGACTTATTTCCGTTGTGATATTTCGTTACTAGTTCGATTCAGTGATTCACTCCTGAAATATCTGTCCAAAGGTATGTCGACCATGTTCATCCTGTGTTTGTATCTTTGATGTTTTGGGGTTTTTTTTGTTGTTTTTCCTGATTTGACCCCTAAGTTTAATTTAAAGGAGGCCTGGAGGCAGATTGCAACCAATCACTCACATCACTCCTCTGCGGTCGCCACAGAAAACGTGAAAGGCCCTCGTTAGAGCCGGCGTTTTGTTTTATCCATCCAGGGTTTTTTAGTGGAGAGGATATTAACTCTGGTCCACACTCTGACGTAGTAGGACACACTGATGCACCTTAACACTGCATGATGCCGGCTATAAAATAGGGAAAAAGGAGAACTTACGACCAGCGTTTGTGGCTGAAATGGGAGCAAATCTCTGTAGCCAGGTTCGAGGTCAACAACCAGAAATGCGGAAACCGTCCTCATACTTATGGTCATGTTGTGGTGTATTTCCGTAAAGGCCAACCCTCTCCTACAGACGCCTCTGCAGCCTCTAGTCCACGCGGTACATCCAGGTCAGAACTGTGCTGTATGTGGGCGTCGTCAGGCTGAATCAGTGTTTGAGTAGAAATTCTAATGATCGAGTATCACATACGCTGGTGATAAACTGGCGTAGGTGGTTGGCGCTCGCAGCTTGACGATGTGAAATCTGTGTTTACTCTGCCATGTCTCAAGACGCTGTGAGTCACTGCTCTAATAGTATGCCCTTTGTAGCCACGTGTGTACGCTGCGAGTCCGACTGTGCAATCAGCTGAAAAAACAGCGAAATACATGCATTAAAGCTCCTTTCCATCGACGTTCTTATACCAGAAGCTCCAAAATAAGTCTGCGTTACGTGAATAGAGCCCTATTATTATATCCATTACTCTTGATGGGAATAAGCTGCACACACTTTGTATGTAAGCCGACACCGGCAGGGTGGAGATCGAAACCTCGGCAATCTGCTCTCTGCACACACTGCCATTGTGGGAGCGTTCAGGGCGGTTGACGCATAAAAGACTTCACCAAACTCTCCAATAACAGCCACAAGAGACGGCTTTATCAAAGACTTAATCCCTCATTTTTTACTTTTATTGTCGGTGCTCGAAGTTGGACCATTTCTTACACCAAGGACAAAACTTCTTTCAGGCTGACGTGGTTCTCTCTCAATTCTACTTTTTTAAATAACGATCGAAAGGACTGTCGAAAATGAAACGATGCACACATTCTCTACTCAAGTAGAAGAGCAGATACTTGTGCAAAAGTACAAGCTCTGAAATGTACCCAAAGCGTAAAAGCAAAGAGAAGATTTGTACATTTCTAGCAGCTGTCTCTTTGCAAAGCTACTGATCCTCACATCATCCATGTGAAGTTCTGTGTTAGTGCTAGTTCTGCCGGTCTCAGACTCTGAAGGTTAAATAGACAAAACCTTTTCTCCACCGTCAAGCCTCCACCCATTGTCTGTTTTGTCTTGTTGCGTCTTTTACGTCACTACGTCTGTCACGTACTATATGCTCTGCTCTATTCACAGAGAGGGCGTCTTTTCTATGTGTTACTGTTCCAGATTAGATCCAGATTAGGTTGAAATCAGTCGCTGTAAAGTGATAAAATCGACCGCATCGACCCTGTGAGACACACCGTTTGAGTTTGCTTGTGCTTCCACAGAGCAGGAGGAAACTCCAAGGTGTGTCTCACAGGGTCGACGCGGTCGTTGATAAGGTTTCTGTTTGTTTGAACTTTGGGACAGAGATCATTGATCGATGATGGTTTTTACAATACGACGACGTAAACTGCAGCCACGTTAGCTCAGCTGCAGCTAATTAACCAGGTAGTAATGAGTGTGGTTTAGTCTCATAGAGAGATGGGTCCAGTTTCATAAAGGTGTCTCTACAGGTTTATAGTGTTGTGGTAAATCCACTGCGGATCTTGCGTCACACAGCCTCAAATAGCTTCAGTCTCTCTGTTTAACCACGGTGACGTCGATAACTCAGTGAATGGACTCGTTATATTCAACCTGTCTCAGTGTCGGGTTTTGAAATGATTCCTCAACGAGTCTCTGAGCCACGATTATGACGTTTATGAAGAGAAAAGTAACGTCTCCCTCCTCAGAAAACAGTCTGTGAACTAACGTTGGAGGCATTTAATCACAAAGATTAAGTGATTTTCAACACATCATGAGTAAGAAATTAGATTTTATTTAGGTTTTTAGGGTTTTTTTATTTGGGTTTGTTAGCGTTTGTCAGCGTAGAAGCTGTGACCATTTTCCCTTACTTTAGCACGTGATAAAAGTGAGAGTAGTAAGTAGATTATTTTTTAAGAAACCTGACCGTTATTTGTGGTTTGAAATTATTCATAAAAGACGTAACAAAACCAAAACGACATAAAAGACACAAGACGAAAAACGACTTTCAAGATGGATTTCAAGACACATCAAGACGAAAACGGCGCAAAAGACACAACAAGATGAAAACGACATATGAGACGCAACAAGGCGGTTATTTGTGGATTAAACTCTTCTTTATGATCAGAACATGACAAACAACAAACAGCAGAACATTTGAGAAATCTAAAGGTTAGAAGATTCACAACGATTATGACATGAGCAAAATGAAGTAAAGCAACACAACGCTGAAACACTGGTAAGGGTTTTAAGTGAGAATGTGAGCAAAAGAAAAATCTAAATCACGATAACTCTATTTTGAAGCCGAACTCAAAATAAGAAGGACTCGTTACCATGGCGTTTGTCTACAGACGTCAGAGATGAAGACAGTGCCGAGTAAATCATACTCGAACAAATTCTCTCAGCCAAGTTTCATCGGTTCTGTTTTCGGAGGCACAAAGGAACACGTTGGACAGAAAACACAAAAGGAGAAGTGAGTGAGTGAGAGAGAGAGAAGGGAAGTGGACATTATGTCTTCATGGACGGCCAATAGGCGACACGGGAGCCGTGCCAGGAAATGTTTTCCAGGCCACCCAGCATGACGTGTCCTCGTTTGGTGAAAAGTGGCTCAGACAGAAGAGGCCGAGCTGCGACACAGGCAGCGTTTGTGTTAACGTGACGTGCATCTTCTACTGCGCTTCTATGTGCATCATCAAAGGAGGCGCGTGCTGTCGGGACGTAAGGTTTCAGGCGCAAATGTAAATGAACTGCATTTTCAAAAAGACCATTTAATGGTCATTTTAGAGCCGGGCCAAGAAATGTTATCACGATTAAAATATCAGGTTTAAAGGCTGAGTTTTTTGACGGTTATTTGTGGTTTTAAATCATTCGTAACGAGAGGAACATGACGTAAAAGACAAGACAAGACGTATCGAGACAAAACATGCTTATTATGTTCATTTTCTTTATTGTCACTGTATTGTTAAATCCAAATAAATGAGCCTAATCTGAGTTCTTACTCAATAAGATGGAAATGATGTGTTTTAGGTGAGAATGGGATCAAAATATCCCTAAAGACAAAAGAAAAATGTGTCATAATTACAATAATTATCATTTTACCGCCCGGGACCAGTTCATTGTGGATTTTTAAAGGCCAATATAATAACAATAGGAAAAAGCAGATAGACGATTAATCGGTCGAAATCAACAGTGTTTCAGAGGACGTTTGAGCTTAAGTACGGCAAATTAACCCAAGCACGTCAACTTTTTTACCTCTCGATACAAGCGGAAAACTCGCATGATTCCCAGGGTCCAGGCTGCCGAACGTGACGGTGGAAATTCAGAATTATAAACTAACCTTTCACATAACATCTCACCACACATCATCTGTTTTTATCTGCTGCCGGTGAAGTCATTTATTTATCATCCGCTTTTCCACTTCAGCACGGCGCAAAATAAGAATAATTTCCACTCTTTTCTTTTTAAGCTACAACTTAATCACACACAAAAAAAATGCGGGTTTCCAAAAATCCTCCTCTTCTGTTAAAATGACCTATTCTATCGAACTACTAGATGGTCTGCTGAGTGGAAATATTTATTTAAACAGTATCTGACTAGAGGTGACCAGTTCTGATTAGAGATAATCTCTGTCAGATAATATTAGAGCAGCACCACAACGCACCTGCTGAGGATCTGAGCTGCAGCGGCGTTCGACACTCGTCCAGCAGCTGAGGTTTTATACGTCCGGTGATTTTCTATAGCCTAACACCAGCCTTGCACGACTTTATCTGTATTTATACCTAACATCGCTTCCTATTTTTCTGGTAAATTATGACTTCAATGTAAAAAAATGTAAATAATTACCTTAAGCGGCCCTAATACGCCTACGCCGTCATAAATAATTATGTAAGTAAATAAACAAATTTCGTTGCTGTTTTTCTCCCAGTTCTTCATGGAGGCGCGGGGAATACTTCATCTGTTGGAGAACATGTATGTGTTCAGCAAATATTGGTAAAGAGATGAGCAGTAGGACAGTTTTCGAGAAGCCAGCATTTTGTACTGACCTTTTACCTGACGTAGTTATTGATTATATAGTAATCAATACCAGTACCGATACCTGGGCTTTAGTACAGTACAATCCCATCTCCCTGACCCTCATTTAAAAACACAGGACATTTAAAAAGAGTTCATCCCCCGCCCACCCAGTGTTTATTATATTTTCAAGAACCATAGACTCTTTATAGTTATTGGACAGAGGAACCGCGACGTCACCCGTTGGTTTCCGAACTGCCGTTTTGAAGCCAGTAGTTTGCGATCTGTCTGTCGCCATGTTGGCTTTTTGGAGCCGGAAGTGACCGTATTTGGACAAAGGGGGCGGAGCTACGGGAACGCGAGGGGCTATTTGTGAGCTAATGCTAAATGCTAGCTCTACTAAACTTCATCAAACGTATGCGTAACAAAAGCCATTTTATGGTCTTGTTAGTGTAACATATTAAATATCGAGCTGTTTGTCTGGGAAAAAAGTGTTGTTTTTTTTAAACAAACAAGAAGCTCTGAAAGTCAGACTTGGCAGGCGAGTGAGCTGTCAATCACACCTGTCAATCAAAGCCCGACACGACAGATGTCAAAATACAACGAATGAGACCGGAAAAAATACTGACTTAGTATTTTTATAGAGATGTAAGTCTATGGGAGCCAGGGCTTTTTGGAGCAGCATCTAGTGGCCACCAGTGGTATTACACCTTAATATACTTATGCATTGGCTTCATTTTGGAGCCGAAGTCCTTGCCTCTTATATAGAACATATAGGGCTGGGTATTGATACCGATACCTTGGCTTCAGTACCAACGTCGTATTTTAACAAAAAGAAAATGACAACAGACATTACTGTACAAATCTTTAGCGTTATTATTTTTCAGCTCTTTTGTATTTTTCTCAACAACAACTTGAAGTTGTCTGTTCACATAATATCTTTTGACTCCTCAGGTGTTGAAACTTGGTATCAAATGACCGGACATTTTTTGACACTTGATAGTATCTAAGCTATAAGATGCCCAGGCAAGTACAAGTAAATGTACTCATGCTGAAACCCTGGATTTTTGTGATGGTTGCTGCTACCTCCTTGACACAAGGCTGGATAATCGGGCAAAATCAAAAGGCACAAGCAAGCATTATTTCGACAAAATCCTTGAAATATCTAAATTGGCATCAGCTTCAGCACTGTAAGTCTGAAGACCAGCATAATGACTCGGTTGTTAGAGGCCCGTCTGGTGAATGATGAATGAGAAGTGGGTCTTATTTGGCTCCAACTGGCCTTAATCGGGGCCTGTGCCGATCCGTCTCACAGCCTGAGGACAGAAGACGAATCACTTCTGCCTCCGTGATGCAGGCTTTTATCCCGAAGATGAAAAAGTCGCCGCAGACTGAGAGACGGGCCTGAGATGAGAAGAGCCAAAGTCAGGGAGAGGATGCACCTGAGGCCGGTTCACCTGAGAAGAGTTAGAGCGCACAAAAAGAAAAGTGAAAGACACCGAAAGAGGAAGCGAGCCCAGCGGCCAGCCTGATTTATTGATGGACTCTTTTGGCATCCGCAGACTTCCTCTAAGACAGGATGCCAGTTTAGAAAGGAAACACTTTTTGCGGTGTAAGGCTTAACACAGGAACTAAAAAAAGGAGGTTTTAAGACTATAAATAGGCGACGACTGGGACTGAGGACTCTTAAATATGGAAATAAAATGTCACAGCATCTGAGATTTACTGTGGATGATGAAGAATGTAGAAACCCAGTCAGACTTTTAGACCTAGATGTGAAAAAACATACTGACATTTTATTAAAATCTGGTCATTTTCATGTTAAAGTTCAGAGTCTAGATTAATTTTTATTCTTTTGTACTGATGCTTTTCCCTTAACATTAGATCTATTTGCATTCGTCTTTTCTTAAATAATCCCTGAACCTTTTATTTAAACTTCTTTTCATTTATAAATCCCTTATTGGACATTTACATCTGTGCTGGACTGGATCACAGGACTCGCTCTATTTACTGTCTTATGCTTCAAGATCCATGGGTGTATTCTGGACTCGTGAAGTCAGTTTCGGTTTTTGCGAACCAAACGCAAGGAATAATCTACAAAAAAATCTCTGGATCGAAACTCTCACTAGCAAACCACGTCGCCTCAGGGTATTTTACTTGAACATTTTTTGTGTTTTGTCTATCAATGTCTCTGCATCTCGACATCCTTGCAACTGAGGAAAATCTCAATGATTTTCATGCTTTACATTCATAAACAGTCATTAAGGGTCTCACATGCCCCCAGAAGGTGCATTTTAAGTTTCAGCTCAAAATATCTCACAGATCGTTCATTGTATCATGTTTGTAGCTCGTGGTTTTCAGTCCCGTTGCAAACAGGCTGTTTCAGTGTCTGTCGCTTTAAATGCAAATGAGCTGCTGCTGCCCACGCCCCTTTCCTGTTGGTGCCATGGATACCATCGTGTAGACACCCTGCTGGGGTGGCAGGTGGTGGTTCTGGACGGTCTGACTTACTTCAGTGACCGTATAGTTGTCAGTTGTCATAAGTTATCAGAAAAGTGTCACTTTCTCTGTCGAGTGAGCGTTTCGATAGTTTAACGTTATTTTTAGAACGCCCAGACCCCCTTTTAGAATTGAAAAAAGAAATGAAAACCTTATTTATCACAATATGTCTCCTTTGAATAAAGAACTGAATTTAATATTGTATGTAGCAGAACAAACTAAATATCACCCTTTTTTCCAATCCCTTGAAAAACATAAACCAGAGTCAGGACATAACGGTTTGTCTGGACCGAAACGGGTTATTAAATGTAAAACAAACCGACTCAGCTTCATACACAGCTGAATAAGTCAGCAGTTTAAAGGTCTGTGAACTTTGATGGCACAGCCTCATCACTAATATCATTATCTTTATAGATTATATTCTTTTATTGGCCTTTTATAAGGGCTAATATGAAATTAAATATCATCAGAACGTGGTTTTTCTTTGCTGTTAAAATCCCAATGTGTCAAGTAGTGATGTGTATTTGAATCTGAACACAGCACACAGTGAATACAAAGCAACCACCACAGTCGGTCTGATTATTAGTGGGACAGTAGGGTCCAGGTAAACACAGTCACCGTTGGTGCTTGTACATTCAGTGAGAAACCGTTGAGGAAGTGAGCAGGTCGTGGAGGTGCCGCTGCTTCTGGCTCGCTGCCTTGTGATGGAGATTAGTGCAGATTTAGATCAGGGTCTGCAGAGTAGATGGAGCCAGGTACTGTACGTTAAGAGCAGTCAGCTGACGGGCCTCGGGGAAGACACGGACAAACCTGCTGCTATATTTGTGTGTGCATGAGCCGTCTCCGTGGCAACCACCGAGAAACTATGAAAACCTCCTCGCCGCGCGTTTGCAACGCCCGCGCTCGTGCGCCCACGGCTCACGAATGGCAGCGGCGCTTCGTGTTGAAGTACAACTGTTTTCACTCAGCGCAAAAATACACGAGGCAACGTTATGAGTCACACAAAAGGTGTTTCAGCGCAGACACACTGCAACAAAAGCGTGGAGTAAAACGCAAAAGACACTTTCTAGAGTAATCAAAGACGTGTGTTCAACAAAAGAAAGATAAACCTTTAAATTTACTCTTCTTATTTTTCCTGTTTGTGTAGAGGCTGTGGAATTTTAATTGGGAATTAAAGGGTTCTCTGCTTCTGTTCATGTCAACAAATCATTTCAAAAGACCAACACCAGCAATGAGTTCATCCTACGAACACTACTGTCTATCTGACCGTGACCTCATTTATCTTAATGGTAGCGCGAACGCCTGGGCGCTAAAACCGTGATTATCATCACCGCGATATCATTTTATATCTCGAATTATAGAAATACACTTTTCTTCCTCTTGTATTCAGGGCTGGTTTTCTTTGCATTCTCAGTTAAAACACTTAAAAAATGATTTGTTGTCTCTTATATTTTGATGTTGAGCAAACATCATCCTTATAGTTTTGAATGTTTTACCTCTACGTTTATGAAATGTTCTGCTGTATGTCCTGTTCTGACCAAGAAGAAGAAGAGTTTAAATCCACAAATAATTGTCTTTTACATCTTTGCATCTTGTTGAATAAGAGCTCAGATTGCGCGTACGTTGGCTTTCACAACCTCCAATCAAAATAAACCAAATAAGCACAAAGTCAGAGACTACAAGTGTGTCTTTTACGTCGTCTCTTTATATTTTGATAGTTTTTCCTACAATATTTTTTTTTAAATACAATATATTAAACATTCACCCATGTATCATGATGTGGATGGTGTAGCCAGACTCTTTCAGCTTTTGTCTTTCTTTAAATTAAATCTCATAATTTTCTTTCTCAACATTTCAACCTGCTCCTCGTGCTTCTTTCATTTGTGTTTGAATGTGAGACTGTGGCAGCCGTTTTGGAGAATAAATCCCCTCAAACGTTCCTAATGTGACAGTTATGAACATAAGATAGGCAGTTACCTGAACGTCATCTGGAGCACCTTTTCCTGAAGCGACGAGACGTCTCCAGGTCGAAGCGCTCTGGTCTCTGGCCGCACCGTCGTCGCTCATGTCGGATTACGCGGTGCGTTTGCAGGCGTCCGAAGCGCTGCCAAACAGACATGTCTTACAGCAAACGCTCGGAGAGGATCAATCACAGGCTGCCGGCTCCTGCGAGGTCGCCACCTGTCCCGCTGAGGGCCAGCGCAAACTGCAGCTGGGTCCACAAAAACCACATCTAGAGCTCCCCTCAATAACTGATGAGGCAGTCAGTTCATGTGGAGCTGGAGTGAGATTATTGCAGCGCAATCAAATGGCCGTTCAGTCAAATAATAGCTTGTCTTATTCATAATAAGACTTTACACACCATGCTGTTGATCCAAAGAACTTTAACAACAACCACAACAACAACAAAAGAAACGCACAAAGAAAAGGAAGAAAAATAAGTAAAATAATAAAACAGAACATTAACGTCTCATTGTCCAGGCCTGGAAAAGTCATGGAATTAAATTAAAAGTCATGAAAGCTCGTCACCTTTTGGCGAAATCTGCCGTTTTGAGACCAGAATGTGACCAGGTTTTTCTCAATCCTGATGCAAAAGCCGACTGTAAATCCACGTTTTAGAGTGAATTTTTCATGGGAGATCATAGTCCCAGACGCCCCCAGACGGATCCCATCTTTGTCACCTTTTCCACCCCTGATGAGTTTACATCCCTGGATTTTTGTCTGTAATGAAATCCACAAAACGGGAGAGAAAACCTTTAAGAGAAATGAGCCGTCCACAGGGTTTGTGGAGGTTTGTTGTTGCTATTTGACACAGCCTTTTTGCATAATTTTGTATCAATATTCTTAGAATCCGTGGTAAAAAAACGTATTGTCTTAGTTAGTTTTTCTGTTTATTTGACATGAATGTGAAAATAATTAGAGACTGGAAAAGGTTACTATTATTTTTCATACAACAATTAACTAAGTCCATTTGTGTTCATTTACTTAAAGGTTGTAAATGGTCATGGAAAAGTTTTAAAATTCTGTCTGTATGTGTGTGGGAACCCGGGACAAACTCCAACCATTACAGGAAAAGACACTGTAGTGAGGTTTGATGCTTTCGACGCTGATTTTCCATTAATTTGGTTTCGCCGGTGCCCGATGTGGCGCCTCAGCCTTAGAACGGTGAGGAAAACCCTGACCGCATCATTCCAGAGCAATAAGGAAGAAGGTAATAACCTGTAAATGTTCACCGTTGACACAGGTCGCAGCCTCGGGTCTCACATTTCAGAGACGCCAGTGCGACGTCAAAGTCTTAACTGATAACTGCAAACTTTGACGTCTCTGCAGCCAATTCACTGAGCAAACGCTCAGTCATCAGTGGCTGGTTTGTTTTGTCGGTAAATACGTTTGTCTCGTAAACAAAGAGCCGGTCTGCATGACAAGTGGCTTCACCGGAAGCCTCCACAGTCGCTCTTCTCTTTTTGTCCTCCACACATATTTCCAACATTAAAGAAAACAGAATGTAGTGGCCCTGAAACTAAAGTTAGGGGGCAGGAGGAGCTCGGCCATTTTTTCCGTGCGTTTCTATTTTTCTCTATCGTCTTTTGTCTGCATCATGGATCGTGTGTTAAATGAGGCTGTTATTGATACCAATCACGCTCGGTTTGTACCGAGGATGACGACGAATAAAAGCTAAAACGAGTGCTTCTGTGTTTTCAGAAACAGAAATTAAACAAATGTAAATAGAATAGCGACTTGATTTTCCTTTCACAATCCACAAACAAAGACATTTTTAGCTGGTGACAGATGCATACAGTATTTTCTATCTGCAATAAGGTGTGCCGCGCCTCCGTGAAGCCAAAAGACTCACAGCTGCTACTTTCCATTTATTTTCTTATTCTAATCATTTAAATTCTTCACCGCTGCTCTCCTCGAAGCAGAAATTCTTTGGTTTTCAGACTTAAAATAAGTCAAGTAATTCATCAAATGTCAGAACTGTTACTAATCAATTTAAGTCGACAAAATAGTCAGAATACTAATTTCAGTGAATTTGTTTTGTTTTTAAGGAGAGTTTGTGACTCGTGTAAAACTGATTAACGGTGTCTTTTGGAAGAAAATGAAGTTTTCTGTGTTCTTGTTTTGCCTTTTTTCTGCTAGGGTTTTTTTTTTTTATTAGATATTTAGTTTCAAGTCCTGCTGAACTGTACAAACCAGAATGTAGCGGCTTCGTTTGGCCGATGGCTGCTGATATTTTATCCTCAGTTTGGCGCCAGTGGAGTGAAAATACAATATGGAGGAAATCAGTGTCAACATGAATGGGGGGAAAAAAGCCAAAAACTCTGGTTTACTTGTCGGTGCTACTTGTGCGTCTGTGTTTTTGTAGTTAAGAAAAACTGTTGATCGTCTGCAGTAATTTTCTGTCAATGTAACGTTTTTTTGTCGTTTTTTTTTTCCCCAGCTGAAGATCTCCTTCAACGAGTCGAGTCTGCAGAGTACGTACGAGTATCCGTCGGAGAGCAGCGTGTGGGACAGCGGCGAGGAGGACGACGAGGACAAACGGGACGGGAAGGCGGCGGACGAGCAGCCCAGCATGGTGGGACGAATCCACATCCCTCGACCCAGTTTCACCGGCTCCCCGACTCACACGACCAACAGCAACGGTGAGACGCACGCAAACGAACCAACTCATCTTATTTAAACTTCTGCATTTTGTCCCAAAAGAGGCAGAAAAAACTAAGAGAAAGTGGCTGGAATTTAAGGAAGTTATTAACTGTATTCCGCAGCAGAGAAATCTCTGCTTTCTCTCAGTTTGTCATCGTTACATAAAGCTAATGTTTTGTCCGTTAACGTCTTCACATCAGCCTTAAAAATGTCATTCCTTTTGCATCAGGGTCCATCTTATCTTTCTAGAACCATTCAACACGGCAGATCATCTGATCCTTCCCAACGCTTCTCTCTTTTTTTTTTTATAAAAACGTAGTGCCACACAGTATGTCCAAACAGATAAATGTAGGCGGTCGTGAGATGACTACAAAGAGAAAAGAAAACAAGCTCCTTAATCCTCAGACTTTCCTCTCAAATGTACATGGTTTTGCATCTGAAAACGACACTTTTTGGACACTTTGGTTGAGCTGAACACAATGTGTATCCATATAAGTGAAAAACACATTTGAATCTTAACAACCAAAGGGTCACAAGAGAAAATGTCGGGAATAAGAGGCTTAGTACAAGTAATAAAACATCAGTAAAGTCACATAAGTGGAAGCAAACAGGTTTAATACTAGATTTTTATCGCAATGTCGGAAGAATTTACATAAAAGATTCAGATTCAGATGAACTTTACTGGGGAATTTGTCAAGAAAAATAAAAAATAAAAAACCGCAGTGAAGAGATAAAACGAGAAGCATAAGAAAGACGAGTCGGTCAGAACGAATGCTGATAATCATCTTTACATACATGGATTCTTTCGCCCAACTCAGTCATGTAACCACAACTAACGTCCACTCCGTTCACTCCCAGAGCTTTCAATGGTTTCTTCCATTTCTTCCGTCGATGCAGGATCTAAAGTCGCAACCTCCGAAATCAACCATGTCCATATGGAAATACACTCAGAATTTAAAAACGCACCACGTTTGTTCTGCAGGTGAAAACAATCTATTAGCCTGGATAGAAATCTGTGAAATGTCAAACTTTTGGGTACGTTCTGCTTCAGTGGTTTAGTGCGCAATGAAAAATACAGTTTGACGTCTTGACCTGAAATTCCGAACTCGTCGTCTGAGCCTTGAGTAGCGTCTAAAAGGATCACGAGACGAGGTCCGCGTCACTGTCAGGAGAGGTACCGACGCCACGGCCGACCCAAGCAGAGAGGGACGTGGCCGTCGGTCTGCTTAAGTCTGGTCAGAGAACCAGAGATGGATCCAGAAGCTGAACGTCAGTCATTCCAACGCTGAGCGAGTCTCCAGCAACCGGAACAGACGCTGATCGACTGAGACCGGGTCCATACATACCTCAGATCCAAACCGGACGCTACCGTCTGGTTTGGATTCTGGCAGTTATTGACGCCAACGGAGACCGTACTCGTTATTGAACAGGCTCAGGCTTTTCCTCAGACATTTGTTAGAATTTGAGAAAACATAAACTCGTTTGTTTCTTGTGTGATTAGTGGAACAAAATGTGTTAATGAGACCTTTTCTGACACTGTGGTTATAAACCATTCTGTGTTTATATACAGTTTCCGAGCTTTCTGTCTAACTACTATCTTAAAAAAAAATAGGAGGAGGTTCATCTCCTTTTCTAGCTTTTCTGACATTAAACATGTCTGAATGACTTCCTCATGTTGGATGAAGAGTCAGGAACATTTCCAACCAAACACAATAATGGATTTTCTGACACTGGTGTTGACACACACTGCTTTCCACAACATCTGAATTACGTCACATGCCCACAAGCGATGAAGCGTACTTGAATTTTACATTTGGTGGCCTCTTCTTCCAGAGTAAGTACATCCTGCAGAAGAACCAAAATGTTCCAGGAGATCATGTGGAGCGAAAAGAGGAAACATAATGATTCACTGTCCATTATCTGCATGGGAGTGATCTGAACTATGAGCAATTAAAACTCTATTCCAGGAACAAAACAGATATCTGACGGAGCTCTGTGTGCAGCTGTAATTATCATCAGCGTTTGGTCTTTGTGCGACTTAATTAAACGCCGTAATCCTCACGTGTTCTGTTTGGACTTGGAGGCAGAAGAACGGCAGCTCGTTGGTCTGTACTGACGGACGTTTGGGCCTTTATTTTGAAGAAGGAACCGTTCAGATTAAATACAAAGATGTGTGGCGTCAAAAACAAGCTTGACTTCACATCACAGCCTGTCTGAGTGGTTTTAATGGAGCGTAGAGCGCGCAGGCCGACGCGACGCGACGAGGGTGGAGGGCAGCTCATCGGATGCCATCGTTTCGTTTCCACGGCCCTGCCCTGCACACGTGAAGCTGTCAAAGTGCAGTGAAATAAGTTTTGCGTCTCTTTCCAAACGGTACATTTGACTAAAAAGCCAAAAATTCAAGACGTTCTGTAATAAAAAGAAGTGGCCACACAACAGATAAAAATGAATTCAAATTCGAATATTGCCATTAGATACTCGTCAGCTACTAATGTAGTGGTTTGTGAGTCATTTTTAAAGAAAAAATAGTCTGATTTCTCTGATTTCAGCTTCTTCAATGTGAATATTTTTTTGTTTTCTTTCCTTCTCTGCGACAATAAACTGAATATCTTTGGTTTCTGGATCAAACAAGACATTTGAGGACGACATCCTGGGCTTTGGGAAACACCTTTTCCAATCGAAAATAATCGAAAATATAATCGGAAGATTAATCGACAACAAAAATAATCGTTAGTCGAAGCCCTAATTGGCGTGCAGTGTTCAGGAGTTCATGTTGACTGTTTAAAGCGTTCACCACTTTTACTAAATAAACTGAATAAGAAACGATAAGTAAATAAAATTAGAATTAGAAATGATAATGGAGCATCGGTGCCATTCCAGAGCCTTAAACTGATTCACTGTTGGCAGTGACACAGAAGAAGCGTCAGCGTTCACACAGGTTTACACGTGATGAGGGAGACCCCTGGTGGAGGGTCTGTGAACTGCACTGGAGAACAGGAATCAAACATACATCGACATCCTGCAAAAAAGGAGATCAAAAATATCTCCTCAGCATCAGTACATTTAGCAATAATAATAATAAGCATAATAATAATAATAATAAGAAGAAGAATGGTAATGATTATTATTATTATTATTATTATTATTATTGCTGCATTACATTGTATTCAGCTCCGTAGAATACAATGTAATGCAGATAAAAACTTGAATGCAACAGAAATAGAAAACTATAACGCAGATAAGTTAAGAACACATTAAAACAACAAAGTGCAAATATAGAAAAATTATGACAGAAGACAAATTCTAAACAAACTGGAATTGCACCAATAAAATAGCCGCTGTCGTTGATAAACCTTTATATGAAAATGAGTTTTTAAAAGAGATTTAAATAGAAAGTTAAAAAGACATTTACATGAAATAGGTTTTTTTTTATGTTTAATGTATAAAAAATAAAATGAGCTGAAAAATAGAACTAGACATGTGTATCATAATAGTAAGTACCTGTCAACAGACTTTCTTTTTGTTAAAATATGAAATTGGTATCGAAAAAGGTGTTTCCGGAAGCGGTATTGAAGGCAAGGAGGTATCAGTGTCAGCACTGGTATTAAAAATGTTTAAACGATACCCGGCAGGACTCATGAGAGCAAATACAGATACGAGCAGATCACAGACGAGACGAAGCGATGGAATAAAACCTAGACGTACGCATCGCACCGAGATCTCAAAGCTTGGATACGTTTCATGGATCGGGAAAAGCAGAATTAATGCAAGAGGTGAAACACCCAGGAGGGATCATCAGGACTCCACCGGGCACCGGAAGGATGAGGGTCCACAGTGGACCAGGTCTGATGTGCAGGTTGGGTGGGAGATCATCAAAAACCATCACGTTCCCCTTCAAGACGGAGCTCAGGAAGAACTCCTCCAGGAGGTCTGGACTTAATCCACTGGAATAATTCACACTCTCTATTAGGAGACAGTGGTGGAAGAAGTATTAAAGTATAAAGTTTCCAGTACAGCGGTGGAAAAATACTCCATTACAAGTAAAAGTCCTGCATGAAAAATCCACATTGAACGTGTCTTGAACTTTAAACGAGATTTTAGGCGAAGACGGAGAAACAGAAACCTCCAGGCGACACATCGCTCTGCACAGGGAAGAACTTTCAATCTGGAATAAATTACTACAGAATAGCCTGAAACAACAACCTCTGAGCTGCAACTAAACACGGAAAACGACGAAGATGCGTCTTTTTATGTGGCGTTTTCTTTTGCAGGAATTTAGTCATTTTAATACCACGACTCCCTTCCCCCTGCGCAAATGTTCCATCGAAACAACTTCTCCTCCCTCGCTATTTTGCAAGGACACTGTGTTTAAAACGAGTGAGATTCGTTTCAATAAATGCAAACCTTTCAAACAAGCCAGAGTTTGTTTGTTTTTTCTTCTTTACCAGACCTGACGCAGCTCTGACTCTTAACTAAGTTGACCCAAGTTGTGAAAAACACGGGGATTTTCATGTTGTTTTGTTTTTTACCTGCAGACCTTTCCAGCTACATTCCCAAGCACTCGGTGGACTTCAGCGCCTGGCAAGAACAAAAGCATGACGGCGCCGTTTACCAGGAAGACGTCACTTCGTCCCAGCAGACGCAGCTGACAGAGGAAGTCATGGTGAGAGAAACGCAATGCGAAAGCTAACTCGTGATGGGAATTTCAGATGATTAGACTCAGCTCAGCAGTAAGAGTCCACTCTTTTGGTTCTCAATTGGCTCTTAATTTAGTACCGCTTACGCCAAATTTAGCGACGTTTTGACCTATAATTTGCCCGATCGACTTATCGGTGATCCTAAAGCCTGACAGAACATGAAGAGGTAGAGACTTCTGCTTTTTAACGTCAGACTTTTCTCCTCAGCTCACACCAGCAGACAGCTCGTCCCTGTCTGACTACAGCAGCGAGCCGGCGCTTTACTTCTGATCAGTCAGCTGTTCTGTAGCACCACACCTGCAGGACCGGGACCAGGACCGGGACCAGGACCGGGACCGGGACCGGGATCAGACCGAACTCCCTCCAGCTCTACACTCAGTCATCTCCAAGCACATCCTCCTGATCAGACAGGAAACAGCTCTACACTCCACGTTCTCAACTACATATCGTTCTGCCGGGCGGCTGCTGTTTTACTTCCCACCTGATTCCTGAAAGAAAATCCGAAAGCAGCTGGACTGTGTTTCCCAAAAATCCCGGGCAGTTGATCTGTCTTTGACCTGCTCTCACATCCTCACGACCTGCTCGTATCAAACTCTGGAGAGACAACGGTCTTCCTGTCTCGAATTCCGGAGGAAGTCCTCACCTCGGCTTCAGGGTTTTTTTGTTTTTGTTTTTTTGTGTTTTTTTGGGGAGGTGAAGCGAGAGACCACACTTGTTAAACGTGCAGGAAGCCGCCAGTGCCCATGTACGTGTCGGCGACGCCACGGTGAGTTCAGTGTTAGCATGGAAACCTGTCGCACATCCTCCAGAAACACACAGACAGTCAAAGGGTGCCACAGTTGTAATGTTTTGTACCTGCATGTTTTGATTTTTCGGCCAGCAGCTCCGTTGGTTCTCTTTTACTGTAAAGCTTCTGTACGCCTTTTAGTTTTTGTACGTTTTTTTTCCTTTTGTTTGTTTTTTTGTTTTTCTGGCAAACTATGCTGTACCGAAGCTGCTGGACGTTTAAGGTGGAGGAGTCGGCAAGCAAACTTCAACGCTCTCCCCTTCTTTGAGACGAGGGAGGTAAAATATGCAGCCCGAGCAAGATTTCTGTAAATCAGTAGCAACTCCGATTTCTGACTAAATGCTTGAAAAAGTGACCTTGGCCAATAATGTCTGTATGTCCGTATCTCTGGTGACAAATGAAACGTACAGCAGAACATCATACCGTAGAATGTTTCTGTGTATCCTCCTGACCAGAGCCCGACCTTTACCGGCTTCCTGGGACCGACCGAGTATCGGAACGCGACATATTGATGGGAGTAGCATCTTGCGGGATGATGTCGCCTTCACCGAACGGTTTGATGGAAACGACGTGAAGCGTGTGCCGTGGCCTTCAGAATCACCAGACCTAAACCCAGCTGAACGCCTGTGGGAGGTTTTTTTTTTTTTTTTTTTTTTGACCGGCGTCGCAAACGGGCTCGCCGCCTCCGTCGTCAAAACACAAAACGAGGGAATAGGTTTTGTCAGAAAAGGTGTTCGTCCACCAGTAGAGTTCAGACCGTGGAATCAATGCCAAGGAACAACGAAGCTGCTCTGAACGTGGTGGGACAACATCTCACCAAGACGCTTAAGTTGTCACTCGTCTGCATGTGCTTTAACGTGAACACAAAACACAAATGAGCACCTTTTTAAAAGTAGGGCTTCACCGACCGAGCCATATTTAAAATGACAAAAAGGCAAAAAACGATCTTATTTTTGGTTTGTTTCATATGTTCTTGTTGTTATTTATCCCCCTTTTTTTGCCAGGGAAGCAAAAAAATCTTCATTCTAGGTATAAAAATAGGCTAATTGAACAGTTTTGAAGTCTTTCAGCCAGTCTTCACGCTGAATGAGCACAAATTCAACCTTTAATAAAACACGACAGATAAATATGGGTGAAATGACTGTTATATGCACTGTTATATGCTTATAGCCACGTTCTGCCGATATAGCCGCGCATCCCTATTTAAAAACATCTCAAATTACAGATAAAAATCAAGTAAATATATAAGTTAAATTCCTAACAATGTCAGTAATCCATAAAAGGAGTCACTTTAAAAGGACAGTATGTAGTATTTCCACGTTAAAATAAAAAACATGCAGGTTTATGTTGCATTTTATTTAGTTCACGTATTTCCAGTGATGTTCAAAGAGAACGATTATCGATCAATAAAAAAAAAATAAAATAAAAATAAAAACACTTAATGTTCACAGTGAATAAATGAATGACGCAGCCGTGAATGTTAAAGTGAAAGTTAAAAAAAAAACAAACAAAATAAATCCTGATTGTCTTTCTCTCACGTTTTTGTTCAACTTTTTCTTAAGTTGAAATGATTTAACGGGGCGATTAATCGATCACCGCAGCCTTATTCGGTGCTTTCGCCGACGTTTTTCAAACCTTCAGTTCACGTCGTCGTCCTCTGCTGCCATCGGGTCGGGTTCTGGTCGGGTTCTGGTCGGGTTCTGGTCCGATCTTGTGGTGTATTTATTCCTTCTTAAAGTTGAAGTTTGCATGTCGGGGACCCACTCGTGTACAACCCCCTCCTGTTTTTGTAAAAGACACATTTTGCTGGTGTGGAAGGAGCCTGCGGGGTTCGTTCAGGCCCCGACCGCTCGTGTTTTTTTTGCGTGTTTTTGCGTGTAGTTGTTTCCAGTCGGACCTCGTGACGTACTTTCACATTCCACAGAGAAAGACAAACGGAAGGAAACCGGTCCACTGGTTGTGATCAGTCATAACAGGGCGCGATTGTGAGCGAATGCAAGAATGTGAGTGTTTTAAAGAATATGGAATGATTTTTTTTAATTAAGATTTTTTTATATAAAATAATGCACCAAGTTTCCAGATATTTTTTTTTTTTTTTTTTTTTTTTTTTGTGTTTACTCATAATGCCAACTGATTATTAAAGTGTTGCTGTAAAAAGCCTCACATCCATCCATCGTCTCCCAGAATCGACTCTCGGACCAGTATTGTTGTACAGTTTCAAAATCCCACCATATTTTCATAAATGCGCAGAATTTATTTCTTACTCCTGTCATTTTTAAAAAAAAAACAAACAAAAAAACATGTCAATCAGATGAAGTTCGCCGTCAGGAGATGGGAGTCTTTTTATGTGTTTTGTCTGGATGTTTAATGTCTTTGCACTGTCATTGTTTTCGCTTTGTTTTGCACCTCATGAGAAGAAGAAGAAGAAGAAGAAGAAGAAGAAGAAGAAGGCGACAGGAAAACGTGCACTTAAAGAACAACAAGTCGACCGGAAGAGTTTTGTTCCAAACGCTTATCGACCTTTTTCTACAACTGATTGTACGTCAGAAACATCTGATCGATAGGAATGTTCAGACCTGTTATCATTTTAAGTTGTTTTTTTAGTGATTTTGGAATGAAACTCTCGGGCCGTTCGTGATGAATGCACTGCCGCTGAATGCCATGTCCACTTTTGTACTCTCTGTCCGCCCCAGCCTTGAATCAAACGTCTTAAGATTGTCGGCCTTGTCACTGTGACCACAGCTGGAGCCTGAGAGTCCCGAGAGTCCCGGAAAACACACGAGCTTCAAGTCGGGCTTCACCGTCCTCTTCGGAAAAACCTCTGAAACTGAACGCAGATCAGTCCGTCTGACTTGTAAAGCAGTGGTTTCCTGAATCACATTCAATTACAAGTGGGGAAAAATGAGGAGGAAAAAAAAAACCTCAATCCTGCTGCAAAAATACTTTGAGACTTCCCGTGAATATTTGTTTCTTTCTCATGAGTGCTGCGGTATTCTGTACGTACTGCACACAAATGTAAATATCACTTGAAAGACTGGACCGCAGATTTAAAGCATCTTAAAGGTTTTACCACGACCGGTTAGAAACCTACGGAAGCCGAGAACGGCCACGCCACCGATTATTTCTTCATCTCCGTTTTTGTTCGTCTCGGGTTCATTTGTCTCCTTGACGCGAGAAATCAAGCTTTGTCGCCTGAAGGTAACGTAAGACTCAACCTGTTATCGAGAAAAAGGCGGTTTCCTTTTATTACCGTTTGTGACCGATCAGGATGGAAGCAGCTCATTCAACGTGTCCGTCCTGATCTCAACCGTCAAGATCAGACACTCTCTTCTGATCGTGGTCTCGAGAAAACAAAAAAAAAGGTTTTCTTTTGATAAATTCTCTAGAAATTGGCCTCGAGGTCATGAGATAAATGAACCTGTTATCGAAAGAAAATTGCCTTTTTATCAAGACGACGAAACAATAAACTCCAGGGCGTCAGAAAGTAATCGCGAACACGCCCGTTCTCTGCTTCCGTACAAAGCGATGTTCTTCTGATCCTTCTGGACGTTCCTTGACTTTTACTCTTCTCTGTATTGTATTAAGAATTAATTTATAGCGCAAGAGCGTCCGTACATTTAAAAGCGACGACATGCGTTTAAAAATAACGACTGCGACCCCATCTGTAATGCACCTGAAAGCAGAAAGCAGTGATTTCTAAATGTACTTCAACTTCCTGAGTCATCGCAGACGGCACGAAGCCACGATGCCCAGTGTTTTGTCTTCATTTGGTTTGTAAACGTGCATCCACTCCTGCCAACGACGCCTTCGACACATTCCACAAAACCTTGAGCTGATGTGATTGTAATCAGGATTTACAGATGGATAACAGAGAAAACATTAGATATCTTGTCTTCGGACTGTCTGCCAGTGGAGGAGAAACCTTTACCAACACTTTTACTTAAGTACTTGACTTTCCTCGTGCAAGTGAAAGTCCTGCACGAAAGCTGCAGAAAATGGAAATACTCAAGTTCAAGTACATTTCGAAGTGGCTGCTTTCTGTCTTTATCTTGCAAACCTGTCCCTACTTTTCCTGGTTTGCGGTTGTAAATATCACTCAAACCAGATCAAACCCACTGTAGATGATGTACTTTCTAGTATTAGGTTTGATATTTTTTGTAGCTGTGAAGCAGAAAGCCCCACTTGAACCTGGCTGTGGAGGAGAGTCCGAGGGTCACGTGACAAACCTGCGGATCCATCTGCTGCCTTCACTGACCAACCCCCCCCCCCCAAAAAAAAGAGGACGCCGTGGTTGTCTGGGACGTTTCCTTTTGGGTTTTTTGTTTTTGCAGACTTCAGTTCCCTGATAGAAGACACCAGCATGAACCTCCATCACTGGGACGTAGGGACTGGACTTGTGAAGTGTACATGCTGTGAGTGTTGTCCCGTCCGTCTCCTCCCCGTCGCAGAGTGTTCGTCACTGTGGTAGAAGCTCCGTCCTCCAGAACCCCCACCCCACCCCACCCCGCTCTTCGTCTGTAAATCTACATCGCGGCAGATGTGCTTACTGTAAAGTTATCGTCGATGATTTTGGGCAAATAAAAGATGAAAACAAAGTGATGTCAAACTTGTACAAATGAGAAGCTCAATAAAATAGACTTGAACAAATGAAAAGCTGTGGAGTTTGTGACCTCGGGATGTAAACGTAGAACATTCAGAACCTTCCTTCACGTTTCAAGGACTGCCGTCATTTGTTGAAGTACATCAACGGACGACGATTCCACTTCGTTATTGTATGAAAACTAAACACCGGCCTTTTTCATGCTCTGATCATTGTTTTCATATTTACGTCGAATACTCTAAACCTGTGTTTACCAAACTCAGGGTCGGGACCCAAAAAGGGTCGTGGAGCCTTTTCAGTTGGGTCGTCGAGTTGTGTATCGATTTTGTCCATTTTCTTGATTATCTTTCTTTTTTAAATTATTTTATTCATTTTTGTTCATTTTGTTGCTTATTTTCTTCTTGCTTATTGTGTTAATTTTTGTTCATTGTCTTGATTATTTTATAAATTTTCTTCCTTATTTTGTTCATTTTCTTGCTCGTTTTATTCATTTTTGTTCACTTTCTTTATTTTTTGTTCATTTTCTTGCTTATTTTGTTCTTTATTTTGTTCAGTACTTATGAAGTCCAGCCTTGATTCTTATGCATCTTATGAGACATAAAAATGCTCTGAGATGTGGATTCATGTCCAGTAAAACAGTGAGGATGCTACAGTGGTTCATAATAACAGGTTTGGGTTTAGAGGAGACATCTTATTTCTCTCTGGGTCTCGATGTGAAAACATTTGGGAACCACTGATCCAAACTTTTAACATAATAAGCTAGAAGGACAGACTGTAAATCAAAAATTATGCAAAAATGCATTGTTTTTAGTCAAAAAACGACGACAAACCTAAGGAAAACCCTGAGGTCGACTCCATTTTTACTCTTTTCCTTCAGTGTCTAAATCTTGTTTTGTTTTGTAAATCTCACTATAGCAAAAATTCAGATTTTTTTTTTTTTAAATATCAGCTTTAAAATGTGAATTTTACTGTGGATTTTTAGATCACGATAAAGAGGAAAAACCAACCTCAGAATTAATTCATTTTACTGCTCCAAAAATAATGTCATTCATGTCACTGAAATGTTTGACCTTGAAACTCACCTTTCAACCTTACTTTTAATATTTGGAATTTATTTCTTTTGTTTTGATTGTTGAATCGTATTGAATTGTCCTGCATGAATCTCATACGTGACCTATTTTCATCTCAAAAGGGATCATTTCTCTAAAAGGTGAGAAGTTTGCGTCCTTAAAAGATAAATTCTGCGACAAAACGTTTGATGATTTTACTTAATTTCATGACTTTCAGGCCTTGAAAATGAGATTTCTTTGGTTTTTCCTTGACTGATGAAAGGTTTGTCCAACATCAAAATATACAGGAATAACATTAAGCCTTTTTATCGAAGGCTGTCGAAGCAGCAAAGACACAAACCACGTACGTCGATTCCCAACCTGGGGCTCCAGACCCCCTCAAAGGGTCACAAGACGAATCTGAGGGGTCGCGACGTCATTAGAAAAGAGGACACGCAAAACGAAGCATTAATCCTCAGACGTTCCTCTCACGTCTGCAATGTTTCTTTTAAATGTGTTAGATTTTTACCTCTTTAGGGTCTGAAAATGAACTGCACCTGAAAACGAAACAAAAACTAGAATAAATGGAGTCGAACACGACAAACAACTTGGTTGGGTCGACAACTTTGGTTTTCTCTTTCCCCTCCGTTTGAACAATGTGGGACCTTTAATACACAGCGGTTTTGTAAATCACATGGATGTCATGCATTTTACCATGTTCTACCTCAAACACTAAAACTAAATAAAAACTAGATCAAAACTTGTCAATTCATCAAACTAATCGTCATCACTACTCATACACGTAAAACGAACGAAAACGAAGCTGAAATAAATGAAAACTAATGAAAATTTCTATAACTGGTCGTCATAGAACTGTGTGTTTTTTAAAGGGTCACGAGGAAAAATGCAGTCAATACATGTAATAAAACATGAGAAGAGTCACATTTTTCGGACATTTTTATTGGAAAAATTGGAAGAATTTACATAAATTAATTTCTGTGCAATAAAACAAAAACAGTCCAGAGTGGATTATGAACATCTGGTGTTGAGGCGTGCAGTTCAGTGACGTCTCGCTGTTAGTGCTGTTTCCTGCGAGGTTCTGTGGCTTTGCTGAGGTTTCCTGCCTCCTGCTTCAGGACGCTCAGGAGGGACTGTGAACTTTCCAGGATCTACACAACAACAACAACAACAAACACATGAATATACACACCTTGTGTTTGGTTTGGCTGCTTCAAACGCTGAATGCTGCATCGTGTAATGACAACAGTGTGTCACCAGGTGAGTAAAAACACTGGTCTGTTTAGAGCTTTTTTTTTTTTTTTTAATTTTAACCTTTATTTTGCCAGTTTCATGTGCTGTTCTTCCAATGCCGGTATCAGCTCCACTCACAGATTTTTTTGCCGTTTCCACTGCGTGAGAGCAGGGACCACCAGATACCGTTTCTAGTTTCACCTAAACATGACGTAAAACCAACAAGATAACAGACTGGTCGATCCAGAATCATTGCTGTGTCGTCATGTCGCGACGTGGGACGCGGAGCGGGAAATCTGCAAAAATGTCGGAGCAAATTTTTGAGTAGGCTCTGTCTTGATAAATCAGCCACAGATCTGAATTTAAACAACTATATTCTCACCTGAAAAAAAAATCTTAACACAACGTTTTATTTATTATTTCGCTATGACGACCAGCTGTGGTGAGGGAGGAGTATAACCTGCAGTGGAAACGCAACGCGCTGCTGGACAAACTAGGAGGAAGGAAAACAAGTGTCTTAGGAGAGTACACAAAGCTATCATGTTGGATTGTAGCTCAGACACGTTGACATTTGTTTAAGTCACTCCAAACTCCAACTAAAAGACGACAGAGCGCGCGTTGCATCTGGTTTACGTGTAAAAAAAAAAAAAAAAACATCATCTGGAAGTGACGGAGGAGGACGTGAGGGGACGAGGTCACTTTTACAAGCAGTAACATTTCGAAGCTGCACGTACCTGTAGAAATGGGAACCACTTTAATCATTTCGCGGTCGAGGTTTTTGCTTTGACTGCAGTTTGTGCTGTGGGTGAAACACAGTGTTGTCTTAACGCAGCGTTCTGACCCGATCCGACCCGATCCGACCCATTGAAGCTGAACTCCCCGAACGCTCGCACTAATCACTGCAAACAGACACTTATTAAAAAACAACAAGGCAGCCGACGGTGCCCTGACCCTTTTAAATTACTCCAAACAACCTGCTCCACATCATCAGTACATTTGTACTATATGACCGACAGTATTTGGAGTCGCATGTGACTGTTGAACGTGTTCTAAATCACAGAATTAATTCGCTGCTATTTACGTTTCCTCGTTTCTTCTGGTTGTTGCTTTTCGGCCCATTTTGAATTTAGCTCCAGGGATGTGCGACACTTCTGGTTTCCAATCCAGTACTGATACTTACAGAAGCTTCTACAATAAATCATTTGCCTGCTTCTCCATTTAAAGCCAGATGCAACGAGCACGTGTTTTATATGATACTGTTTTGCGTGAAATGCGTGAGGAAGATGCAATCCGTTACGGGAAGTGCATTTTCTGCAGCGCTCTTAGCCTGCAAACCCCAAGATCCAAAAGCTGCACTTCAGACAACCAGTCCTGACCCGAGCGAGGCTGATACCCTCAATTTAAATCTGTAATTACGTTACTGTGTGTGTAAAAGTATATCTTAGAGACGCTGAAATGTTTGCATCTGGTGTGACTTTGTGATACGAGACCCGACTTACAGATTTCAAAGCCTCCAGTTTTCAGACAGAAACACTCAACGGTCAGAAAGGTGGCGTTTCTGATACTCGTTGCTGAATATCAGCAGGTAATGGGAGACACACACCTTGGTGTACGCGGCCTCGGTCTCGGCGATGGTCCGGTCGAACGTGGCCCGAGCGGTGAGTCTTTGTGCCAGGCTCTCGTTGACTCTGCTCAGTTTCTCCGACAGGACGCGGATGTCGTGCTGCAGCCGCTCCTTCTCCTCTTCCTCCTGCTTGATCTGACGGTTCAGCTCGTCCCGCTTCGAGTGCAGGTCCTCGATACCTGACGAGCACAGAGAGGTCCGTTAGACCGGAACCGATGGGGGTCGGCTCGGGCCGGAGACGTCTCATCCTCTACCCCCGCGTGACTGAACACTGAAGGGCTCATCCACTGTGTTTTAGTCTTATTTATCAAGTTAAAATGTAGTGTTAATACACTATCCATCGATACGGCGAATAAACATGTTAACTCTGCTACAGCACATGTCCAACACATGATAAAGTTGATGTGAAATAAGGGTCATTACACCCAGACCTTTTCCCAGTTCATGTGTATGCAACGAATAACAACACTTTCCCATAAAATATTAGAGCTGCACGACTTATCAAATCACAATGTATACGCAATTATCTAATCACAGAAGGCTGCAATGTAAAGGTCCAGTGTGTGTCTGATGATATTTCACATTCAGCACAAAAGATGTGACGCAAACTGCTTCAAATATTACTTTAGAAAGTCCATTCTTTGTTGTGCCGTAGTGCCTCTGAGCTCAGTCCGTACAGGTGTCATTTAAAGACGACGGTCGAGCACAAAACCAAGATCATCTGAAGCGGATTCTGTTGGCTCCACATTGGTAATGGCAGGGGTCGAGGACCGCCGCTTTCTAAAATGAACCCACAATTCATTTGTTTAAGTGGTGTTCGGGAAAAGGTTTGACTTTTAAGACCAGGTTAGGAGCCGGTGTCCTCTTTGACTCACCTTCTGTCGCTCATAGAGGACACCAGAGCCGGTTTCCAAGTGATAGACACCATAATCTGTGCAGGTTAATCAGATTGAACACAACCACCTGCCTACGGGTCACAGACAGGACTCAAATTCTAAACCTTGTCAAAAGAGGATTGGAATAGAAAACACTAGAGTCATTTATTTTGCTCCGTTTGGATGTGAAGACAGGACCTCTGCTTTGAGTCGAGGAGGTAAAACTCCCAGTGAGCACTTTGTAGGAGATTCAACTTTGTGCTACACTCTCACCGCTAAAGCTAACATGAGCTAAAGTGTCAAATCATGTCACTGACTGGCTAATCGATTCAATTAGCTAGGTATCGACGAGACAAAACCGGTGACTTACACTTGACCAGCTCGTTGTTGTAGGTCTGCAGAGCCGCAGCTTGTTGGGTCATGTTGGACCTCAGCTAATGGTAGCGGAACGAACGAAAAGATAGGGTTGTTTAGGGTTCGTTAATTTAATACGCGGGGCTAACGTCCCTTTGTCATCCGTCTGAACCATAAGTAAGACACGAAACTTAATTAACTAGCTAAAACAGCCCTTCCTCTGCAAACCGCTCCTTAAGGCGGGTTCCCCTGACAACTGAATCAAATGGACCGGATACAGACGAGCGCTCTGCTTCTTCTACGTGGAGGTTTGACAAGTGGTCGGTTGTGTTAGCGCCTCCTGCTGGCCGCGGGTAGGAACCGCACCTCCGAGACGCAGTGAAATATATTAAAATAAATGAAAAAAAAAAAAAACAACCTTCGAAACATATGGAAAAATAATAATATTAAAAAAAACAAAAAAAAAACATGGAAAAATAATACAAATAAATAAAATAAAACCTGCTAAACATATGGAAAAAAATATACAGATACATTTAAAAAGCCTTTGAAACACATGAAATGTTTTTTTAAAAAAACGTGTGGAAATGTATGGAAAATTAATGAAAAAAATTGTATGGAAACGTATGGAAAAATAAAACAAATAAATGAAAAAAAAAACTGAAACATATTAAATTAATAAACAAATGAATAAAAACCTGTCGTTAACCACTAATTAAAACCATTAATTAAATAATTAATACAAAAAACCTACGCTATA